>OX352298.1:14223356-14733356 GCA_947086415.1 Pammene aurita
ACCACACAAAACATCGCATTGTGGCGATGTTAGAGACTGGAGCATCCGTGACGGACGTTTCTGAAGAGATAGGAGTTACGGTGAGTTTTACTTATTGAACCTAGATACACAAAAGTTTTATGTACTTTACTTGATATCAAGCAGGTAAAGCCTGACAAGATTCTATTTGGCCCTGAGAAAGTTACAAACAGCATAGCTTATATATTAGATTGGCAATAATTTAGTGTTTTCTTGCTTCATATTTGTAGAATATCAAAATGTAGTCTCGAATTAATCCAAGTTCCAATTTTTGTTTTTCAGAGGAAAACTGTATCTTTATGGTAGAATCGTTGGCGTGGAGAAGGGACCGTTCAAAGCCATAAATCTATAGGACGTCACCGCGTGACCACGGCAAATGAAGACAGGCGATTAGTCGAGGATGTTCTTGTAAATCGTTTTGTGAGCGTACCTACTTATGCGGCTGACTTAAATGTGAGCCAAAATACAATACGTCGAAGATTGATAAGTGCAGGACTACAACATAGAATACCAGCCAAAAAAACAATTTTGAATGATCGCCATAAAATACTCAGATTTAATTTCGCAAATAGATACAAAAACTACGATTTTGAAAAGGTAATTTTCGTAGACGAAAAAGTATTTTCTACCAATGAACAAGGGCGTGTATCACTTTGGAGGTTAGAAAATACCCGTTATGAGGAACCTAATATACTACCGACGCAACAAAGCGGCCGATTGACATTAGGGTTTTGGGGTTGGATGTCATCGTCTGGACCGGGAGAACTAATTGAAATACCTACTCGCATGAATTCAAGAAATTATAAAGAAATTTTAAAAGACGTGTTGATGCCCACCGCTAAAACTGTATTCGGAGACGAATTAATAACTTTGATACAGGATAATTCGTCAGTGCACAATTCACGTATTGTCCAAACTTGGATTGAAGACCAGGACGACCTCCACCTAATTAAGCTTCCACCCAAAAGCCCAGACATGAACCCGATTGAAAACTTGTGGGGATTGATGGTGCAGAATTGGAACCCAACAGATATAAGAAATAAAGAAAATTTAAAAGAACACGTGTTCCAGTTATGGGATTACTATCGAGGGAACGATTTCTGCGAAAACTGTGTTCGTTCAATGCCCGATCGACTACAGTCGGTGATTGATGCTCGCGGTAGTTATACTAGATTTTGAGTTTTTAAATCGGAATTATTAATTAAGTAATTAAGTATTACATTATTTTAAGTATTTTTTTTTGTTAATTTAATGAATTGATTTTTTGTTGATTTGATTGTTAAAGAAACAATGTTGATATACATAAATAAATATCTTCCTCTTCTTGCAAGCTTTTCGTTGCATTTTCATTCTGTCATTTAAGAATAAACTTATAAAACGATATTAAGGAAAGTAATCGTTACCTATTATAAATTAAGTTAAAAAAAACGTTTATCTACACTCATACTGTAAGTACTCTAAAATGCGTTCAAAAACCGTAGACAATGACAAGCATTACAACAAACTATTTAACTATGATAAGTTTCTTATCTGCGGCAGTAACGTAATTTTAACTATGCATGCTCAAATATTGTTAAGCAATAAGTTTCAAATTTGGAACATCGAATTTGATAACATAATGTTACCGCCATGGCCAACTCGATTGGTCCCGCGCGAGCGCCGGCACAATCGAGTAGGCCATGACGGTACAATGGCGGTCATTCTATGGTTTCCGAACAATTAATTTAATATATATAATATGAGTGTAGATAAAGCAGTGTATGCAACTGTACGTAATTAGGCCTTAAAACACTCGTGTGATCTTATTATGAAATTCGCCTGCGGCTCATTTCATAAAACCACACTCATGTTTTAAGGACCCTTATTACGTAACAGTTACATAAACTACTATTAGACGGAGAACTAGTTACGGAAAAAGGTATGCAATTTATAGAGCAATTTATCTGTCTAGTTAGTGTAAGTATGTTCAGCGGTGGGTGTGAGAGCTAGCTACGAAAATAAGTTTGCAATTTATATAGTTAGTTTGTTGAATTGCAATTTTTGCAATTTAAATTGCAAACCTATTTTCCTAGCTAGCTTCCACACCCACCGCTGAACAGCTGCCAAAACGCCCGGATTTATTGATAATGATAGTAAGGTGTATTAATAAGACGGATTTCGTGCATGCCTTTTTCCGTCGCCAGCTCTTAGTCTAGTATCTTCCTTGGACTATGTGCCTAGGTAATCTGTTATAAAGAATATTTGACCCATATGCGATTACAAGGATCGCTTTGACGTCTGACTGACACTGACAACTCACGAAAGCAGTGCAGACTTGTCATTGCATACATCTATCTCAGGTTATTGGAGAAATAATACTTCTTAGTTGGCGTATGGCAAACTATTCAAAATGGATACATTTCTATAGAATATTGAAATATTACTTATATTTGTAATAACATATTGATAGATAATAATTGAAAGATGCAGGAGTACATTCATAGGAACTTTGATTGGATACATAATAATAGGCTAATAGCACTTAAAATGAATCGATGATAGTATAAGATTTGGTGGATACTGAAAATGTCACGAAGCAAGGGTAAATAATTCTTGCATACTAAAAGTTCCTTCATTTTGTAAGACTAACATGGATACATCTCTTTGTAGTTGACTGTACATTTCGATGCAAGTGCGGAGCGTTTCCGCGCGAGCATTAAACATCGTTTTTTAATACAGTTGCAAAAAAGTACAATACAAATATGGTTAGATTAGTACTGCACCTAATTTACGAATTTTCAAGTAGTCTAATATCTAAATTGAAAATATTTAAGAACATTATGTAAGAGAATTAATAATAACAGTATACTTTTTTAGAAAAAAAACACTCATAATAGCATTTTAAATGCTGTAAAAGTAAACAGAACTAGTGCGAGAAATCTTTCCGTTCGTTAAAGAACTACTTGAAAGACGACTTTTTGAGCAACTGTATTATAAAATTATTTTTTCTCTCATATTTATGTTATGTTATGTGACATATATGACACTAAATGACAGATTGACTACTAAGAAAGAAGAATAAGTTAATCTCTATAGAACGGTTTCGTTTTTCTTCAAACTTTCTGCGAATCATAAGTCCATTGAACATTTAAGCAAAAGTATTTTGGGGATGCACGCAATCACGTTAATAATGCCTACACATAGAAAGTGTGCAAAGTTATCTCTTCTGTTCCTGAAGGTTAAGGATGTTGGTCGAAAATTTCTAAACCGGTCCTAAAGTAGTATTGGCCGTATTATAACGGGGAAGGGTGAAAGGTTATTATGGAAGAAATTTTCTACGATACGATGATAATGACCTCTGTTGAACAGTTTCAACGCCGTGTAAGGAAAATTTAAGAAAATGCTCGCGACGATTGTCTATGAAATACACAGG
Organism: Pammene aurita; assembly: GCA_947086415.1. Taxonomy (NCBI): domain Eukaryota; kingdom Metazoa; phylum Arthropoda; class Insecta; order Lepidoptera; family Tortricidae; genus Pammene; species Pammene aurita. Next base: position 14,226,787 of record OX352298.1, read on the forward strand.
TATTTAATAGACAATCAAATTGGCAGTTGCTTTTCCCACTAATGGGCCATTCCACGAGCTGCCCCGTACAAGCGCGTGTCGGTCGACGTGTTTAGGTATTATCTTTTTATCTTTGCAATTTCAATTGGAAGTTTTAATTCTGACCATATTTTGACTTTTTTGTCGCAGAAAAAGGAACTTCATAACCTACAAATTTTCAAACAATTCGCGTTTGTACGGGACAACGGCGGGCAGTTACGTGGAATGCTCCCAATGTTGTTAACCTTCGGAAACTGAAAAGATTAAAATCAAGCAGTGTTATGGCCTATAATCTCCTATTTTTAAAGTATCGGGCGTCACAGCCGCAGGCACCTTTCCCACCACCATTAGCGCGAAACGAGTCTTTCGCTTGGAAATTTTCTACGCAGGTAGTTTCATACGGATTCTACGTCTTGCTCTATAATCAAAAAAATACTCTGTTAGCTTTCTCGTCGCCGATAGAACAGGTGTCTTAACGGTATAAATGTTACATGTTTATGATCGAACTTTACCATATCTACGATTTAAATTGAATTTGTCATACCTATTTCTACCGAATGTTTAGTTCTGAAGAATGTTTATTTAATATTTTAATTTTTTTTGTTTAAAAAAAAATTGTAACAAAAATGTTTGAACTTGAAAAATGTTTGTCTAGTTGATCTCCCATTTCCATTGTTGTTTGATGCTGCCATATAAAGGTAATCAAGTTGAAAAGTGTTGATGTTACGTGATAGTAAAACAATTCTTTTTTTTCAGAATGAAGTCCGGGTTAGTTATGTAGTAATGTAAGTATTGTGAAAATCATTTTTTATTACGTATTTTTCTATTTTTTAAAAGACGTAAATCGGAAAAGGAACGCTTACCTGTATATTTTTAGTACAAGTAAGTTTATTAATAATGAACCCCAATATCCCATGATCAAACATTTGTAAAAATAATCTAAAGCAACACTTACAGCTATTTTAGTTAATTGGGCACAACATTTTTACGATTCAACCTTTGACCGCCAAAGACGTCAAATCACGCGAACGGAATGTTGTGCCCTCAGCGCCAGCACGTGATATCACGTCCAAAATATAACCGGTTTGCTTTTCGCGCGCGAGAGATTTTTCCGTCCTATGCTTGGCGGTCAAAGGGTTAAAGCGACCATATTGTAACCGTTTAGGGTCTGCGAGAAATACAAATGAAGCAAAAGATCCACTGTGACCTGCGATCCACTGTAACCCTCTCGCCCATTAGATGTACAATATATATCTATTTTATTTGTTGCAGAACTCTTACTGACCTGCGTTGCGCTGAAACTGAGCCAAGAGTGTATAATAAGATTAATAAGGATAGGATCAGTCAAGTCAGTTGGCACAGCAGATTATAATAATAAAGATTTGTACATCTATGTTTTCAGTTTTACTGTCAGTACTATACAGTCGCCATCAGATATATCGGAGCGGCTAAGGTGGTCACAAATATCTGAACTACGCCTCTATTGTAAAGGCGATAAAGTGCATGTTCAGATATTTTTTTGTACCTTGGCCGCTCCGATATATTTGATTTTTTTTTTTTTTTTTTTTATACCACGACGGTGGCAAACAAGCATACGGCCCGCCTGATGGTAAGCAGCTACCGTAACCTATGGACGCCTGCAACTCCAAAGGAGTCACATGCGCGTTGCCGACCCTTTACAAAAAGGAGGATTCACTGTGTTGACGACTAAAGGAACAAGAAGGTCCCTCATCGTCAACACACTGGGTCCTCTTTGAGCTCTTTGGCAACCTTACTCACCAGCAGGAACACAACACTATGAGTAGGGTCTAGTGCTATTTGGCTGTGGTTTTCTGTAAGGTGGAGGTACTTCCCCAGTCGGGCTCTGCTCCAGATTTGAGCGATGACATTCGCTGAACGTGCCCTACCACACTTAGCGAGATGCCATTCGCAGTGCCCATACCTCTCTTTTTGGCGTAGTTTAAGGACATACCCAGGTCCGGACGTAGTTTAAGGACATACCCCGGGTCCTAAAATGGCGATTGTACCTACTTACTAAACCCATCCATTACCATTATACTAGGTTCTATTGTAAAATATAAGATAGTCATAGTTGGAGTTTATTTATTTGTGCGTTCATTACAAAACAAATAACACATGATAAAAGTAATTGTGAATAAAGACAATACAAATATACAAACAAACATTAATATTACACAAGGAAACAATCCTTAATCATGTAGGGTAAACCACGTATTCATTTGGCGCCTGAGATACTAGAAATCTGTATCAAGATTTTGGAGATTTCTTATCAGTAATGTGGAATATGGAAAAAATCCATAAACAATTGGTCTAAGAGCTGGCCACGTCAGATGTGACACAATAATGAGAGCAATGAAACCTGTCTAGTTAGACTGCTTTACCATCCTTATTGCTAGATCCGGGCATCTGGCAGCTTTTAATGGGTGGATGTCAGAGTGACAGACCAACAAATTTTTTAAGTTTGAAAAAAGTAATGCCACAATAGGTAAAAAATGCCAAAGTTGTGTAATTTATAGAGAACAGGGCCTATATTTTAACATTAGATTAAAAACCATTGTCTATTATTGCGGAAACAAAAACAGTAGGCGACTAACTAAAAATTGCATTTTACATCATTTGGCACTACTTTCCCCCAACAGAACCTTCTGGATATGACATAACCTAATTCATTACATAATTTACCATAATATTTCATTAAACCCAGAAGTCTAGGATTTGTTTTCTTCTAGTTATTTGCATTCTTTGACCTCCACCACTTTACAGCTGCCAGATGTCCGGATCTAGAAATAAGCATAGTATAGCAAACTAACTACATGGGTTTCGTTACTCTCATTATTGTGTCATATCTGACGTGGCCAGCTCTCCGTCTAAATGTCCACGATTAAGATGTCCCTATAAAAGGTAGTCTCACCCTAATACTGCAAATAAAAATGCATTTTAATACTAAAAATGTAACCATTGAAGTAGGCAATATTAATAGATACTTTAAAATTGCTGTTTTATGAGGTTTTTCTATAGAAATTATATAAAAAGTTTGTTATGTGGTTTGAAGATAGAAGACAATATAATCTTAACTACAGTCTTATATTTAACTAATAAATTATGAAGCGGCGTATGGTATATGTTATGTATGCAAGTAAACTATATAGTTATTCTATTTAAACTATGTAATGTGTCGAACAACTGCGATTCTTATAATGTAGATTGTTGTAGAAATAAATAATTTCAAAAACGTCACAATTCAGGCGACTACACCTGGTTTATAAAACAAAACAGCCACGTACTTAACTTTGGTTATTAATAATTTACTTCACAATTGTCTCAATATATTAATTAGGCATATTATATATGTAGGCCATTATGGCAGGCAGTAATCACATTAATTATAAGGACCCTAAAGATTAGGCTCGGAGAACGATTGATACCGAATATATTAATAAATAATAATTAAAAACCCTTACATTTCAGCCTGTATAATATTGTGTTTGTGACCTTAATTAGTAAGTCCTAAGTATTATCTATAAAGAAGTTAAAACAATCCTACCCTTATCAAACGGAAAAATCTATATTTAGTCAATATGTTAAATATGGATTTACAGGTTTTACCTAATAATTTCATTTACCTTTGGTAACATAGTTTTGTAAACTCTTTCACTACTATTGTCATGTTCGTGACAATGTTTAGATTATAAAACGTAACTTTGCGAAATACTTTAAGATAACATTGGCTGGGTAAAAGTGTCAACGGATTAAAATAATGCATTTAATTTAATCACGAATTTCGAACTTCTAAATAAGATTGATTTTACGTGACGGTAACGGTTGTTTCAAACAAGACAATACCGAGTAAGTTTGGCCAAGTAACCGAGCCGCTAGAAGTAATAGTTGAAAATTATCGCTCATACTAGTTTTACGTTCATATATACATAGTCAGCAACTCTGGTACGATTAGATGGCCAAACTATGCAAGTAAATTATTCGTAGGTTTTTGGTAATAAAAGGGAAGTCCAAACTTCAGCTGTACATTTGACACACTCTTATGGCAAATTGCAAATACCTGCACAGGGCACAATAAATCAGGGACTGCATAACCGAAAAATACCGGTATATTTTATAACCGATATGACGTCATATCGGTTTTCAAATAGCGGTTTCGGTAGCGGAACCTTTATATTTCGCTATCGAAATATAACGGTAACCTTTATTTTTTCCGGTACCTTAACCGATTTTAAAGGTTACCGATATTTCGATTTTGGCGTCGTTGCCAAACCGCCGGCGCTGCCGCTTTGTCTTTCCGCTTATTTTTTTTCGGTAACCGTTATTATACCGGTTTCGAACCGGTATTTTAAAGGTTTCGGTTACCTTTAAATCGATTACTGGTAACCGATATTTCAAAACGGTTACGGTACCGTTATGTTGGCGCGGTGCGCGTAACCTTTACACCATTCCGGTATCGAAATGGAATACCGGTTTCATACCGGTAAAACCGTAACCGAAATCAGTCCCTGCAATAAATATACTTAATTATAGTCCACATTCAAAGATCTTAGATCAAAAACATTATATAATTTTTTGTAACAGCCAAATTTAAGGCAAGTAGGTAATCCTGTAAATTAATTTACTAGTCTAAAGTAATTTTACTGTACTATTAACCATTAAATAGGTGTAGAATAATTGTAATCTACTTAGCAAAACTATAAAATCTTAAAATTTTAGGTTGTGATAGTACTGATGTATATTGATTATCATACCTCAATTAGGGGTAATTATAGGGAATGTCCATAAATACTAAGTAAATACTCTAGACAGTACAATTCAGTCAGTAAAGAAGGAAGGGCCTCATATGAGACAATATTAATAATAATGTAGGGCAGTGATTGAATAGGATCATGAACATAGCGTCCATCCTAGCAATAATGCATCAGTAGTGTTTAGAAAAGTAGCCGCGCAATCAAGATTTACTTAATGATTTATCGTTCGTATGTTGTACTTGGTATTCTTATATTATACATCACACATGTGTTCAAACCAAATGGTTTTGTTACAAGCGGCCACGTTATAACGTCGCAATATTTTGTGTTTAAAAGTAAAGTCTAATCGAATCGAAGCTCGTCATATCAAGACGTAAACCTCACATGGCGACCTTGGCAGTATCCAATGTTAAGTTCGCATATTGATACTAGTTATGCTAGATTGTGGATGCCAGGCTTTAAAAACGTAGCTGTGGCGTAGCGTCCTTAGAACTGGATTCCCAACGGCTTGTCTAATTTTTAGCCAGTTGACTACGGCTGATTGAGAAACCTAGCCCAATCAGTTTCGGTTTCCCTGTGGATATTTTGAATACGTCGCTACTGCAGGTTATAGGCGTAACAGATGAGCGGACCGGATCACGGACCGATAAGGACGCTGCTATTAGTTAGAGTGAGAGAGGTATATAGCTAGCTGTTACGGCAATGAGTAAGAGTCGTGGGTGTGTGTGTGTGTGTGTTCGCGTGTGTAAGGTTAGTCGGTGGGCGGGGGCATGGCAGCGACGATGGCCTTCATGACGGCGGCGGCGGCCAGCGCGGCGTGCGGCTGCCACTCCTTGCCGCGAGTACCGTCGCGGTAGTCCGATATACCTGCGATTGCAATGTAAACATTATGTAACCAAAACAAGTCATTTAACACATTCAATGCCGGAAACCCGACTATCGGGTATTTTATGATTTCGTGCCCAGACCGCACTACCCGATAGTCGGGATCGTGGTACTATAGCTATACATGACTAAAGACCACGCCGGAGGACCTGATATCGGGTACTGTTTTTGACGAACAGGGTTGTCGCTCAAATATTAGTGGTAACATACATACTCGGAAAAAAATAACGATTTTAACCATTTTTCACTTGATGATTTTGATCTGGCGTGTGATCGCAAAGTCATAACGAAAATCATTAGAGAATCCCCGTCACGCGTTCAATTTTCAACTTGAATTGTTTCTAATAATTAGATATTGATGTGTATTATCTATCAGATTTCGGAGATCGACGTTGGCCTAATTTTCCGGTATAACGTAATAAATAAGTTAACAAACCAACATAACACCAAATGTTTTTAGTGCAACCCTGTCGTGTACCAGAGTGTCGGGTTCTTGGCGTGTAGTGTCGATTCGTTCGATAAGTGCGCAACTGTACCCGACTATCGGTTCGTATATATTTTTTGTGGCCTGGTGCGGATGTTTTGTTTAGCTGGGTGGCAATGAATGTGTTAAGGATTCAAATGACAAGGCCATAGCCCCTTGCTACAATTGAATCCACTACAATAACTAATCGATTTAAAGAAATTCGTGATGCCAACAAAGTATAGTTCATGTAGATCTCGTTGTAAAATTCTAATATCATACTACAAATGATGGACACGAAACAATACTGACCTCTGATGTAGGGACCGCGGAGCCCGCCGCGGTCCCTACAACCACCAGTACTGACCTCTGATGGACACGAAGCAGTCCTTCCTGTTGCCGGTGACGGAGTCCAGCCAGGCGCGGATACAGGGGGGGGGGCAACGGGCAATTGCCCCCCCCTCCCCTCCCTGAAACGCAAACCTCGTACTGACCTCTGATGGACACGAAGCAGTCCTTCCTGTTGCCGGTGACGGAGTCCAGCACGGCGTCGAGCTCGCAGTCGTAGGCCTGCGCGCGCTTGTGCGCCGCGAAGGCCGCGCGCGCCTCGCCCGCGCACGACACCGCGCGCCCGCCCGCCACCGGCGCGCAGTGCACGCGCAGCCCGCCGCGGTCACTGCAATCACCAATTAGTTAATAGTAGATTGTTAACCAAGGGTTAAAAGTAACCCATTTCACCTGAGATATTACTGGCGCTCGAACGAAGTGAGAGCGCCAATAGTTCGAGGGTGAAATGGGTAATTTCACCCGAGTTAAACACTCTGCTTTTCATTTCGACTGTGAGGAAAGTACAATACCACACGCACATTTTATAAAACAGGTATATAAAGAATAATCTAAATTTAAATAATTTTAAAATAGTAGTTTTCGATACAAGTGCGAGAAGTATGTCATTTTGCACGAGTACCGAGGTTACTTGGCCCGAGCCGAGAGGCGAGGGTCAAGACTCGGGACGAGTGAAAATGACACTTCTGCACGTGTGTTGAACAACGTTTTTTAATACAATTGCGAAAAAACTACAATGAAATAATAGTAGATTGTTTGACAAAAGTAGGCCATATTACCACCAGGTGGTTATTTTCCCGACTGAAGTGAGGGAAAATTGTTCGAGTGGTAATATGGCATTTAGACCAGAGTAATGCATACAATGTTTCACTTCGATTGCGAGAAAATATCATAAAAATACTTATTATTTACGCACAATAACTAAACTAAGGTGAAATTATGGTATAACTTGACGGTCTTTTATTTTTTTTAACTTCTTTGACATAGATACAAAATATAAATACCGCGAATAAATGCCACAGACGACGGTATAATTAGCTCTTTAAACAGTTTAAACACACTTTAAAGCGTTTCCCTAAAAAAATATTTTTTAATGATTATGAAGTAGGAACTACCTATACGCCTCCTAGTCGTTCCAGCCCTGTAATGTAACTGTCACTCACACTTGATCGCCACTAGGCGCGGGATGCGAGACCTCGATGAAGGCACCGTTACCGACGTCCATAGTGAGGCGATCCGAGCCGCCCGTGGGCGCCTCCCAACGCCCTGGTACGCCTCGTAGTCGTTCGAACCCTGAAATTTGTCGAGTAGATAGGTTATCGACGAAATTTTGTAACGTTAGCCAAGTTATTACGGTTTTGTAGCTCGATTGGAAACAAATCAAAAACTTACGCCCGCGATCTTTTAAGATCAAATTAGAATAAGATAATCTTTAGTGGCCGACCGAAGGTTCGATTTCGGTTTCGGCCAGTTTCGGCCAAAAAAACGTGTTTCGGCCCAAGGTTCGGTTTCCGCCTTATGTAGTTAAATTGCAGAAACAAATATACGGCGGAGCAAACGTGTAACTAAGTTTCAAAAATTTTTTTACCAAATATCAACATGTAACTGAAATATGTACGATTTAAACAAGTCCATCAAAGTTTCGGTTTCGGCCAAAACTGGATTCACATGTTTTGGTCGGACACTAATAATCTTATGACTAGAGGCCCGTTTCATAAAAAATTGTGTACTTAATATTGCTTTATACCTTTTAGTACAGACACCGGCAATAGTATCTTCTTACACGAAGGCCGCCAAAATATGTGACACGCTCTTATGGCCCTACAAATAAGAGCGTGTCACATATTTTTGCAGCCTTCATGTAGGAAGATGCTATTGCCGGTGACTGTACAGGTGGTCTGATTTATGTGCTATTTAAAAATGCATTTGTTCTTGAGAGTCTTCAATCATAATTGGCGATTTATTCGTTTTGTAATTAGGTATTAAATAATACATTATTGCAGAGGACGGGAAAGATAAATTCGTGGACGAGCGGTTTTTTCGGACAAAGCGCAGCTGAGTCCGAAAATATAAGACGAGTCCACGAATTTCTATTCCGGCCGAGGCATATTTATTTATTTATTATTTATTTAAACTTTATTGCACAGTATAAAATATACAGTTACAAAAGGCGGACTTAATGCCGTAAGGCATTCTCTACCAGTCAACCTTTAGGCCAAACAGAGAAGCATCATTGGTGCAGGGTATGTAAAGAACACAGAACTAATAACTAAAAATAGCATGCTTTTCTCCAAATGTGCGAGGAAATAAAAAAAATTACATAGCAGGTTAGGTTAGCATATTAAATATCATGAATTTATGAATTAGCTTCCCTTTACAGTTTTTTTTTAAGTATAGAGCCCTACTTATACTGCCAATCATCTGCTAAAGTTCATTCAAATAATATTTAAAAATCAATTTTAGTCAAAAACTATTTAAGACAATATTAAATATGCTCCTTTCACACAACTGTAAAAGTTTAAACCTTAAAAAAAGTAGTTTTGTCTATGATTATATGAAGCCGTATTCGCACGATCAGACGCGGTGGCCCTGCCTGGAAGCTATGACACAGAAACAACCAAGGTTTATGATCTCACTATCTCGCTGTATCCTATAGTTTTAAGGGATTGCCATTCAGACGGTGTAGATGTGGCTTAAGTAACTGGCTGTTTGAAATGATATTTATTAGTCGAATGAAATATTTAGAAAGTAAAAAACAAGACATAAAAAGATTTTAGTACAACTTGTCGTCCGCTAAAACAGGACAATAATGTTTTTTTTTTTAATTTGTATTATAAATAATGGCGAACTTCACGTACTAACTAATTTTACTACAGTAAGGTAAACATTTCCGAGCACATTGGAGAAAAATATATTTATATTCAAGCTATGCCAGTCTCTGGTACCCATCCATCATATCTACAACTCGTTTGATTACTTGATTCGATTGAAAGATCTTAGAATTAAAAGCACTTGAACTTTCGACCTTGCCCATATAACCATTTTCAGTCGCCGTTACGAAACATGTCGACACATTTCGCGTCGACACTGTTCTATTCTAGTAACAATTTCGGTCGCCGTGTGGTCGCCGTGTCGTCGCCGTTACCAGAAATGGCGAAGAGTCGACGCAGACACATTTGGTCGCACGGTGTCGACGCAGTGTAGTAACAATGTTCCCAGTTTGCAACTAGTTTTCGAATAATCATTCGTTCGATCGTTCATTTTGTTCGTTTCCATTCAGGAAGTGTCACCAGTGTCAGTGAAAAAATATATACTTAAAAATAACTAACATTAGTGATGTTGACGCCAACGTCGCCATCGCTTTAAGTTATTCCTCAGACGTAAGTATTTATTGTACATTTTTAATATCAATATTGCCAAGATTATTATGGGCAATTAAACTGCTCGAGTGATTTTACTAACGTAGTCTGAATTCATCAACGCGCCACCCCATTATTCAAGTTAAGCCAGTAAAATAATAATTAACAGCTCTGTGCAAGTGTACACGACGAGTCACGACTGCTTTATTTGATGCATTTTTGGTGGTCTGAAATATTCTTAGGCAGAATTGTAGCTTTAAAAGTAATAAAAACGCATAATAAACATAGAAACTTGTTAGTTATTATGTATAAATATGTTTTAAGGTTAACAAATATTGCAGTCACAAAGTAGTCGCATAGTTACTGGAATGTGTAAACATGTGTCGAGTTGTTACTAAAAGTAGAAACGACGTTACTAGATTTACAAAATGGCTCCTTGTACTTTTCTGATTCCAGATATCCTCAAAGTTTACCTCGAGGCATTCCTTGGTCAGTCACTGGTTGTCACGGAAGAGGATTACAAAAAACTATTAGGTTCCAGTTATAACAATACGATGAAGTAGCTAGTTACTATGTTATTCAATCAAATACAAACACTGAAAACATTGAAAAATAATCAACCCAGCAGGATCCTGCTGGGTTGATTATTTTTCAATGTTTTCAGTGTTTGTATTTGATTGAATAACATACTATTGTATGAGTGGAATGCCCCACTTTAAAAAAACATGTAAAAATAATTATAGCTAGTTACTAAATAATGATGTACAGAACAGCCCTCGTAATTTGTAATAATACTTTTAAATTTCAAATATCTATCTGTCTGAAATAAAATTGTATACATTATTTGACAGTACTCACTGGTGTTTGTGTTCCCTGTAATGTGCATTTTTGTAATGTTCCCATGGGATGGGCCCATTTAAAAAAACGTTTGTGATACGATTACCTAATCCAGCAATTATGAATAAAATTTGTTTTCGTTTTCTTGTTTGAATGGAAATACCACCAAGCATTGTTGGGCTAACAATTAACTAAATTACAAATTGACAATTGTAATTACTCAATATAATGCAGTTACAATTACAATAAAAAGTAAATTGAAGCTCCAATTAAAAATTGCAATTACTAAATCAAATTTGTAATTATAATTCGTAATTAATTACGTTAGCAATTACCTACAAATTCCTTTTGCGTCATATCTTTTTAAAATTTGGTTTAAAAGTTGGCTTAAAAAAGCAAATAAGTAAGGCGATTCAAACAAATTGGACTTAAAATGGCCTTTCAGTAATTTCTTTTTATTTTATCTTTAACGCTATTTTTATGAAAGGTTTCTAACAATTTCATAAAAATTGTCCTTAATGTGTGGCGATGGACAAGCTTTCGCCGGGTAGGAACCCATGCGTACATCAGGCCACTTTTCAGAATTACGTCGCCTATTTATTTTATTGATATTAAATCAAATATGTAAGTAATTAATTAGATACACCCAATACTGCCACCAAGGTGGTTCCACTAGATTTTGGTTCTGATCTGATGGTGGAATTCAGGAAGAATTATCGTTAACTATCTTTTTTATCACTCATCTATACATATAATAAAGCTGAAGAGGGTCGAAAGTCTGTACATGGAAGATAATCGAAAAAAAGTTGGCTGGGGATACTTAGAATCGATAACAGAACACGTTCCAACAATTTTTAGAATTTTTGTCTGTTTATCTGTTTGTCTGTTTGTCTGTTTATCTGTTTATCTGTTTGTCTGTTTATTTGACCGCGCATCACGTGAAAACGGCTAAACGGATTTTGATGAAATTTTGTATAGATATAGTTTGAGTCCTGGTAATGGATAATATATAGTTTTAATCCCGAAAATCAACCCTGGTGGGGGTGAAAATGGGGTTGAAAGTTTGTATGGAGAATTTTTAACCGCTGAAACGATTTAGATAGAAATGAGTATGGAGATCATTTGAGTCTCGAGAAACGTCAAAGGATAGTTTTGGGTCTCGAGAAATGACAAAGGATAGTTTCTTTTTCAACCCCCCCCCCCCCCCCCATCTTACTTTCGAACCGTAGGTCCAAAAAATTTAAAAAAAGAACTTAAGAAATATTTGACAATGCCATGAATGTCAAAGGGTTATTGCAGGTTCGAGGACTATATATGACGTACAAAGATGCATGGCCCAAACCAAAAAACTACTACAAAATCATCTAACATTTATAGGACACCGTTTAGGTAGGAAATAGTAGTTTATGTAACTTACGTAATAAGGGTCCTTAAAACATGAGTGTGGTTTTCTTAATAAGATCACACGAGTGTTTTAAGGCCTAATTACGTACAGTTGCATACACTGATTTATCTACACTCATATTATTTATCCTAAATGCATTATTCGGAAACCATAGAATGGCCGCCATTGCACCGCCATGGCCAACTCGATTGTGCCGGCGGTCGCGCGGGCGCGTATCGGCGGTCGCGCGGGCGCGTATCGGCGGCCGCGCGGGAGCGTGCAGGTGTACATTATGTTATCAAAACTCATAACACATCAATATTTGAGCATGTAAAGTTAAAATTACGTTACTGATACAGATAAAAAGCTTATCATAGTAAAATCAGTTGTGGTAATGCTAGCATTGCCTACCGTTTTCGAACACGTTTTAGAGAACTTACAATGTGAGTGTAGATAAACATATCAAACGTTTTGTGAAGCAGTCAGATTAGGATTTATTTTTCTTTATAATTAAACAATAGGTACATTATCTGTCTCTCAACCTGTTTTGATATGTCTTCTTGAAGAACTACGCCTTATTTTGTATCTTTAAGATCGAATAATGTATTACTGTTTTGAAAAAAATAAGTCCCGTCGAATTTCTTTTCGGTCATAATACTTCTTGGGCCAGAGGTGTAGGGTTAGAACCGGTGGTAGTTTTGGAACGAAGTTCCTTATCGGACGGTTCGCGGATCCGGCCAAGGCGAAAAAAAGTCACGTGACAGTCACGAAAAAGCGTCACGTCACGAAAACGCGACACCCATACGATTGAGAAACATGTAAAATGGAATGGAATAAAAAATATATAAAATAGAATAAAGTGAAGTGAAGTGTAGTGAAATTGAGAAGTGAAAAAGTGAAAAAAGTCGAGAACCTTAAAAGTCAAGAATTTTAAAAATGTCAAAAATGTCGAAATTTCCAAAATTTCCAAATTTCCAAAATTTCCAAGATTTCCAAGATTTCCAAAATTACCAAAATTTCCAAAATTTCCAAAATTTCCAAAATTTCCAAAATTTCCAAAATTTCTAAAATTACCAAAATTTCCAAAATATCCAAAATTTTCAAAATTTCCAAATCATCCAAAATTTCTAAAATTTCAAAAAAATGCAAAATTAAAACCACAAAATTTACGAAAAAGTCAAAATGAAATAAAATAAAATAACATAACTTCGTTCCAATTTCCAATCGCACTCGACTCGCATACTTTCCACGACACTCACGTATTTTATTTTTCTCTGACGTTCATTAGTGCATTGTAATGTGCTTACATTGACGAATAAATATCTTTATCTACACTAATATCAGAAATCCTCTATTCCGCGTTCAGAACCGTATGTAATTAATTACCAACATTATTGCAACCAGTAACGTAACATCAGTGTATTATCTGTGACAGTGTGGTAAAAACGTATGAAAATTCATTACCTACGGTAACGTAATGAAAAAGGGAGGGGGGGGGGGTAGCCACTACACTCGATTGAGTTAAATTTGCATGGGTCATGGAACTCCCTCCTCCAAGTGCACCTCAAATAGAAAAAAATCATTTCTGCATTTGTGACCCCCCCCCCCCCCCCCCCAATTTCAACCGCGCCTGTTCTTACCTTTCATCCTTTGACTGATTTGACGGGAGGATCGATTTGGATGATATTTGCAGTAGACATAAACGTATAAAAACAAAAGTGGTCCTGTATCGTCCGATATACACCTACTATACTCTCTATGTCGTTTAAATCATGCCAAAAAAATTTAATAAAAAAAAGGATTCATTTATGAGTGTATAGTTTCATTTAGTGGTAATTGTAAAATATTTTATTAGGACTACTGTCCTCTAGCGTATCCATCTGTCAACTTTACTTCAAGTTTCGCCTCCAGGGTAGCGGGAGAGAAATTAGGGGTGAATTAGCCGCTTACTGACACAGACCGAATTCCACGCGGGCGGAGCCGCGGGCACAGCTAGTAACATAATATAATAATCACTATCATAAGGACATGTAGTGGCATTATTGAAAAGTGAGGGCACTGGAGTCGCTTAGGTTACATTTTATGATTGAATGACTAATGATTAAATTATTTTGTTTTGTTGCTGCCTACATTTGTTGCTCAAGTAGTGCCAATATTTTTGGATCGAATTATTGGATTCCCCATCGTTTTTTACGCTAGACCTTTGGCTGATGTACCCAACAATTTTTGGTCTGCCTAATTAAATTGAGTAATAGTATGAAAAGCAATTCAATAATTATCATCATCAATCATTAAAAACCATTGGCACTACTTAAGTAAGAAATGCCGCGCATCCAAGCAATGGAACAGTTTGTCAATCTTTGCTATTTTATATTAATTTTTGATTACAATGTTTCTACACAGTTAAGTAACGTTACGACACATTGTGTATACTTAATTTAAAGTGGTAACGAAGTTTCTACACTGTTTCTACACGTTACCACTTTTTGTTCTTAGTTTTGACATCTGGTCACAAACTGAACGCAAGGTGTATAAAAATGTTTCGAAACAAATGTGACCGAAAAGTGTGAACACTGCGTCGACTCTTAGTTACTAAAAAAAATCTAGTCGCATTGTGTGCACACTGTTACCACACGAAGAAACCAAAACTCAACACAGTCGCGAAGTGTAGTAACTGTTTCGACACTTCTGGGTTTATGTTACTACTTTGAAAATCCTGCGACCAGAATGGTTATATGGGTGGGCACGTAGTAAGATAATATAATATCAAATCTACACTAATTAATGTATCGTGTGTTAATAAAATTATAGTATATAGCAGCGGCGGACGTCTAAAGAACTCGATTCCCATCGGCTTGCCTAATTTTCAGCTAGTCGAGTACTTTTCCCACGACTCCTGAAGAAAAGGAAGGCCATAAGTGTGTATACTCGTATGTACCTAACTATAGTAATTTTTTGTTTTTGTTAACTACGTAATAGTGTATAAACCTACCCATCACTTTATGTAAGGGAGCCCCCCTCTGCCAACAAACTGTCCTGCAGTTTGGCAGAAGACAATAGTTTGTAAACTAAGGGTTGTTTCGTGAATAAATGTATTTTTTATTTAAAATAGCTCCGGCTTCGCTAAGAATATGTTTAACGCACTGCCATCACCCATCAAATAATACTAGGGATACACAATGAGCCCAAAAAATGGCCCCACAATAGTACCGCAAGAACGGCTCGAGCGCGGTACTTTCTCTGACAGTATTACTACAGTATAAGACTGGCCGGTTACAATTTTTCACGAGCCATATTTTCAGTAAATCTTGTTTGAATCTGTTCTGTACCTCCTTTACATTGCTGGTCGAAGACTGCCACTGGTATATAGTAGGTACCTACATATGTATAAAGGATTAGAAGAAAGAGACCGGTGTTTCTGTAAATATCTGGAAATGTCTGGACGCCTGCAACTCCAGAGGTGTCTGTCACATGCGCGTTGCAAAAAGGAGGATTGACAGTGTCGACGACTAAAGGAACAAGACGGTCCGTCGTCGTCAACACACTGGGTACTCTTTGAGCTCTTTGGCAACCTTACTCACCAGTAGGAACACAACACTATGAGTAGGGTCTACTGCTATTTGGCTGTGGTTTTCTGTAAGGTGGAGGTATTTCCCCAGACGGGATCGGCTCCAGATTTTAGCTGTGCCCTACCACACATAGCGAGTTGACATAAATTTAATAAATCTTGAAGCAAATCAAATTATTTTGTTCAATATTTTTTTTGATTTGCAATTTTAAGTAGTTACACTACTATATATAAACTGAAAATAGATGTCATATACTTCAGAAAAAGTGACCAAACCCTCCGGTGTCCGAGGCCAGATTTGAACTGGCGTCTTCAGCTTTCGCGGCTGACGTCCTGACCACTAGACCACCCGGTCACGGCGGTACTTGACAAATTTTCTCATGTATATGCAATCTCTGGAGGTGCAAGCACGTACTGCGCATGCCCTTAGAGTATGGTCAACGGCGCATAGCCGTTTCAAATTCAGAGATTGCATATACATGAGAAAATTTGTCAAGTACCGCCGTGACCGGGTGGTCTAGTGGTCAGGACGTCAGCCGCGAAAGCTGAAGACGCCAGTTCAAATCTGGCCTCGGACACCGGAGGGTTTGGTCACTTTTTCTGAAGTATATGACATCTATTTTCATAAATTTAATAAATTAATGTCACTCCACTAAGTTACACAAAGTTAAAAAAATCAACTCCGTAGAATAGGGACAGGGACCGTGCCCAACATTCATACATCATACATGCCGCAGCTACGCGTATCTCTACAATAGAGATGCGAAAAGTGTGTTACTGAACTGAAAAGTTTGATATACGTATCTTTGAATCACCGAGATATATGTTTATCACTCTTTTCGGTCAGTTAATCTTTACTATATCTAAAGGTTTCCTCGATCCGTCGTTCGCGAACTGATCTGTCAATTTGCGAAAAAAACCGGCCAAGTGCGTGTCGGACCAAGCATAATGAAGGGTTTCGTATAGAAATGGATGCGCAGGAAACACCTTAGACAACCCTACACGTGATCTGGGTGGTGCTAAAAGTTTAACAAACTTGGCAGCTGCACTGTCCCATCTGAACCTCGCAGCACTCAATGGATTTCCTTGATCATCTGCTTTTCCACTACTACTATCCCAGGGAAGAAATGCCTATCTATATCCAGTGACGTGTACCCATACGAAAAATAAATAAAATGGAAGAAGTTTTTTTTTGATAACTTAATAATGGCTGAACCGATAATATTTAAAACTATTTTCGTAGAAAGTATGTTGCGTATGTTTCAGGCGTCTCATCATTTTTTTCCATATTTTTTGGACTGGGGGGACGTAAAAGAGTTAAAGAGCTGATATAGAGAATTGTTTGATTCTCCGGTAAGCGAATGAGTTATTGAGTTGAATAGTTCTTTTGAATCACTCACTCGCGAGCTATACACATCTCTACTCTACAATAAGACTTATAAGAACGTTTCAATGGTCGGAAGAGCTCTTTAGTAACAGTCGAACCTCTTTAACCCTTTGACCGCCAAAGACGTCAAATCACGCGCACGGAAAGGCATGCCCTCAGCGCCAGCACGTGATATCACGTCCAAAATATAAGCGAGTTGCTAGCGCTAAGGACATAATTTTTCCGACCGATGCTAAGTAAGTGCACCCTAACCCTAGGCCAAATGTATGGAAACGAGCTTAATATGAAAGAAAAAATATACAAATCGATAATTATTATTTAGTTTGCAGATATATTATCTACATTTCACTTTTATTAATGGGACATAATCTACTTTATCAAAACTTCACAAACTACTTTCTAAAAAAAAACATTTTGGTACTTTTGTACAAATTCTTTGGTGAAGCGTGATGTGAATTTTGATCACCAATTTCACAACAAAATTGTTTGAAATATATCCAAATCAAAAATTATTGACACTAAGTACTTGAATAAAAAATAGATGTTTTAGATAAAAAAAATCATTAAATGTAACCTAGGCGTCTCCAGTGCTTACTTTGCTCAATAATGCCAGCATCTGTCCATACGCTAGTAATAACTCTCATAGGAGTAATTAAATTAAGTAATTACATCCTGTTTCCTGGTAAAATTATTTATGAATGAATGAATACATAAGTTTACCTACTATACGCTATAGGTATAATTAGGTATGTCACCTATATATCCCTTGTTCGGAAGATTAATTTGTCTTGCTATTTAAATTAAATCCTTCTGAATATAAGTTCTTTTGTTAATGCAACATCCATAATAAGGTAGAAATATAAAACGTCAATAAATAAATCCTCAGCCCACGCATCTATAAAAGTGATCTACTCATTGTATGTTTGAAATAGTCAATAAATTTTGGCAGAAAGCTCCATATATGTCACTGATAGACCGTGTTTAGGATATACAAGTTTAAATTATCGCTGCTATCCATATATGGAACAAAAATGTGTGTTCATCATAGTCAATGAAACGTTAGAAAAAAACCAGTGATGTAATGTGTTAGTAATACTTGTGACGCTTGATGGTCAACGAAAACTAAGTGTCACAGGTAGGTAACTGTATAGAAATATACTGTATTCGTGTGTATTGAGGGAGAGACCTGCTATATAACGATATTTGGTTTGGAAGATCTGATTTCAATATGGATTAAGAATATCTGGATCTAAGATTTCAGGGCTTTACTTTACGCAGTCTCAAGGGAACGTACATCCTCTCTGGTCGACCGTCAAGACTTTTAGGTACTGCTGGCGATACAAAGTACATGAAGCGGATTCGTCATGGTCGGCTAGACAGAATCGACGTTGGACAGAGAAGCCTGCCGACCTTTGGTTGCGCCATAGTGTGGGTTTTGCTTGCTCCGGGGAGTTTCTAGCGTTGAGTAACCGTTAATGAAGTTTTTCGAAACGTTTCAAATTTCCATATATTATATTGTAACCGTAACGTTTTTTGTTAATTTTTCTACTCCTGTACTTTTATCTGTCATTTATACATTCGTCAACACCTTTATAAGAACATAGATAATACACGCCATGAAAAGTCTATCTAGTCTATTCCCCAAAATAACACTTGTTCTATAAAAGCGCCAAAATAGTATCGCGTAATCGCGTGCAAACACGACTATTAATATAAAATAAATTACTGCCAACCTAAGAAACCTAAATAAACGCAGCGTTTTTAGAAAAAAACTATAAAAAAGAAAAAAATTAAAGAACCACAGACCTACTTCGTAGTTTTTTACGTTTCCCGTTCGTTTGTTGGGGCGAATTGCAAACTTTGAAAGTAATTTAGGTATTTTTACTAATCTCTGCAGCTCTTTAATAATTGATCAAATAAAGACGGTGTGTATTTGTGTTAGTAATGTTAGTATTATTGAAAAATAGTGTTTTAAAAGGTAAAACTTAAATGATTGTTGATTATGTTGACAAAATAAATGCGATATCCATGAAGTTTTCATTTTCGCATTTTATGTAAAAGTAAGTGTATTCGTAGAAAAAGTATTGTATGCAACGTCGTATAAGTAGGTAAAAAAATGTTCGTGGCGTTTTTCTTAACAATTTTCGCCTCCGGCTCAAATTGTTACCCACGCCAGTCACCTTTTTTGACCCCTCTTATACAACTGTTGCATAAACTACTATTATGAAACATTAGGTAATAAAACTAATAAACCGGTAAGTGGGTATAAGTAGGGCAGATGCCCAGGTTGTGGCCACTGTCCCAGTTTTGGCCATTTTCAACTTTATTAAGGTATAGATAAATTTTAGGTCTATGGTTTATAGTTAATATAAGAGTAAATTATGGCAGTACCTACAGATGGCACTGTCATGTATCAGTTGTCATTCAGTTGTCAGGAGCCGTGGAAAAAAGTGACCAAAACTGGCTCATGGCCCCCATTCGGACATTTCATTAAATATATAAATAAGATCTAATGTCAGAATCTTAACAGCGGAGATTCATATAAATATAGTAATATATTTTCAATGACTCAGTCCATAAAGAGTGTCATAATTCCTTATTGTCACAAATTGACGGACGTCTGAATAGACAAATTATCCTTAAAGTGGCCAAAACCGAGGTCCATCTGCCCTAAGAACAAAATTAATACCGGCTTACTAGCAATACCAAATGGTATTTGAAACCAGTCACGATCTTTGATTAGTAAAAATGTTACCCACCTTCATTGACGAAAGAGTCCCATTGCGCGTGCGAGCGCATCAGCCGCAGCGCGATATCTTGAAGTAGAAAACTGTCGGGCTTGTACGGCTTCACCTCGTAGTCCCAGCCACCTTTCTCGTTGCGTTCAGCCTTCTCGCAGAACACGTACACGCTTCTGTGAATGGAAGACTGGTTTGAATCAGCGTCGGACAGCTAAATTACCATATATTTTGAGAAGTTGCTGTTAGTCGGCTTTCACACCGCTGCGGTTTCCACATGCGGGGGCCGGTGTACGAGCGAGACAGCGCTCTGCATGTGCATAGCGATGTCACGCTAATTAATTATTTTTTTTATTTTTTTATTCAGCTAATAACTTTCATAGCAACCCTCGTATATGTTACCACGATGAGAATAGGATTAGACTTGACAGATTTGACTTACACTTACGTCAAAATTAATATGGATGGACTGGTATCTCAATCCTATTCTAATCGCGGTTTAATAATATAATCGGCGTTAGCAAGCCAGGCCCCTGGGCTGGCCCCCACGGTCCTGACTTGCAAGTAGGTCCGGGATGATCCAGTTTGGGGCCCCGGGCGTGTGGGGAGCCACCTTCCAACCCAGCCAGCCCTGGTTTGAGTACTAAAAAAATCTTCGTAACGCATAGAGATTACCTGTACTCTTTTGTCATACTGATTGTAGATATAAATGCTTTAAGCCATGGTTAAGCATTATTATTGTTTCTCTAAACTTAAACACATTTTACTTATCTCTTATCTAGTATTCCACCAGGACCCTAAAATAAAATAAATAAACAAACACGTGTATTGTTTGTTAGACTAAATCCATATTTACAAATCGCTGTATTTACCATTTAGCCAAGCTTGGTTTGTTTATTTACATTATCTTAAAGTGAAACCTAAGTATTCTTTAAAAAATCAGTCGGATGTCACCGACTGCTCAGGAAACATCGAAATGTGTTAAAACTCACAAGTACTTATTAAATGTATCATTTTGTGATTGATTGTAACGTCGAGTGACTAGGAGTTACTCATAGGTAAAGACGTAAGCCGACGTCATCAGAAATGTGATTAAAAGCTGGCCACGTCAGATATAAATAATAAAATAAATAGTTAGTTTTAAAATCAAATACAAACATTGAAAAAATAATCAACCCAGCAGGACTTGAACCTGCATCGATAGGCCTTGCCGGGGCTCGTTCGCTTTACCAATTAAGCTATGGGTCAAGTTAGGGACAAATACTTGTGATAAACACACAAACAAATGCCCTGACCTGGATTCGAACCTGGGACGTCCTGCTACGTAAGCAGGGTCACTACCGACTAGACTAGGCTAGGAGGCCGTTGATATGATATAATGATGAGAGCAACGAAACCCGTCTAGTTCGATTGCTATACTATTTTTATTGCCAGATGTCCGTCTGGCAGCTTTAAATGGGTGGAGGTCAGAGTGGCAGACTAAGAATTTTTTTCAGTAGAAATAAGTTATAGCAAAAATAGGTACAAACCGAATTAACTCATTTATAGAGAAAAGGGCCTATATTTTAACATTAGAACGAAAAACATTGTGTATTTATTATTGCGGAAACAAAAACAGTAGGCAAAAAAACTATGAATTACTTACATTATACGACTATACGCAGTTTGGCACTACTTTTCCCTGCCTAAAACTTTTGGCAATGTTATAATCTAATTATTTATATAATATCGCATCAAACACAGAACTCTAGGATTTGTATTCTTCAAATGTTTTGCATTCTTTAACCTCCACCAATAAACAACATCATTATTGTGTCATATCCATACATCGAGGTTTTCGGTGCGGGAATGTTTGACAGTAGCCAAAGAATAGGTGTTGACTTAAAAAACAGAATGTACTCTAGCAGGTTTCTACCTAATGAATAATTAATTGAAAAATCCACCTCTTCAGTTAAGTCCCTATCATTTATAAGCAAATAGTTCATAAATATCGGACGTCAAGATTAATTTTAGACACTTATTGTCATACCGTGTCTTTGTCTTAGGTAATCTAGTTGATCAATTTCTCATATGCAATTGCATTTTTACAATACTATATAAAAGTCAATGCAAACATGCCTCCAAGAAAAAAAAGCTCTTATCATCGTGTGTATACAATTCACAGAGAGGTAGTTATTCATTAGGCATAATATGATATTTTCTCAGACTAACGTATATCTCTGTTCTTTCTCAAATCGTTCCCGCACCGAAAACCCCGATGTATGGACTCATATCTGACATAGCCAGTTCTCCGTATATTTAACACACAGGCATTCCATTCCAGTTGCTCATACAAATTTCTCCCACTATCACTAGGCTTTCCCAATGTCGCACCATTTCCGAACATATTCAATAACAAATGATGAAAGAGTGCATGGTTTTCTTTGATTACATTACTCAACATGCAATGCAGTACAATGAAATGCATACGTCAGAAGTCCGTGGTTAAAATTTCCCATATAGTGCCCATCGGCTCGCTCACGTACGCAGCCATCATCAGTATACCACGTGCTTACAGGAGTATTGGGTAGACAGATTTCACATCTCAATATAATTTAGCGCATGTATTGTCTTTAACTCAAAACTAAAACATTTATCAGTAAGTACACCACAAGGGCACTTTTACACGTCAATACTGTATAGTTTACTAAAAATAAAAGAAAAAAAAAACTTTACCGATTCTAACCATACACCTCTGACCTGAGACGAATCGCGACCGGCAAGAAACTCGGCGGGGCGTATTTTTTTAAAACAATAGTAGGTACATCCAATCTTTAAAAATACATAAAAATGCGTTGATCTATAACAAAAAATAACAAACAAGTTTAAGAGAAATACCATGTGTAAGAAAATTGATGAAATATTTAATTGTGTCCAAATCTCGCTGTTTAAAACGAAGTACCTACACAAAACGTTTGATATACTTTCTTACCTGAACTGTGTCCTCTACTTAACAAAGATTTAAACTACGTTGAATTTTGGTTCGCTTCTGACGACCGAGTTATAGTACAGTACGCGAACAGTTTTGAACTTCGATAACTTACAAGTGCGATTTTCTTTTTAGTTAGAGAATATGTTATGATTACTTATAGTAAAAAATATTTTCTAACAGTTTTTGACGTCGCGCTAGGTATAATATAGATATTTGTTAAAAAAAAACAAG
Source organism: Pammene aurita (assembly GCA_947086415.1). Lineage (NCBI taxonomy): Eukaryota > Metazoa > Arthropoda > Insecta > Lepidoptera > Tortricidae > Pammene > Pammene aurita. The sequence continues at coordinate 14,249,745 of OX352298.1, forward strand.
AAAAGATTATACAAGATATGTTTTCCTTCACCATACTATTGCATTTAACTATTTCAACATTATCTGTCACTTTATAACAGTTTGGTCAATAGATTATGTGAGCATAATCGAAAACAATTAGTCAAAATATAAGTGACCTTGAATTCTAAAGGAATTACAAATGGCTAAGGCGACATATGCTCTTGACAAGACCGTTATAAAATGTGAAGTTATGTTGCAATAGTGCTCTTGACAAGACCGTTATAAAATGTGAAGTTATGTTGCAATAGTAAAAAGCGATAGCCTGGTGGAGAAAAATAAAACTTACATATTTTTTTCTATGTGTAGTAAACAAATTCATGTATTATACCTAGCGCAATGCTAACAATTGTTAGAATTTTTTTTTTATTATTAGTACTTAACGTATTCTAACAGGTCACAAAATAAAATTGGACTTGTAATTTATGTAATTTTTATAGGTTAAAAAGGTGTTCCCGTACTCCTATTAGTCGGAGTGAGGGAGGGGTATTCAGGCCGGACGCATGTATGCTGTATAATCAGTACCTATTTTTTTTTTCACTAAATAAATAGACATATGAAACACAAAGGGAAGCCCTCAACAATGTGGACAGATGATCTAGTCAATTACGCAGGTACGAACTGGATGTACTTTTGGTTATGGAGATCTTTTGGAGACAGTCTAGCAGTTGACGTCTTCAAGATTTCAGTCAGTCTCAGTCTGTGTGCAGACGCCAAGCATATTTGACAACTGACCATCAAGATGTCTTATTCTAATGAAATAACTCGACTTATGCTTGTATTATTCCTGAGCTAGTTGTAAGTTGTACGAGTTTAATGTTCGTAGCACATTTCCCACACACATTGTTTAGTGACGCATTTGACGTGAAATGACTTGCTGTGTTATGTTATGGTTGTGAGGTGTAACATGGTGTTCCCCGACCAACTCATGCCAGACGTTGATTCATACTTATATTATTTCGATGCTTAGGTAATAGCATCTATTCTACAACCTCATGCATGAGATATTGCGAATTCTTGGACGTTGCTATTTAAGAATTATTTTATCTTTTGAGTAGGTGTGTGTGTGTACTTTCGAGTGTCAAGTCTGAATAACCACATAGGCATCCATACCGGTATTTGTATCTATAATGTAAATACATTTTAAACACGTTTTCTACTGATAAGCATTCCATAGTTTGACTCAATACATGCCTATTGTGTACAAGCGTTGATCTATCTCAACAAATCTGACCTTCCTTACAAATTACTTCTTAAAATTTGTAACGTTACAGTATATGTAGGGTATATTTCTTAGAATGTCTGTTATTTACTTGGTGCCAGCTTCTGAGTTTACCTGTACGTAAAATTGTAGGTTCAAACTTTGTAATACGCGGTTAAAACCTAAATGCCTAAAACGTAAACTTCTATATAGGCGTTGCAATTTCCACAAACGCAATATTTTTGAATGAAGTACGTGCATTGCCTTGTTATTTGTTTTGTTTTTACCTTTAGGTACTTTATTATGCATAATAAACGATAAACTTTTACATAACATACGTATAACACTGGAATACCGGATGAAGGAAATATGACAATGAGGACAAACAGAGAATTCTTAATATGGACATTTGAAGAATGAATGGGTTAGCCCTGTAGTATTTTCGGTTTGTTTTTATTGAGATAAGACTACAAGTGTGACCAAGTATATAGAGGTAGTCTTTGAACTTATATGTATGCACATAATACATGTACTTAACTATGCTGTACGGATTGAGCTATATCAATTGACCACTGAATGGGTGATTACTTTTAATAATTCGTGTTTTGGAAGCCTTTGGTTCAATAAATCAACCATGGCTCGAGATTTCTAACAGCCAATGTCTGATAGGTGTAAACAACAAAACAGTCGGCCACCGATTTTTTTTATTATTGGCGTATGATGCAGTAACGCATCCTCTGTGGGTGAGGGCCTGAGGCGGGCTACTAAAGCTACACCGGCGGTTCCAGCATATCTTTGGGGGCCTCATGGGGTCGCGAGCATTCTACCACGCCGTAAAATGGACAATACGTAAAGACAGCATTGCACAGGGTATGACGTCAACCAGAGACCGAAGTCTAAGAAGAGTGTTTTGTGAAATGTCTTTAGCTGCAGTTATGATGAATTGATGTAGCTCACTTGTCAGGCAGATCCGCCGCTGGTGTAGACACCACGACGTCTCCCAGCCGCACGTGGCGCTCGTAGTCCGTGTAGTGTGGGACGCCACCGCCGACTCCTACCAGGAACACATACTCCACCTGACAATAACGACAGAATGAGGTTATCAATTAGAAGTTTGAAAACAGCCGTAGGATTTATAGGTAATTATTTTTTAAAGTTAATTCGGCAAAGTTTGGTAGGGTGTGTACATTATGTGTACCTCAATATTATGCCTTAATACGATTTTAGTATATCAATTTACCTATAATTAAAAACAATAATTATTTCAACTAAGTGGATTGACCGAAAAGGAGATGGCGTGACCACCTGATTGAATCAGTGGAAAAAAACTGACTGAACCTAAAATATAATTAGAGGACTTCGCCTAGCAGTGGGACACTGAAATAGGAAAAGGTTAGCTAAAACAATAATAATAATTGCAGACATTTCTGTGTTTTGTACATTATAGTTTAATTCATATAGATAAATACTTAACATTCGTCTGTGTTGTAAACAATTTTAAGCAGTACCTAGGTTGTTAAAGTCATTCAATACGCGTGAAATTGAATTATGTCTAGACAGTAAAACGAAGTATCATTACTTCTGGACTATTTCGAGCAGCCTTCCTTTGCACACATCATTACTAATACGAGTCACAGATATTTATAGATTAGTACCAGAAATCGACACGCATCGTTACGCGTGAATTATGCCTCATACGGTAATCGCCCCAAATCGAAAGACTACCTGCTTATTGTTTAAAGAAACACTTAAAGTTAGTAATAAATTAAAATATGACAATGATCTCTGGACTCCGAGGCCGATTCAAACCGGCATCTTTACCTTTTGCGGCTAAAGTAATTAAAGCCGGTCACAAAGAAACCCACCCCCAATTTCTCGAGAAATCTTTGAAATGCTAGTCGCTTTTGAACATAAGCACTCAAAATGATTCCTCAGTCAAGTTAATTGTAGTGACTTCATTTTGTACACAACGTAACTTACGTAACAACTACGGTTTTATTTATTACAATGTAACATAACATTGTAATAAATAAAACCACCCACTTGACCTTACAAAACGATCGTGAAATACAATCCCAGACGTATATTCCATTAGGTGTAACCAGGTTAAAGAGCTCTAATCAAAATCTTGAGTAGGAACGCATTCATGTTTACCAAATAATTTAGCATACCATTCAACGTATAGGAATTTACAGCCAAATGCCGTTGATCCAAATTTAGCCATGGTAATAGTTTGTAAATTTATTTTAGGCGTACCGTACAGTGTGCTATCTATTTTCGTAATGTTACTAACCAATGACTGGTTGTATGAACGATTAGCATTCCAATGGATATGGAATGGTTCCATTCCATGGCAATTATTTTGGATTTATAACCATCAATCAATATTTGCTCAACGGTCCTATCACCTGATCAATATTTAGTTGACATACCTAAATATTATTGCAGGACTCATTTTTAGGGTTCCGTAGTCAACTAGGAACCCTTATAGTTTCGCCATGTCTGCCCGTCCGTCCGTCCGTCCGCGGATAATCTCAGTGACCGTTAGCACTAGAAAGCTGAAATTTGGGTACTATTATGTATATCAATCACGCCGACAAAGCGGTAAAATAAAAAGTAAAAAAAAATGTTTTATTAGGGTACCTCCCCTATACGTAAAGTGGGGAGTGATTTTTTTTTTTCATTTCAACTCCGTGTGATATATTGTTGAATAGGTATTTAAAAATGAATAGGGGTTTAAAAAAAAAAATTTTTGATAATGTAAATATTTTTGGAAATAATCGCTCCAGAAGTAAAAAAAAATGTGTCCCCCCCCCTCTAACTTTTGAACCATAAGTTTTAAAAATATGAAAAAAATCTCAAAAGTAGAACTTTATAAAAACTTTCTAGGAAAATTATTTTGAACTTGATAGGTTGAATAGTTTTTGAAAAAAAATTACAAAATAATTTCTGAACTAAGTTTGTAATTTAACCGTATAAGCAGGTGTTTATTGTACCTGTAATTTCTACAAAATCACAATGAAATGACAAATAAAGTAAAAACGGTGAAAATCGGTTCACGCAATAAAGAATTATCCCATAAAAATCATCTTCCATACTTTAAGCTCGCGCGCAATAGTTTACTTAATTTGCCGATAGATGTCGCTGTACGTGGAACGCTCATATCATATCCTATATGGCGGTGTTATTTTAACTCTTAAGTGGGGACACTTACTGTGACGGACGGAAAACTACGGAACCCTACACTGAGCGTGGCCCGACACGCTCTTGGCCGGTTTTTCATTCATAGTACCGAATCCTCACAAAGTGACGTATTTGAGGCTATGACAAATACCTGGCGCGTGCCGTAAGTTATAATGTCACATATTCATAGTAAAATAGAAGTACCTACATAGGGTATACCGTTGATGATAACGAGCTGCATATTTCAAAGGTTAAAAGTAACGTTATTGAAAAAAAGACACGTATGCTTCCCGGATGATTAGAGAGAGGCTATTGTGTATTTATACTTGCAAAGTTTTGCAACTCGACCACTTACTTCAATTTTCAAGTTTCTATCCTAGTATACTTTTTCGTTTTAGATACCTACAAGAAGAATTTAAAAATTCATAATGCTAAAAAATAAATAAATCAGGTCGTGCTTGATGTTAAGAGGTTGTTTTCTTTCCTTAAATATTTCTTAGCCACGATACTTTCGTGTTTAATTGGATGGGCAACAAAATTAAAGTACGAATAGCTACCTTTTGGAAAGTTCCAAGTAGTCTTGTGGTAGTATTGCCAGCCGCTGTCATTGCTTCTCTCGTACGACCTACCGACGGAAGTTTTGTGGTCACCACGCGATGTGCTCCGATTGTACCCAACGTATACACGTTGGATTCACCTAGAAACAAAGATAATACGGTTACGTTTAGTACTTCATTATGCTTTTATATGAACCTAGGAACTATAGGAACCTGTATCACACTCTTAATGTCACAGTCACAGTCGTTAAAAAGTCATAGACAATCTTATATCATCGATAAGTAATGAGACCCTCAACGAAGCAACTTCTAAATAATTTTTAACGCAAGTACATTAATTTGTGTAATTGATTATTTTAAATTATTAGACGGTCGTGATCGGTTTATCAGTTGTTCTGTCAAATAACAGAGAAAGAGATTCGGAATTTAAAAAAGATACAATAATTAACAATTTTTAAGAGTAAAGCAATCCACCAAGCCGAAGTTGTCAGGAATTATTTAAAGGAAAAGAAGAAACGATTTAATCCCCTGTATGTACGTAAATCGATTAATGAGTCACAATTAATATAATATAAAGGATGCTCGTTTGACAATAATACAGCAGTTTACGAAGTGGTTCAAATAAGTAAGGTCCTATTAGCATAACCATTATTTGGTGGCAATAAATAATAGGTGCCTATTAAATTGTTCCAATTATTTTACTAACTGTCCTTAAGGGACAATTTTGAAAACTTCAAATATAAATAGTGTTGTGCATATAACCAGGACAATGGAGGTTGCAGTGTTTGTTGCTTGCATGGCAATAATTGCGGAAATAAGTACTGCACCAGCACCGGAGTCCGGGTAAGTTATACATTAATAAACATACCGGGTTATGAATATGAAGAAAATATTGTTTTTAAATAAAATGGTGCTGATATTTCTCAAAGAAGCGAATACTCGCAATTTAGTATCATAAGCGTTCATTTGAAACATTTTTTTTAAAGAAGACCCAGATTTCATTGTTCATAACATAAGTCAATCTTCAACATCTACGGAATGTTATCAGGCCATGATTTAAGAGCTTGCATCCTGAGTGACCTATCTTTCTCTTTCGTATTTTGCCCCGCAAGCATCCCCGATTACTGCTTTGGAGCACAGCTTGACCACTTAGCATATAAAATCAAATAAGGTATAACAATTAATTTAATGTAGATATTTTGTTTCTTAGTACCAGCATCGCTCACAACAACAACGAGTTTGATCTACCGCCCATGGCTCGTGGAGGATTTGAAATGAATATAAGCGCATCAGTGTACGTCAATGACAGCATTAATAACAAATTGTAAGTTTCCATTAATGAACCACTGTTAAAATATACATAAACGTTTTTTCATGCTGTACTGTCAACAAGTCACATGTTAAGAGTCACTATATGTCGCCACAATGATAATAATCAATATAAAAGCCGTGGAAAATATAAAATTGTTGTCACTGTGACAAGATACTTAACCCAGAATTGAAATTGGTTGAACAACTACAGGTTCATTAATAAGTTACTAAAATAATAGTTATGTTTATTACAGGAAAGTTATATGGCTACCCGAAGCCTTGGAAGATGACCCGAACTCCGTACCCGAAAATTGCAAACACAACCATAATGGCAAGCATATTTGCATTGTGCCGGACCAGGCATTGATGACCAGGTCGGGAGAAGCTCGTAAGTATCATGATTTTTTATTTACAATTTTAAGTAGGTTAATCTTTCAACCGCCCAGCAAAATCGTACCACTGACGCCACATTCGGTTATATTTTGGACGTGATATCACGCTCTGGCGCTGAGAGCACGACTTTCCGTATGCGTGATTTGACGTCTTTAGCGGTCAAAGAGTTAATTAATACGTTATTTGTAAAAAAAACTCCAGGATAGAAACGTCCAGTCCAGATTCCTTTTTCGACTATAACAAAAATAATTTAAATTGTAAGCTAAATTTGCATAACTACTCGCTAGGTTCATGTTAGATACAAACGAGCCATAAGTAAGTTTTCAATCCTGCGTGTCTTATGAAATTAAAAGCAAAAAAAGCTTCCATTTAATAGTAAAAATCATCCGGGGATCCGTACCAAGTTACCTCTATTCGTCTTGTAAGTATAGTTTTATAAACATTTATTTATAAAGACATTATTTTTGTTTTCAGAAACGATCTCCATTCACAGAATAAGTATCAAAGCTGAAATCGAAGATAAAACCAGTCTCGATCTATCAGTGTCACTAAATGGAAGCCATCAAGGAGTTATCTTCATTCCACTGAATGATTTTGATGCACAAAAGCATTTTTCATTAGGGGGAATTATAGATATACTAAAGCTAGAATTTGAATTCAAACACTAAAGTAACAGACACTAAACAATGGCTCAAATATTTAAAAAAAACCGCACCATTTCAAATACCGCTAACTGCGGTTAGATTAACCGTTTCACAATAACGTTAAAAAACGGTATTCAAACTTGTTATTTTTACCTAGTAGTATTTATGTTCCTAGTAAATATTATGTAGGTACCATGAAATAATAATTCTTATTTTATTACGATGGAGATACCATTTTACGGTAACCCTTAAAGTTCAGTTTATAAATGTGCAACACCTTGGTCTTAGAGCGGTGTTGCTATGTTGATTATAACTTTTAAAACGGGGAAGCCCCGTTTTGTTGTTAATAATGTTGCTATGTTGTATGTTTACTAATTACATAACCATTTATGTAAAGTTTATCTATATAGAATTCATCCTTACTTGCTTTATACGTAAACAAACGTCTGATGTCAATCTAGATATCGTAACGTCATTTATTTTTCTGGTTAAGCGTTCGTTACTTCGATTATTGATGAGAATTTTATTAGAAATTATATTGTTCAGAGGATACTTGGTTGAATTCAATACTTTGTGAGTTACTTTAAATATACTAGGAGCAAAAAATTAAAACATAGATTCTACTCCTCAAACTAGACAATGTTTGTTCAACGACTTTTGAAAGTTATGTAGATTTTAGATTGTCTCTTTTTCAAACAAACTAAATAGTATTTTCAATGTACATCAAAGTCCGCCTAAATGACATCGCCTGTCAGTCTTGTCACCCTATATATATTAATCAATGTCGTAATACATTGCGTGTTTGAATAAACTTTAAACTGTAATAAAATTCAAACTACAAGTTATTTTTTAAAGTTGTTGAACAAACGTTGTCTAGTTTGAGGAGTCGAATATACGTTTTAATTGTTTGCTCTTATTACAGGCCACACCCGGTATAAAAGCATTTTTAGTGATAATCCCAGAGGAATGTGTGATAATGTGTTAGAGAAATGTTTGTTTACATGATAAGACAAGTAAGGATGAATTCTGTATATGTACACGGTGTATCTGAGTAACCCGAAAGATTTAACCATAAATTCCTGAGGTCATAAGGAGTAACAAATTTTATATGAATTCAGGTAAATTTCGCCAAAAAAAATTTTTTTTTAATTTTTAATTTATTTATTAAATACTTTTGAACATAAAAACATAAATGTTATTGTTAAAACTGTCGATTAAAATAAATTAGTACATTTTTTTTTGTAAAAAATAGTTTACGTAAAGTAATCCTTGGCACTTTAATGTCTGTCAATAAGAATGTCTAGACTAGACCCCATAAAGGGTGAAATCGCCATCAAAAAAGCGTTTTGCACTGAGTGACAATAAAAAATGTTTTTTTATTTAGTTGGTAGTAACTCTGAAACTAGGCCAAATCCAGAATAGTTTATACGACATTTTTGTCTCCAATTATGATCAGGAATTTATGGTTAAAATCTATCGGGTTACTCAGATTCACCGTGTATAACCCTACGGCTAAGTAACGTTTCTTAAGTGCGTGGTGGTATTGGTGGTGTCCTAAATACATACATATAAAGTTGTTCTATATAGTCTTCTGGCTTACCAACTTATACTAAGTGACTGTAGGTATGTACCTATAGACGTAGATATTCTCATTGTAAATAGTATAATAGGTTAAAGAAAATCGGTATTAAATCCTAGTCAAATTTATTTATTTTATGATGATATTTTAAAAGTGTTGTAAAAGTAAAGTAGATAAAATAAGCATAATGTTTTGTATAAATTGTGTGAATTACAAATATTTAAATAAATAAAATGCTTATTTATTTCTATTTGTGAGAAAGATAATGTGTTTTATTGTAACTATGGATATTTTTTTAATAAACGAGAATATAAAGTGAACTTGTTTAGTATTCATGACATTAGGTACTTTTATTACTTTTGCCAAGTTAAACTAACAAAGTATTAAAATAATATACAGTGTGAAAAAATTATGTGCCCGGCGGGAATCGAAATTTCGTTATCTCCCTCTCTATCGCTCTTGCATATTCGAAAAATAGTGATGCAAATAGATGATCGAACGAACGAAGTAGTTCGCGGCCCCCCAATGTTTCCTTTACGTAAAACAATAAACTATTTTAAAGATAACAATGTTCTCCTGCGGCCCATACATTTTCATATCACGGGTATTCTATAGTGAGAGCGAAATCTAATAGACAGGGGCATTGGTATTTTCGCTGAAAATGGATCACTATTATGTACCTACACTATTGTATACAAGGTGCCCACGAGGGATTCGAAAGATTTTTAACATGCACGCATTTCTGAATGCCAAATGAAGGAAAAAAATATTATTAGTTTAGTTTAATTTCGCCAAAAATATTGTTTGTTGCTTTTTCTTTTTCTTTCCAAAGGGAAATTGACACCTTATAAAAAGAAAGCACCTTATAAAATTACGGTACGAAAATTCTACAAGATCCACCAACGATAAATATACACGCAATATACTACACCGTATCCAAATTGAGTCAGTAATTTACGAGCTTACCGTAAATCATTGGGTAGTCACAGACAGTTGCGGTTATTAATGTAAGTAGGCATAGGTACTCTACTTAAGACTTTATGAGTACCTGATATTGAAGGTTTACTTAATCATTATTCGTGTTTAAACAGTGATTATCCAGCTTTAAGAATTTATATATGACACGTGTGAGATCATCCTTGATAAGAGAAGATAAAATTGCTTATTATAACTAACAATATATATGATCTGTTCTTTATACATTGAACATACGAACCTACGCCTTTTTATTATAATTTGTAATGTCTAAATTTAAATTGATCGGTTCCACATTTCGAAGAAGCATTGGTGTGCGTTGGAATGTAATCCTCATCCTCACTACGCATAGGTACTTCGGAACCGCACACATCGAAAAACATTTACGGCATCGTCTCGCCGTCGGCACCATTTCGTACATCTCACTCAGAAGCATAGCCTTTCATACAGAGAACGCGTCTGACCCATTCATCTGACTCCCACACACCTATAAATTGACCGATTCAAAGTCGTCAGGGACGGAGAAGTGCCAGACCAAGTAGATTACTATAATTTAAACCTTACAAGAGAGGTGAATAACGCGTAGCGGCATTTCGTCATTATGAAATCAAGTTGGTCTTTCACAGCGAAGGCTGCGATGTGGTTGGTAAGATTCAGTTATCATGATCAGGTAAAGAGGTGTGCGCGTCTCTGCGCGCCTAGTTGGAAGCAAGTATAATAAACAAAATCTATAAAGGATCTGTAATAAAGGTCAACGTAGTGCAGTGATAAGTGGTTGTGTCAAAAAAACTCGTAGTACGAGCACGCGGGTATGCGAGATGACGTGATAACTGTTAAAAACGGTGTGTTGTTTATTTTCACTATTGCGTCATCGTGTTAATGAAAACCATCTTTAGTCTTGGAATTTTAAGCACTATCGTACTTCATCGATTTAGTATCGTGTTTTGAAATCAGTTTGGTTCGCAGTTTAGTGTTAACGAGTGTTCGAAGATGTTGAAAGCATGCTGGGATTGTCTGTCAGGGTATGGAATTAATATGTATTTAAGTTTTGGCATTTGGGACAATTAACTTTTGAATTCGAATTAAATCAAATAACGAACTGTAGGTACTCGCGACCCACCCAATGCACAGAATTTATTTTAAGTAGGTACCTTAAACTGAAAATAGATGTCATATACTTAAGAAAAAGTGACCAAACCCTCCGGTGTCCGAGGCCAGATTTGAACTGGCGTCTTCAGCTTTCGCGGCTGACGTCCTGACCACTAGACCACCCGGTCACGGCGGAACTTGACAAATTTTCTCATGTATATGCAATCTCTGAATTTGAAACGGCTAGGCGCCGTTGACGTAGGTACCTTAAATTCATAGGACATTAAATAATAAAATTAAACGTAGGAAAGGCATTTAGTTTATATAAACTTACCCCCTTATTCATAAACGGCCAATAAAGTTAAGAGATCGCTGATAATCGTCTGTCCCTTTCCCTCATATAGTTTGGACGGAAAGGGACAAACGATTATCAGAGGCCTCTTAACTTTAGTAGACGTTTATGAATAAGGGGGTTAATACCTACAAGGTCTAACAAAAAATGGTGTAACAAAAAAGCTGGTGATTCTTTTAAGGACATAATTTGTATCGTATTCTGATTATAAAAATAATTTAAAAAAAAATTAGCGCGAAAAAAAAAATTGTTTTGTATGGAGGGTTGGCCCGGCTGGCCACGTGTCAACAAAAAAAAAGTTTTCAGGTCCAAAGATTTTTTGCCTACCTACTTATTCTTAGACGCAATACGATACTAATTATCCCCTAAAAGGGATCACTAGTACTTTTTTTACATCCTGTATTATATTATTCTGCATTTTTAATCAACTGCAAATACTGCGATCAAGATCGGGTCAATAGAGTGACTAGACTGGAGGCCACGGATGAAAGCACATCTCAAACATAAACAAACATAGTCTGAAAAATGATTAAAAATACCTTCATACTTTTGTAAAGGCGGATTATAGGCAATAGGGCAGATAGTCAGAAGTTTAAGGCGAAAGACAGAGAGTAATTTAACAATAGCTAATAATCCCGTTGTAACTACGAGAACGGCACCTTAAACTGTTACTTAACTAATTTGCTTTTTTAATCCCCGCAAATTACAATGTCGCATTTTAATAACATAGTTATGGATGGTACAAGAAGGATATAAATCTCTATGTTACAAAAGTGTCCGTCAAAAGGCGATAAACTGATGGCACCACAATGATATTAAATTTGATTAAATTAATTTTGAAAAAAAATAAATAAATCCAAAATAATTATTTGCGGAGATGAAAAACACTCTGAATATTAATTTTATATAGAAAGTCATATAAGTATTAAATATCCGTATACCTAGCGCCACCCGGAGATATTTGGAACTATTGTTTAGTGCTTAAAGCCCTGTTACATTTGTCCTAGTTAGCTTCCTAAATAAGTTAGTTTCTAAATTTAGACAAATGTAACCGCATTTAGCAAATAAATTTACTATGAAAATAAGTTAGGATCCTAAATAGGATGCTAGTTAGGACACTAAAAAAAGTAAAGTGTAACAGGGCCTTTACCGCTGGACACTTTTTCGACCGTTTTCCTATAAGAGAGTTCCATTCTTCCTATACCATCCATAAACATAGTATTATTACGGCTATTAGACATGGCAATTTGTAGGGCCCAACCTGTGGTGTTGGGAGGTGTAATAGGAGGTTGGGCCCGTAGGGAGCTGAAGGAGGATGAGGGAGAGGCAGGGTACACAACAGGTTGGGTCCTACAAATTGCCATGTCTGATAGCTGTTTAAAAACTATCCCTGGATTACTGTCCGCGTAACTAGGTACAAACAAAAAATTCCGGACGTGACCTAAATGTCAATGTCAAGTTAACGATGCGTTACGTCAGTCGTCAGTCATATCGTAGTTTCTCAAGGCTATTATTATTTTGGGGGACAAGGGACAATTTAACCGCAATAATGTATTAAGAATGAATCATTCTTTGAGTAAACTTCTTTATCCTCAGTTGATAGTAAACGCCGTTATCGATAAACTGTTGGATATGGTTAATAAGTGACACTTGAATCAATATCTCTGTGAGGTTAGTTTGGCTTTCTCAAATGGTCGCTAGTCAGACAGGGATTTTTAAAATTAGCCGTTCTATAATATTAGAGACTAAAGTGAGTTATTATTTATTTAGAACCGGTGTAGACGGGCGTGGCGATGGCGTTTATGGCACTCAGTTGAATGGAGGCAGCGAGAGTGTTCCCCTGCGGCCGGCGCGATCAACAGAAAGAAATATGTTTGTGATACCGAGAGCACTGAATAACGGAGATACATTGGAGGTCTCGTGCACTATCAATGATCCAAACAGGTATGTGTGAACAGTTTTAGCAACATTCTACATACTTTAAATGCTCAGGTAGGTACTTAATATTTAAACAAACCAAACCATCGAATATCATAATAGCAAAAGTGATCTTCCTATTATATTAAGAAGTAAATATTCATTTAAATGATGTTGTCATCTGTACAACTTTCTACTTATAATTACCTTACCTTTAATTTTAATATATTTTGGTGATGTTAGCAAATGCATATGTATAAAAAATTGCATCATAAAGATAAAATTCATTCAATTCTTAATGAGATTCTTAATAAGTAGAGAATTTATAAAACTTATCTTATTTTCAGATTCACAGCGAATTTATTGACAGGATCACCTAGACCAGATTATAATAACATTGCCTGTCAAATAGACAGTGACTTCCAGAAAAATGAAATAGCAGTCAGAATCATAGAAAATGGTCAGCAAGCCATACCAGAATCTGACCAGGTCAAAGGTGAAGCCAATGGTATGATGTCAGGTATTTATATTTTAATCTTCCTATTAACATAGCCTAATGAAATGACAATATTCCCATCTAACAAAAGAAGTATAAGTTTAATAATTTTAATTGGTTCTAACTGTGTTTCGTTTTGAAACCATACATATTACAGATTTTATTCCTAAGACATGTGGAATGTATGGATTCGACATAGTCAAAGACATGTTATTTTAAAATGATTGTTGTCACCTGTGCATTGCTTTGCACTTTTAACCGTGAACCACTTTGTTTGTTCTATCATCTATTTTCATCACTCTCTTCTGAATAAGGTAGAGTTGTAGAGACGGACATATTTATTTATTTATTTATAGCCTTATATTATAGTTTTCCTTAATCTACGATAACGAAGACGGACATAGAGAAATTTCAATTTTCGGAGTTTACGGTAGGCCGGCGGATTCTGTCATGGCAGTTCTGACAAGCCAAAGTCTGAATTATCATTTATGGACAGCGTTTAGATTTAGTCCTTTCCTCTAAGACTAGGGTACTAATATAACATTAATTCAATCACTTCCTGATTAAGTGAATCCGCACCTTGTAATCCTATTGACAAATCTTTCGTTTCTTTTTTCAGGTTCATCAGAACTTCTATTAGAGTTTAAATTTGAAGTAGACTATGGAAGCACCACTGTGAATATGTTTGTAAATAGTTCATTTTTAGATGTTGTTGCATTGAAACATGATGTTGAAAAAATTACATTTTTAGAAATGTTAGGAGATGTGAAAGTTACCAGACTAGCTTTCAAATTTGCTTAATCAATATTAAATTGTTTTTACGTAAAGTTTTATTTGATACAAACATTATTTGATCAAAATTGGCAATTTACATGTTAATTGTAACATGTTGAGTTGAGAGTTGATTGTTATAATGATGGATTCCACTGATGCTATGCTTGTTGTAATTTGTGATTATTATGATAATTAAGCATTTGTATTAAATTTATGTTAAAATTGTTTATTTGTAACATTAAGTTACTGCGAATATTCTTAAGATATTTATTAAGATTATTTATGAAGAAATTTTATTTGTTTTACTTTTGTTCAGAATTAATTATTAAAATTAACCTACTTTTATGGAAAATAATATTATAAAGAGCTCAAAGAGGACCCAGCGTGTTGACGATGAGGGACCTTCTTGTTCCTTTAGTCGTCAACACAGTGAATCCTCCTTTTTGTAAAGGGTCGGCAACGCGCATGTGACTCCTTTGAAGTTGCAGGCGTCCATAGGTTACGGTAGCTGCTTACCATCAGGCGTGCCGTATGCTTGTTTGCCACCGTCGTGGTATAAAAAAAAAAAAAAAAAAAATATTATAAAATACACAAGGATTTTGAAAATGGGTTACCTTTTGTATTGATGTTTAAATGTTCAAATCACGTCATTTATATTTTTTTAACACTGAGCGTCGCACACAAAAGTTACGAATCCTTCGCCGTAGACATACTCCGACTACGTGTCGGAGATTGTTTTATGTCCTACTTGCATATTTTATTTTATTTAAATTTTAACTTTATTAGATACTTAAAGCTAAGAAGTCAAAAGGCGTATCGCACGATATTTAGGCACCGTAATTTAATGTCTGGTGCTTAAGAGGTTAAATACTTTGCCCCAGTGTTCTGGATGCATTAACTCGTGCCTCGTCCCTTAAACTAGACGGCCTTCACACACACATGATACGTGGCTTTACATATCGTAGCCAAGTATATATTATAAATATCATTGTATTTAAATTGATATTATGTAAAGCCAGTTCAAAAGGAAACTTCGTTTCTGATATGATCAGTTTCTGAGTTCTATTAATCTATTATCATTGGCATTCTTCGAACCAGGAACTTCGATGCTGTACGATGTGTTTTAAGTTTAATGCGCATTAGAATATTTTATTTATGGCCTGCATTTCAATTTTTATATTTCTATACTTCTAATGTAACTCTGTACAGTACGTATATGTAACAAACACAACCTAACAATTGGCCATAAAGGTGTTAGATGTGTTAATAAACCTGTCATGCGACGCTGTTGTTACGAAGTACCATTAGTCGTATAAAACTGTATATTGTAAAATTTTCTACACTAAATATAGGTAGGTATACAATTGTAGAAAAATTCTAACATGTTGTTAATATACTTATATTAACAACGTGTTAATATTACATACATATACTTATGTAATACCTGAAGAAGCATTTAGTCACGCATTGTGTTATACTGTGCCTTATACATTGTTAGTATTATCTATAGATTAAGGTGTTCGTGTAGAGTACTAGCAGGAAATACTAAAATATTTAACACTATTTACACTGTTCATGCCTAACCTTTCGTAAACACAGATAAAATGAGACACTTATTTAGAAAAGGTACTATTAGGCTGAAGTCGCTTACATTGTATGTTGTATTGATTGAATATTGTATTCGAGCAAGAAAGCGTAAGCGCCAACCGCCAAACGGTACCTTTTGGTGTAAACTATCACAAATATGTTTTATTTCAACGACGCGTGTGTAACGCCCATGTCGGTAACATTAACACGCTCGTTGCTTGATATTCTCCATTGAACTCTATTTCCTAGGTAACAAGGATGTCGACTGGAATCTATTGAATATAACTATCTAGTCATTCCCTTTCAGTAGCAAGAGAGGCGATAGTTAATGTATAAAATAAATAACAAGTTTCCGATAGTCTTTTTTTTAAGCTATCGCTTGATACACACGCAACGAAAAAATGTAACAGGTTACAGGTGTCAATTGAGTCTGGGATCCGCTCGTAACATATAAAGGTGTATTTTGACATATTTAAGGCAGTGGCAGTTATAATTATATCTGCTATTTAAGTCATGTTTTTGCTTCGCATTCGTATAAATATATGTACTTAGTTGAAGTCACATTTAAAAAGCAAGTATCCAGTATTATTATTTTGTGTTGTATAATTTGTTGTTAATATAATATCTAGGTAGTTACCTATATATAATTTTATTTGCTGTTTTATGTAGGATATTTATATTGTACGACCATTCGGCAGTTTACGCAGGAATTTAAATATAAATGTAGATATTTTTAAAGGTATTTTCAAATAAAATATAATGTAATTAATGTATCATCATCACAACACAACAATATTTGTTAAATACATAATTGTCATACAAACTTGTTTTTCATTACAGCAAACTAAAGTAGTATTTTTATTTCATAACAGTAATTTGACAGCTCTTGCCATACAAAGTTGTTTACAATGTATGGCAGGATCTGTCAGATTATTGTCTTGAATTAAAAATACTACTCTAAAACTTCCAGTGTCTGTTTTTTGCATATGTAAATATTTATCGCGATTACTGTATTTGACCATACAAAAAAAAACTGGATTTTAACACAACACTTAGAAAAAACTTAAGCTGGTATTAAGGTATTGTTTGTATTGGGCCATACAAAAAAAGTCGGTGTTGTATTCCGTACTGATACACCACTGCAGCGCAAACCATACTATAAAACTAGCTAAACATCTTTTAAAACTAGCTAAGCATTCACAGCAAATAGTTTAAAATAAGTTTTCCTATTATGTTAATAATAAAGCTATTAAGAAATATCCTTATTGACTCTGAAAATTTCGTTATTTATTATGGATGCAACTTTCGGGAAATAACATACAGAAATAGTAAATAAGAGCACTGACGTTAATGGTTTATCTTAATTCACTACAACTGTTTATGAATGAATTAGTTGTCCCTTTGTTTTAGTTTTCCGGGTAAATTACACATACCTAATGTAACTCAGGATAAATCATGTTTGTTATGCACGTTCAATAAACATTAAATGTACCTAGTTATTAATTGAAGTTTCCCACCCATATGATTATGAATGAGCAGAGAATTTATACGATACGAATAGGATATATACGAGTAGGTACATGTGATTTAAATTATGCAATAATTCAATTATATCACTACTTGAGCATAAAAGAAGCTAACCTCGAACCAGGAATCGTTACCGGTATTACTAAAAATCAAAATAGCGTCGTGTACGAGCCTGAGGTAGGAACTGTACATAGGATTGTACATTGATGAAAAATATAAGTTTTTACACACAGATGTTTTATTATGGCATTCGTTTACATTTATATCATATATATTAGTATTTCTTCTTATTTAACAAAAAGATTATTTTCGACATCTCATCTTGTCATGAGAGAAAATTGGAATTAACAACAAACGTCATGATAATTCAAAATAGATCGGCGGCCAGCAAGCGCATGGAGGTAGCGCCGAAGGAGGCGCTAACATACTCCCCCCCTCGGGGAGGTAGATCCTCGAGGATGAAGAAAGCTCCTTGAATGTTGAATAAGGCACCGCTGATGAACCGGTTGACACATTGTGCCTGTAAGTTGACTTCCCTTTTATGGGTAGAATCTTCTTTTAGATCTTATATAATATATCTTCTTTTACATTGACCACGTCGTTAATAGAGCTCTTCAGTATCGACTTTCAATTCATTACGTTCATGGTATTGGTTTAAGTAATCTCTCTGGATCCTCATACAGATGACTCGGAACTTCCGTCGCAACTTTTGCGTAGAAGACGTTGATAAAAAGAACTCAGTAACATATTCATTGGCAACCTTAGCCAGGTGTCACTTGACTGGCTTGATCTGATTTCCCATTTTCCCCCGAAATGTGGAGAGCAAACCGGCGAGAACACGAATTCTATACCCTCATTGTCAAAAGTTAAATTAAGGGATTATTACGCAATATAGCTAAAAAGTTGAGGGTTAATTTTGGTACTCGCATCTCCAAAACTTTGGTTATTATCAGTCTGACACAGATAATTATTTTGATGAAATATTATTCGTATATATTTATTAAATTACATAATAAGCGTTTGATTAATAACGACCAACCTTTAATTCTACAGAGTAAACTCATATTTAAATGCTAACGAAAGAGTCAAGGCATATTTTTAAAACTTGCAGACACTCAAAGTTGGAGATAACAAAGCCTGAACTCTATATTACGAGTATACCTGATTCAAGGTAAGTTAAATAACATTTACCTTAATTTAATAATTGTATAATTCTGTAATCTAGTTTATTCTAATCCTGACGCATGAGTTATCTAAACGAAACTCCTAGTTAAACCTGAACCCCTAAAGGTTAGAAATAATTGCTTATGTAGCATTAAATCATTTCGATACAAGTCTAGGAGAGTCGGATGCGTGACATCTTTTTAAGACTATCACAGTAGACTAACCCATGTATTTATTTATTTATTTATATTTATTATGACAGCTAAAAGCTGAACTGAAAGAACATGGAACTGAGGTCGTTGAAAGCAACTAACTAGACCTTTGATTTTGGTGTGTAGCTACCGAGTATTAAACGTCGGTAAATTAGTAATAAGTTAGGCAAATATTTATATTGATATTATTAAATAATATATCTACATAACAACAATAAAGTTTACTGATTTAAACTTACACGATGTTCACTCATTATTATGACAAAAACGGGACTTAATCGCCAGGACTTAAACGTCAGGAAAATAATAAAAGTAAGTGTACGCGATTAAGTCCCGTTTTTGTCATAATAACAATAAAGTTGTATAAAAAGTAAAATATTATAGCAAAATACGAAAGAAGTTGCATATATTTTCTTCTTCAAACCCTACTTATACTTGTCAATACGCAGGACATTGGCGGTACATGTACGAACTGATGTGATTTAAGTTTTTCTCATCACAAGAGTGGTCGATGGAGTAATTTTTAAACTTTGAGTTGTAATAAATTTTAGACAATGCTACACTTTTGATATTATTTTGTCCTTTTGACACAATTGACATTTTTTTATAGGGCTTCGAAGAGCCCCTAGGCCTCCCCCCCCCCCCCCCCCCGTAGGGCTAGCCGCTACCTCATTTATCTTGAAAAACTTATTAGTGATGCCTGAAATCTGGTGATTTATTTTTGCTGTATTGCAACTGGTAAACTTCTCCGTTAAAAAGCAGCATTTACTGGGGTTGTCTGGACGGGCACACTGTACAAACTTATTGCGTTTTCTGGTGTCCTCGACAAGCACAGTAGAAAGCAAAGCTTCATTAGAACCAGCTGGAGGCATAGTAAAAGTAGCAAAGGATAATATCGCCGGTTCAGGTTTAACTGTGTTTCTTGAAGATGAAGGGGCTGCTGCTAATACATCTGAAACAGCGGCCACCTACGCTTCGCTTTGCAACTGATTAGGTAATTGTTTGTGCAGCAATGTGCTGTGATATCTTTTACAAATACTGCACCCAGCATTGGCGCGATAGTTATGTTGTATGGCTAGGGCAAAGACAATTCTTACATAGTTTCCACTGGCTCACTTGCATGTAACGCTCATCTACCGACAAGGATTTAAATGTGGGACAGTTAAGCAGCCTGTGATTTTGCTTGCAAAAAATGCAGGAATATGACGCAACGTTAACGGAGGGCGGCGAAGACTTATCATACAATGAAGCATTAAAACAATCGGTTCTATGAAAAGTCAGATTTATGTCATTTTTGCTTGCACCTATATCCGTTTGACGATTGTCATTGCTGGTACTAAATAATGTTTCTAAAACAATAGCCCTGTTGCGTAGAAACTTATAGAAATCCTGCAAAGACGGAGAAGTGATGTCACTTCGAAACTCTTCCCATTTCGTAGCAGTGGCACTGTCAAGTTTTGACGAGGCCATATAAATAACTAAAGTGTCCCACTTGTCCGTCTCTTCACCTAGAGACGTAGCCCCTTATCGCTCTCTTTCGACAATGGCTCTATCCTAAATAAATCTTTTAAATGTTGGTTAATTAATAAACGCCTATTGCTTGGTCGCTTCTACGCGAGCGATATGATTGTTAGCGCCTCCTTCGGCGCTACCTCCATGCGCTTGCTGGCCGCCGATCTATTTTGAATTATCATGACGTTTGTTGTTAATTCCAATTTTCTCTCATGACAAGATGAGATGTCGAAAATAATCTTTTTGTAAAATAAGAAGAAATACTAATATATATGATATAAATGTAAACTAATGCCATAATAAAACATCTGTGTGTAAAAACTTATATTTTTCATCAATGTACAATCCTATGTACAGTCAAGTGCAAAAATAAGTAGCGAGAGTAAAGTTTCAAAAACTGATATTGCACATCCCGTATTATTTGCATATTCACTAATTATGTCATATATGTGTCTCTGGAATATCTTCAATAATATGCTCACATAAAAATAATCAATATAATGATACCACCCATCTCTTGATAATCAAGTATTAGTTTATACTTTCAATAACATGGTTTGCATCAAGTTATTACTGTACATATAAACATAAAACATTTCAAAAAAATATATGAACAATCGTTTAAAAAATATGGTTATACGAAAGGTTTCAGTATTATTTTACTAGTAGGTATATAGCCTTTTTTATCTGGATCAATTATATAAACGATACTGGCTCAAGAAAATTTCGATTGACGTTTCATGAAAGCAGTACAGATTTGTCATTGTATACATCTGTCTCATGTTTACGACTTATTGTACAGTCAGCGTCAAATACTACGTAGCAGTTAAGATCACCAAATAGTTGGAAACGTCCAGAGTGGTAATTAATATTGACTAAGCCAGAGCGATCGAATTGTTCAGACCATCCACTGTGTACAAATCCACCGAAGCATATATAAGGTCAAATACTTGGTTACATTCAAGCAGCCGTATCTACCTTAACAACAACACCGCCACTGGTAACTAAGCATCCGAAGTATCTAAAATATGGAAAACACTAGAAAACTGACCTTTATTTTAAATGACATAAGGTTTTAATCTTAATATTTTATCTCGGTCTAATGATACTCCACAATGGATTAGGTAAGGAATTAAATAACATGACAAAACCTGTATGACATTGACTTAAGATTCAATTTAGCTTGACCTATATGGCCTTAGAATACCATTTCTACGCTCGAGCTATGTTCAGTTTCTTCCAAATTTTAATTTTGACAATCACTGAAAAGAGTACCTACCTGTCAGTAATCGTTTCATCTCATTCATTTGGAGCATGACGTATACATTATAATTTGTACTAGAGGACTAAGGACTAGAATCTACGTTTTAATTTTTTGCTTTAGTTACAGGCCCCACCCTATATAGTATTGAAGAAAGGAGATCGTCAATTGTGGGCCACCTGATATAAACCGTATACAGTTTGTACTGCAATGTAAAATAAATACTCATTTTATTACTAAAGTAGACAAAATATTGCAAAAAAATGAAACGAGAATTAGAAATACTAAATAAATAAACATTATGTTGATTTTTCCGCGATTAAAATCGTTAGACTAGTCGCAAGACAAGTCGTTAACGTCCTTATGGCATTGACATAAAGTTTAACTTCACCCTGGCCTGAAACGGGATTGTTTTTTTGGTTTGACACTGTCAATGTATAACGATGGTATCAACGATGGTTTGACAGCCGTCTTTGTTTACCGAAATACAGGAACTATAAATACGATCAAAACATGACTTTTTATTATTTCATCATGATTCCCGTTTTGTTTTCAAGTCCGCTTTTCTACATTATCTTTAAAAATTCGGTACTTTTTTACATTAATATATAAATCATAGGCAACCACGCTTTCAAATATTGTCCTTGTCAGATTCAAGTTTTAAATGCATGATTTTTCAGTTTTCCCATTAGATTTCGCATATTTTTACCGCCATCCTGATCTAGAAATTATGACGATTCTTTAAAGGTCAGAACCATTCCTAAACGGTCCTAAATACGGGGGTTGCTACTTATATATCCGGAAACAAAAAAAACAAACAAACGTACACGGCTGAAAATGGTTTTATTGTTTTTCAAAGTATTCCCCTTGATGATCTATGCACTTTTGCATTCGCGTGAACCAATTTTTAAAGCACTTCTGCCACTCCGCCTGAGGTACCTCCATAACGTGTTGTTTGAATGCGTCGACAGCATCTTCAGCGGTCGAAAATCGTTGACCGCGTAATTTATTCTTTATATTTGGAAATAAATAAAAATCGTTGGGTGCCAAGTCAGGGCTGTACGGCGGATGACCCGTTAATTCCACATTTTGACCCTCCAAAAATAGAGTTGTTTCGCGTGACGTATGACAGCTGGCATTGTCATGATGAAGAATGATTCTTCGTCGCTGGTTAGTTTTACGAATTTGTTCAAATACTTCCGGTAAGCAAATGGTCGTGTACCACTCTGAATTAACCGTTCTACGGTTTTCTAGTGGCACTGTAGCTACATGGCCATTAATACCGAAGAAGCAGGCCACCATTTGTTTCAATGTACTTTTTGCACGAGTAACTTTCGTAGGGTTCGGCTCATTTTGAAACACCCATACCGTTGATTGTTGCTTCGTTTCGGGATCGTATGCATAGATCCAGGATTCGTCACCTGTATAGATGTTATAAACGGCTTTTGAGTCACCACGGTTATATTTTTTTAACATTTTATTGCACCATTCGACGCGAGCATCTTTTTGCTCTTTTGTTAAGTTGTGGGGTATCCAACGCGAACAAATTTTTTTTACAGCCAAATAATTATGTAATATGCTATTAATGCTGGTCATAGAAATACCCAGAGTCGCCTCTATCTCGCGGTACGTAACATGTCGGTCGTCCATTATAAGTTTTCGCACAGCCTCGATATTTTGTTGTACAACGACCGATTTCGGGCGACCTGCCTTAACTTCGTCCGTAAGCATACTACGTCCACGATTGAACTCACTAAACCAGTGATACACAGTAGTTTTAGATGGGGCTTCATCACCAAAAGTTGAAGTTAGTTGATCTATGCACTGTTGTTGCGTTAAACCACGCCGAAAATCATAATGAATCATAGCACGAATATTTTCACGAGTGAGTTCCATTCTTGCTGCGAGATGACATTTAAAACCCGTCAAAAACAAAACACGAGCGTTAATAAGAAAGAAAAAATATACCGGCCAGTACTTAAAAAAGTTCAAATTTTACCATGGAGGTCAAATATGCTATTTAAGAAGATTGTAATCCCGGTTTCCGGATATATAAATAGCAGCCCTTGTAATCTGGGCCAGATCACCTAACAAAAATTGACGATCTCCTTTATCAAGAAGACGAACTTGAACCCGCATTTTTATTTTGTAAAATATGTGGTAGTCCATGCTGTATAGAATGTCGTCAATGTCGTCAGACAAATAATTGTAATTGTCTCAAATATGTGACAAGTTTAAGTAAATATATTAATTTGAATGAATTATAATTTATACTTTGTGACTTTTTTATATGATTATTTGGTTGTTTTTATTGATTAAAGCGTTTTTTTTTTAAATGCTTTCCGTTTATGTGTTTATAATCTCTGAAACGAGCTCTTCAACACAACAAGGAGAAAATCGTCAGGAAATGTGATAAATTTACTATTTGACTGGCATAGTGGGTGCTATTAATATGTGTAAATGAATGGTTGTTTTGTAGTATTATTGTATACTTGGGGTGCTTGCTAGGAAACCAGTGACGTTGTTGTTGTTACGATATAATTGCTTTTCGAATGCTCTTAAGTATTCGGCGATGTGCATGTCTCGGTATATTTGTACAGAATGGAAGGTATGAACAATTAGATTACTGAGACTGATTTCAAGTTAATGACACTTTTGGATGTGACGAACTGGATTGCAGCGGAAGATCAGTATGTGGTTCCGTATGGGCTACAATAAACTTCTCGAATATGTAAGGATTTAATTTTAGCTACGGAATTTTAAAATTGCTGGCGTCAAGAACTTGTGCGGTGTTAGAGTAATAAGAATAGGGCGACTGACTAAAATATACATTAATAATAATAATAATAAATACTCTTTATTGCACACCTCATACAGTTACAAGCACAAATTTTACAATTAGATAAATTTAGGTAGAGGTAACAACAGGCGGTCTTATCGCTAATGAGCGATTTCTTCCAGACAACCTTTGGGTAGTGGAGACTAGAGAAAAACAATAAGCAGTAGGTGGTGCATAGAAACAAAAGAGACGAAATAGATAACACAGCACATTCATATGAATATACATACTTAAATAAATACAAAATAAACATACATATACGTACATATATACATATATAATACACACAATAAGAAACAACAGTGTCAACTTAAAAACCTAAGGAAGAGATAAATAGTATTCCTTAAGTTGCGATTTAAAGCTACCAATAGATTGCGCGCGTTTAATGTTGAGAGGGAGAGAATTCCACAAACGAACGGCCTGGAACGTAAATGAGCAATTATAAAATTTGGAAGATGAAGATGGCACTTTTAGGAGCAATTTTTGAGAGGATCTAATAGAATTAAGATAAGAGAAACGCTCTTTGAGGTAGCGGGGAGTTGCAGGGTTAAAAAGTATAGAAAAGAGTAAAGAAAGTATGTGAGAGTTACGGCGGTGACGGATAGGGAGCCATTTGAGTTGAGAACGAAAACTAGAAACATGGTCGAATTTGCGTAATCCGAAAATGAACCGAATGCAGGCATTTTGAATACGCTCAAGCTTATTAAGTTGCTCCTCAGTTAGGTCTAAATAGGAGATATCTGCATAATCAAGAATGGGGAGAAGTAACGACTGAGCAAGCGCAATTTTAGTAGCATTTGGCAGGAAATTCCGGAGCCGTCTGAGAGACCCTATGGCAGCAAACATCTTCCTGCTCACTTCACTCACCTGAGGCACCCATGATAGACAACGATCCATGATTACGCCAAGATTTTTCACTTGGTTGGAAAAAGGAATTTGGATACCATCGAAGACTATCGGAGGGAGCCTGAGAAAGTCAATTTTGGAGATTTGTTTAGCGCTACCCATCACAATTACCTGTGACTTTAGGGGGTTTACTTTAAAATATACATTCTGAAACAGTTCTTCTTAACTTAAATTCTAAATTCTGAAATCTAGGTTTTTGACTTTAATTGATAGACCGACATTATATATGTATTAGTTGTATTAGTTGCTGGGACACTAAGGGTTAAAACGCTTTTTCTATAGTGGCAAAATTTCAACCCCCTCAACTCTAAAGTTATGAAGCGCAAATTTTGCAAATATAAGCTAAGTGCGATAATAGGTTTCTAAAAAGTCCTCTCATAAATAACTTACGAAGTTCTTATTATGTATAGTCAGCATCAAAAGTAGCTTTGTGTTTGAAATTTCAAAATGTCAGTTACTTATGAAATTGCCAGAATTCTGAAAACACCTGTCGGAGGTGTAAATTTAGTCAGGCTTTTTTGGCAATTTCAAACGCCAAGGTATCCTTGATGCTGATTTTACACTTATATTTTGCACAGGACAGTACCTAAGTGGGCATATTACAAAATGAAAGATTTTTTTTCTTTATAATTAAAATATTTATTGCTTAAATTACTGTTCGTACAATAACAATATTTAAAGTCCGCCTATATAGGTAATGGGAACTATCTAGTAACGTGTGTAACCACCCTCGTTGTCAATCACAGACTGCAAACGGTTTCTCATGGAAAGCACCATATTTTCACAAACGTCACTCCCAATAAAACTGTCCCAGATATTGTGAACGTGTGTTTTTAAATTATGTTTGGTTCTAACTTCCGATGGATCCCAAGCCTGTACCATCAAACCCCATAGATTCTCTATGGGGTTCAAGTCAGGAGATTTTGGTGGTAATTTTATCAAGTTTAAGTTATCTTGACCTTCTATCCACGATTGTACTACAATTGAATTATGGACAGAACTATTGTCTTGAATGAAAGTTATTGGTCCACTACCGAATACCACTGCCGCTAAAATATCTTTATAATCCACACCTCTCATTCTACCAGACACTTCCACCAGTTCGCCAGGTCCGCTAGCTGACATCCAGCCCCAGTACCCAACTGATATTCTTCCGCTTCTACGATTAGGAATAACGTTTCTTTCGTCATATCGTGTACCTCTTTCTCTCCATAAATAGAGGCGGCCATCTTTTGCAGAGGTAAACACTTTCTCATCCATGAAAATTACCTTTTCAAAATTATAATTCAAATATTTGTTAGCGAAATTCTTACGCAATCTTTTGTGCCTGTCGGTCAGTATTGGTTTCTTGGCCGGAATGCGACATCGGATGCCAGCGGCATGTAGTCGACGGCGGACAGTGTGTGTCGACAAACCATAGCGAATAGCATATGTCGAAGTGGTGACAAAACGGCGATACTGGACGTCTTCTATCAGAAGACGATCTTGTGCAGTAGTCGTTTTCCTCGGCCTGCCAGTGGAAACATGGTTTACGATTCTTCCTTCCTCTTCCCACCTCTGTACCCACAACTTTGCCGTCTTCCATGAAATACCTAATTCGTCTGATATGTCCTGAATTGAAGCACCTTCTTCTCTCAACGCAACGATACGATGTTTAGTATGATTGTCTATACGTGACATTTTGTTATCATAACAGGTTTAATATACGATTTTAATAAAGCCCAAGATAAGATTAAATTGCACTCAGGAATATAGTTTCTCTAGTTTATTCTATTAACAATAAGCAAAACTGTCAGGAAGAAACAAGTTTCCAGTTTCTGACTGAAATTGTTTTTAATTGTTGACAGATGCTAAATAAAAACTTGTAACGAAATAGTTTTGATTACTTTTGACAGAACATCTTATTGCTAACTTAGTTATCCATGTAATTTTGCAAAGTTTATGAAGATATATTAACGATCAGATGTATAGCCTTTTTATTTAATTGTTTTCACTAGTACGTATTTTTGATATTGATTTATAAATACGTAGCATTACACCGTTGTGTCAATATCAATTATTGAGATATTATTTAAATGCATATTTTTAAATCATTAACAAAGACATATTAATGATGAGATAATATAACATATATTTCATGAACACTTTACTAAGATCGTAATATTGCAGTACTTTTGTAAATACTTATTTATACACTTGACTGTACAGTTCCTACCTCAGGCTCGTACATATTTTGGTGACCCCGACGTGATATAAATGCGTAAATAGTTGTGAAGATTGCGTGAAGATTGCGCAGAGAGTATCCCATCATCATCCCATTAAATGATTACCTGATGTTGTGAGTGCAAGCCGGTGAAAGCGCGGATGCTGTTACTGGAACCTACCCATCAACTATCCAAACATTTTATCGTAAGTAATTAGTGGGATCTACGAAGCGCGGGATTATTACTGTAAGTACTTTTGTAGTAAATTATAAATCATAATTTAGCTACCAGTTTTATCTCGCACCTCGCATCTTCAAAATGGAGGACCTTAGACGGCAAAGAGAAATAGTTGGCAGATCATTAACTCTGTTTAAAAAGTTCCTCACGCCGTTGTTGGAAAATAAAAGTCCAACCCAAGTGTTGATAAGCGAATGTGCCTTCAGACTTTCTAAAATACATGAGGCTTTTAATTTATTTGATGAAATTCAAACTAAAATTGAATTACAGGATGATTCTCGCAGTGAACTAGATGGGCGAGAGGACACGGAAAATGAATTTTATAGTTTAATAGCCCAAGCCCAGGAAGTAATTGCTGCCTTTGCCGCCTTTAAAGAAAGAGTCACGTCGGGGTCACCAAAATATGTACGAGCCTGAGGTAGGAACTGTACATAGGATTGTACATTGATGAAAAATATAAGTTTTTACACACAGATGTTTTATTATGGCATTAGTTTACATTTATATCATATACCTATATTAGTATTTCTTCTTATTTTACAAAAAGATTATTTTCGACATCTCATCTTGTCATGAGAGAAAATTGGAATTAACAACAAACGTCATGATAATTCAAAATAGATCGGCGGCCAGCAAGCGCATGGAGGTAGCGCCGAAGGAGGCGCTAACACGTCGGACAGCGGGGTTAGCAGCAAAAAGCTGGGCATCCTAAACAAGGTGAGGGAGTATTTAACACCTAGGCAGCTGCTCGACCTTTACTAAACACAAGTCCGGTCGTGTGTAGAATACTGCTCACATCTGTGGGGTGGTTCAGCTTACCAGCTTGAGGCGCTCGAGTCAGTCGAGAGGAGGGCCAAGAGAATCATCAATAATGACGAGCTGACGAATGCTCGACTTCAAAGTTTGGAGCATCGTCGCAAGGTTGCCAGCCTATCCATCTTTTCAACCGATTTCAAGATTTCGAAGGAGGAGGTTATCAATTCGTCGGGATCTTTGTTTTTGCTATTTTTTATTTTATTTTTACATAAAAACATACATATGTTCACCGACTATTCGAAGACGGCTGGACAGATTTGGAAAATTCTTTTTTTGTTTGAAAGAGTATTATAGTTCACAGTTGGTCCCATTGTAACCAGGTCAGGATCTGATGATGGGATCCTAGAGAAATCGAGGGAACTCTTCAACTATTATAGGCACACCTATAGTGATTTGAGTATTTTTTACAGCAGCTCGAGCATTTGCTTTTGGAAAGGTGGATGCTAAGTAAAGCCGGTTCTTTTTTGTTTAAAATTATATAGGATAAATTCCGGTGAGTGTGCCGAAGAACTACACAACCTTATTGCTCCGTCCTCATTTTACCATCGGACTACCAGACAATCGGCACTCCGGCATCGCTTCATGGTAGGTATTCCACATATACGCACGAAGCGTTTTGCTTCAACATTCCTTATTCGAACTGCCAAGGAGTGGAACGGCCTACCCGAGTCTGTGTTTCCACTTGAGTACAATTTGGGTCTCTTCAAAGCGAAAGTAAATAGGTATCTCATAGGAAAGCGTGCTCCACCGGAGACCGCATCATCACGTACCATCAGGTGAGATCGCGGTCAAACGTCTGCCTATACTCCATAAAACAAAACTTTCACAATGTTTACGTGATATTATAAAATGTATCTAATTGAGGTAAATATGTAGTAAATTATCAGATTATCCGAAAAATATAAATTAATAACAGAGATACAGAAATTAAATACCTAACCGGTATTAAACACTTAATATGTAATGAAAATAATAACGGCATTCGATCCCTGCCTCGAACCTTTATGGAGCGTTACTCATTTAATAAGCGCACATCTATAGAGACAGAGAGCTAGCCACGTCAGACAGGACAGAATAATGAGAGCAACGAAGTCAGTTTTCTATACTATGCTTATTTCTAGATCTGGCAGCTGTAAAGTAGTTGAGGTCAAATAATGCAAACCACTTCAAGAAAACAAATCCGTGAATTCTGGGTTTGATGCAATCTTATGTATGAGAATTAGTTTATTTTTAAGTAGTTTTAATTTCTATCTTTTTTAGGGTTCCGTAGTCAACTAGGAACCCTTATAGTTTCGCCATGTCTGCCCGTCCGTCCGTCCGTCCGTCCGCGGATAATCTCAGTGACCGTTAGCACTAGAAAGCTGAAATTTGGTACTAATATGTATATCAATCACGCCGACAAAGTGGTAAATTAAAAAGTGGAAAAAATGTTTTATTAGGGTACCTCCCCTATACGTAAAGTGGGGAGTGATTTTTTTTTTCGTTTCAACCCTAACCTGTGATATATTGTTGGATAGGTATTTAAAAATGAATAGGGGTTTACTAAAATCATTTTTTTATAATGTAAATATTTTCGGAAATAATCGCTCCAGAAGTAAAAAAAAATGTGCCCCCCCCCCCTCTAACTTATGAACCATAAGTTTTAAAAATATGAAAAAAATCTCAAAAGTAGAACTTTATAAAAAGTTTGTAGGAAAATTATTTTGAACTTGATAGGTTGAATAGTTTAAAAAAAAAAAAAAACTACAAAATAATTTCTGAACTAAGTTTGTAATTTAACCGTATAAGCAGGTGTTTATTGTACCTGTAATTTCTACAAAATCACAAAGAAATGACGTGTTTTCAAATAAAGTAAAAACGGTGAAAATCGGTTCACGCAATAAAGAATTATCCCATAAAAATCATCTTCCATACTTTAAGCTCGCGCGCAATAATTTACTTAATTTGCCGATAGAGATGTCGCTGTACGTGGAACGCTCATATCATATCCTACATGGCGGTGTTATTTTAACTCTTAAGCGGGGACACTTACTGTGACGGACGGAAAACTACGGAACCCTACACTGAGCGTGGCCCGACACGCTCTTGGCCGGTTTTTTGTTAATTAAGTTGTGTTACTTGGACAAATAATAAATAAATGTATGAGAAATGATATAAATAATTAGATTATATCACTGCCAAAAGTTTCTGTTGGGGGAAAGTACTGCCAAACGACGTATAATGTAATTCATAGTTTGTCGTACTGTTTTTGTTTCTCTAATAAAATAAAAAAATACGCAACGGTTTTTTTCTAATGTTAAAATATAGGCCCTGTCCTTCACAATTTCGGTAGTTTTTACCTATTCTGGTATTACTAAGTTCCAATTCAAAATCTGACGATCAGTGACAGACTAGCAAAAATTTTGTCAGGTCAGAGTCTGACCTCCACCCATTGAGTCAGGAGGTCAGAGTCTGACTTCCACCCATTAAAAGCTGCCAGATGCCCGGATCTAGCAATAAGTATA
The DNA here is from genome assembly GCA_947086415.1 of Pammene aurita. NCBI lineage: Eukaryota > Metazoa > Arthropoda > Insecta > Lepidoptera > Tortricidae > Pammene > Pammene aurita. The sequence continues at coordinate 14,281,003 of OX352298.1, forward strand.
GTATATCAATCTTACTTATAGACGAGTTTTGTTGCTCTCATTATATCTGACATATCTGACGTGGCCATTTCAGTCCAACTAACTAAACTCATTTCAGCTAACTAAATGCATTGTGCGAATCCACTCGCAAACCCAAATGCGAATGAATATTTGATGCCGTCATTCACATGTCCGGAAACATTCGCACATTTCACAAGCATTCGCGAATGGTTTGCGGCGCGTATCTAAACGTGCCAGGCGTGCCTGTAAACCGATGTGAGAAGCGTACTTTTGAACACTTCGAATCGAACTGAGTTACATGTAATGCACACAGTACACAGAGTGTAAAGTTATAAAAACGTATCTACTTACGACGAAATAATAGGAAATATAGAACTAAAGTCCATGAAGATGTTATAAAAATTGTATAGTAATAGTAAGGCTTATAAATTCCCATTTTACATGGAAGCAGTAAGATCAATCGTGTGTCGAGACTATAAAGTTTGCACGTGTACTGAGACTTAAGGCGGGCCTCACATTGGATGCGAAGTAGATCGCTCCGCGAGAGAGACATCACTAAATACGTGTACAGCGCGGCGCGATGGTTCACACACCAGGCGACTTCATACTTCGAGTCGCTCCAGAAGTATGGAGAGTTGCACGACAATGTAAAACTGGTATTAGACATTGCAATTTGTAGGGCCCAATCTGTCAGATTGGGAGGTGTAATAAGAGTTAGGGCCCTTAGGGAGCTGAAGGAGGGGTTGCGAGAGGTAGGGTACACAACAGATTGGGCCCTACAAATTTCAATGTCTAATACCGTTTTTATAGTCATGCCAGCAGGGCTGAGCAGCGTTCGAAACCATATCAGTGTGATAATGATAACCGCGTAAATATTTTACATGCATTGTTCTCAATTCTCAATATACGAGTATTTTACCTATAAAATGCTTATAGATATTTTCATGTGTAGGTTGATGAGTAATTTTATGTTATTGTACGATGTCACGTACACCAGTCTACTATACGTCATAATCGTAATACATGTGTCAGTGCAGGGAAAATGGTCCCAATTGTCGATAGGGAACGTACGTGAACTGAAGATGGCAGCACAGGCCACCCCGGTTAATTGGCGCGAATAGCAAATGACAAATTTAAATTTCCGAATGAATCTACTAGATGGCAGGCATTTGTACGTACAAGTGTACACGAGTTAAATGTTTGAGGCAGCACCTTCTATTGGCGTGGAGTAGTTTCAGTTTTCGATTTAAACCACAAGATGCAGACCCTCCAACGCGCACGGTCCCTATATGGAGTTATAAGTATCTCGTACGGGCCGGTTGCACCAAACCGTCTGTTAACGTCAACGTCATCGTTAAAAAAATCTTGTATGAAAAGTTTGACAGTTTTCTATGGGATGACAGCTCCGTCGCCATATTTAACGTTGTTATGTTTAATTTATCAGTTCGTGTTGCCATATTTAATTTAGCAGTTCGTTAGTTATTCACTAATAGTAGTAAAATAATGAAGCCTCTATGTTCTCTGTCCCCGTTGTCGGAGGGATATCTTATCTACATACTATTTTATAGAAATTTTTTGGTTGTCCAAGAGACGAAACCATAGCAACGAGGGGCAATAAAAAGTTTTGAGTCTTCGACAAATCCGGACCATTTTCTAATCATATACAGTTTATAAGTTAGTTTTATGCCTTTTTGCCTATGACACATAAGCGGTGTAATCAAAATCATATACGTCGCGGCTTCGGTCGCGTGCGGTACGGTATGGCGAGGAGAAATGGGAATGACTACTGGGAAAAAACCTGCTCCTAACCGTCCGCGACGGGCAGACAGAAATACATACCAATCAAATCTCGGCATATTGATATAAAATATGACTTCTAATGGTGACCGCACTGCATTACGTCTTATTTTGTGATTCTATAAGCATTCAAGATAAATTTCAAACAGCATGCCCAGGATGTAAGTCCAAAAGCATGTCATACTTAATACTACATATTTTATTCGTTTCTATTGTTTATGACCTAAAATGTATGCTGCCAGGTTTTAAGACTTTGTACGTTAAGAAGTCGGCTGTCATAAAACTACCTTTAAAATTAGATCTTAACATGAAGGGAATAAGGTTGATAATAAAACTATAATAGATCTACGTATTAAGCTTGCGATTTATTATACCGTCTGGCGCCTGAAAGAGTTATGTGTTGGCGTTTGACGTAAGTTAGTTCGGAATTTTTTTATGGGTCTTGCCCGAATGATCATTGTGACATTGCTAATTAATTGATGTGCTATGACAATGTATGTGGAAAAATTTACTTTGTACAACGTTTTGTTTACTCTAGGCATTTTAGACTGAAGATTATTCTCATGGCTAGTGAGCACTACTCTAACTACTAATCTATCTACTCATTTTTAAATATTTTATTTTAAAAGAAAATTTAGCAGATATTAATTGTGTCAAATGTCGGTAATAGATTTCTCTCTCTCTCTCTCTCGCCGGTTCTAACAAAAGGCATTGGCGGCGCGGCGGTTTGTTTTAATTGAAATGGGAAATATCTGGGGGACCTTTTTTGTTAGTTGTAAGTTAGTTTTAAATTTAGTTTTAATTTAAGTATTTAACAAGTGTAATTTTAAGGATTTTCAATGTAATTCTTGTTTGTTTTATAAATAAATTACATTATTTTAACATTGGTATAATTTCAATTAGGTACTTATTTATTGTAATTATATTTTATTCATTGAATTTAGTTTTCGACTAACGTTAATGTATTTAAAGTAATAATTGTAACGACTAACATTCTTATGGGCACAGCACCCGAAATTAAAAGTTAATGTAATAAATATTCGAGGGGATTTTACATTTTTTTTTTTGCTAATTCGGAATTTCTCTACGTAATTAAATTACTTAACTGGCTGAAAATTAGGCAAGCCGATAAGAATGGCCACTAATGAGGGTTTCCGCGATCGAGTTTTTCACTAGATGGCAGCACCGTGGCGACAGGTCTAGCTGTCATAAGCCATCAATCATGTTTAATCAAATATTTTTTGATTGGTGGATTTTGAAAATCGATCGTGATCGCGCAAACCCTCATTAAATTAAAACGTGCTTTACCCATGTTACTACCAGTCTTACCACCAGTACTAACACGGGTACTTTTTTTACTGTAACAACTAGCTGCTTAAGCATAAGCTCGATGAAGAAAGCCATAAAACTAGCTTCGCGCGTTCATGTACAGTCGCCATCAAATATATCGGAACGGCCAGGGTACTCAAAAATATCTGAACAAGCACTTTATCGCCTTGACAATAGAGTCCTTGTTCGGATATTTGTGACCGCCTTGGACGCTCCGATATATCTGATGGCGACTGTACGAGTGAAGCCCGACGTACGGCTAGCTCATGTACTAGACGTGGCAAACGTTGAGCACTCATGTACTAGGCACCGGAGGGGGGGGGGGAGGACACTAGGTACCTACACTATAGCACCGAGTGATTCCCGACGTACGGAGCTAACCGCTTGCGCTCATGTATTGTTAAGTTGTTACTTTGTTCAAAGACGGGTCGCTTTTCGGCCAAGATATCACTCGCATACAGATCGCAGTGTCAGTGTCTAAGTATACTAAAGCCTTAATATGAAACTCGCAGACTGTCGTATACCGCGTTGGCATTTGATTTACAACCTACAGATACAGCAGATAAGGTTTAAAATGAAACTCACCAACTGTCGTATACCGCACGAACGTCTCTTGGTTGTCCATCATGGCGTCGACGGCTTGCTTCTCGCAGTACAGCACGGTTATTATCGCTAGACTTGGATGTCGTGACGAACATAGCATAGGCATTTGATTTACAACCTACAGATACAGCAGATAAGGTTTAAAATAAAACTTACCGACTGTCGTATACCGCACGAACGTCTCTTGGTTGTCCATCATGGCGTCGACGGCTTGCTTCTCGCAGTACAGCGCGGTTATTACCGCTATACTTGGTTGTCGTGACGAACATAGCGTTGGCATTTGTTTCACAACCTGCAGACAGAGATAGCCTGTATTACGAAAATGTGCTTGTTTCGTCATAATAATAAATACTGAATTAGGATATTAAATACTATAAACTTATATAGATGTCATATACAAAGGAAAAAGTGACCTAGGCCTCCGGTGCCCAGGGCTGGGATCGAACCAGCGTCTTTACCACTTGGCCCCCCGGGTCACAGCAGCACCGGTCGAATATCTATCTATATAAGTTTATAATATATGTAGCAGTGTGTCTACTTAAAATAAACAAATCAAAACATTTATTAAAAATAATTTGATTTGTTCTTCAATTAAATACTATGTTCCTAATCTTGAGGACGAAGCATTCTACGAAAAATCTGCCGTTGTTTGTACGATACACGAGTTTTCTGAATTTTTGTAAGGTTTTAGAGTTTATTTTACTGTTACCATGGAGTACAATAACGGTCCTCCAATATCGTAAATCTAAATATATAAAAGAAGAAACTGACTGACTGACTGACTGACTGATTGACTGACTGACTGACTGACATATCAACGCACAGCCCAAACCGCTGGTTCTAAAGATTCCAAATTTGGCACGTAGGTTCCTTATAAGGTTTAGGGGTGCACTAAGAAAGGATTTTACAAAATTCACCCCCTAAGGGGGTAAAATGGGGGTCCAAAGTTTGTATGGCGAATCAAGATTTGTTAGACTATTTTATTCGAAACTTCACAGGATTATTCCTAACGATAAATGAGTAAACACGTGTTTCAGGTTTTTTGAAAATTCAACCCCTAAAAGGGGAAAATGTGGTACATACAAACATACCAGTCTAACTGAGAACCTCCTTTTTGAGTACTTATAGTATGCGGGCGAAGCCGCGGGAAAAAGCTAGTATCAAATATATCATCGACATAAAACGTTAAAAAAAACACAAATAACCAAAAAATCGTGCTTGTAATCCACCTTGTGGAATGCCCGAGTTATATTAACAATGTCTAATGGCCGAACAAAATGTATGGAACTGAAACCTTCTCCATCAGTGTTATATATGGCGCTATTAGGCGGCTTTCACACTGCTGCGGTTTCCACATGCTGCGCCGGTGCGCGAGCGAGATAGCGCTCTGCAGGTGTATAGCGCTGTCACGCTTGCACACCGTCGCCGCATCCGGTTGCGGCGCCAGTGTGATAATCGCCTTACATTTGCCTTTATTACTTTACTAGCTTTTGCCCGCGGCTTCGCTCGCGTTATATTCGGGGTAACACGGTTCCCCTTTCCTGATTGCCCCCCGTAATGCTCCATACAAACTTCCACCCCCCATTTTAGGGAAGTGGGGGGTTAGAAAGAGACAAAAAGTAACCTATGTCACTCTCCATCCCTTCAACTATCTCCACTTAAAAAATCACGTCAATTCGTCGCCCCGTTTTGCCGTGAAAGACGGACAAAAAAACACACACATACACTTTCCCATTTATAATATTAGTATGGATGTGAACGCGATTTTGTATAGTCATTGCAATCCAGATAGTTTTTAATTGGAATGCTCGGGTTGTTACGACAGAAAGTAACACCGATAACTCTTTAACAAAATTACCATACAATTTCTAATAACAATTTTGTTAAAAAGGCTCATCAAGTTCAGGTTACCTGTGTATCAACACTGTGCTGTCGAATGTACAGTCCTTCTGACATGGCCCGAGTGAGACCTTTTTCTTCTAGCGCCTCCAGGGCGTCCTTCACTTCTGCTTTGGACCATTTTCCTCCCCTATAAGAAAAAGAATTTACTTTTAAAATTTACAGAAATTTACTGAACTTTAATATTTAGTATTTTTCACGCTACTGTTCGGAAATGTGACAAAAGATGGTCAAAATCCAAGCTGGAAAGTAAGCATTTGCTGTAGCACCTGAACCACCACTACAGCAATGTTATTGTAGCGATGAAATGTCATTAGTTGGAAAGTAAATTGTCCAGTTATGTCATTGCATTCATTAAAAACATTAAAAGGTCTTTTTTTGGCACATCTTTATGTTTCAAAAATAAAACAAGGTTGTTTATCGGGCCAACTACCTGTTTAAAAAAAAAGAAACGTCAAAACCATTTATTCACCCTTAAGGCGTTTTTACTTTTTTAGCCGTTAGTGGTTTTCTATCAAAAACGCCTCTAAGTAATGAGTCGGTATGATGCAAACAACGGCGAAGTGTCTTAGCGAACCCGAGGGCCGTCGCTCGAGGGTGAGCGGGTCTGAGAAAGCCAAATGCCGAGTACCGTGTAGGGCCCAGGTCAGCAGCAGTACCATTACAGGGACCGGACATATCTCAATGGTGAAGTGTCATACATAAGGCCCGAGGGTGAGCGGCAATGTCTGCGAAAGCCATAGGCCGAGTACCGAGTAGGCTCAAGCCCGGAGCGTCGTAGCGAGAATTTATTCAGCAGCAGCAGGCAGCATGACAGAATCCGGACAAAACTCAATGGCGAAGAGTCTTAGCAAATTTGAGGGCCGGAGGCCCGACGGTGAGCGGCAATATCTGCGAAAGTCATAGGCCGAGTACCGCGTAGGCCCAGGCCCGGTGCGTCGCAGCGGGAATTTCTTCAGCAGCAGCGTGACAGCTAAGTAGCAGCTAGTAATTGCTAGATTCATGATTACCCTTTATAGGGTTCTGTAGCCAGAATGGCAAAAACGGAACCCTTTATAGTTTTGTTCATGTCCGTCTGTCCGTCCGTCCGTATATCCCAGCCATTTTACTCGGAAACTAAACTAAACACCTTATGTCTAAATTTTATTAAGACGTATCTTAATAAAATTTAGACATAAGGTGTAGTTTGTATGCCGCTATTTAGTTATGTAGTGAAATTGCAGAAAAAATATTTTCAGGGGGGCGCTACATGTAACTAAATTTAAAAAAAAAATCTAAAAATCACCAAATAACAACATGTTGCACATCAATCGATAGCTTAAAAATAACATTGAGGTTTCTTTGAACATTTTGTGATTTAGTGAATAGTTTCAGAAATAATAGCTTCGAAAGTCGGAAAAATAGCGTCCGCCCCCCCTGTAACTTTTGAACCGTAAGTCCAAAAAATATGAAAAAATTTGAGAAGATGCGGGTTATCATATAGTTTCTACGAAAATTATTTTGAACATTATCGGTTTAGCCATTTTTTAGTTATTTCCAAAAAACTTCTTCCATAGGCATCAGATACGACCTTTTGGCATTAGTCTGGTTCTTATTCCATTGAAGCTACGGAACCTTATGCGTGGTCCGACACGCACTTGGCCAGTTTTTATTGCAATCAGCTGTTAAAGCGAGATAAAACATATTGATCTCATAAACGGTACTATTTTTGCTGTCTGGGTAAATCGAAATAGATAAATCTTAACTACCTGTTTTATTTGTTTTGACGTATATTGTAAGTAGGTTTCAGTACCTTCTGTAGCTTCAGTAACTTTAAAGTACCTCCAGGTATTATTGGATCACAATATTCACATTATATGTCCGGATACTTACAATTTCCAAAACGAAGTAACACGTTTTAAAAATATTTAACCCGCAATCCTTAAATCGGGAAAGCATTTAAAAATCCATGGTTTAAACCTCGGCGGAACGCAACAGACCGAATCGCTTAATTTAATCTAAAGACGTCCTTAAATAATGTTTGTATACAGTATACAGGGTACCTGCGCCATCTGTGCCACTTAAGTGAACTATTTTTTTATGAAAATTATGTTTTTAATAAGCAGAATAAAACCGACCCTAGATGTTGCTCCGGGGTATAAATGTTACTATACAAAATATCTTAAAATTCTGTGCAGTAGTTTTTACGTAGTGCGCGGACAAATTCACAGACAGACAGACAAGAATTCCAAAAATCACTGAAATGTATTCAGTCAACGTTTCTAAGACCCCCCGAATAAGTTTTTCTAGAATATCTTCAATGTACATTTTTTTTCTCCTTACGCGTTTATTATATGTATAGATGAAAAATGTTTTTTTTATTTCCTCACAGTAGTCGTGAAAAGCACTATGTAATATCGCGGCCGAAAGCGCTATAGGTGGACTCGTATCTTCGAGGGCCTCCCCTGGCGGGTCGGCCCTCGAACTAACTCGATCCACCTATAGCTTACTTTCAAGCCTCTACAACAATGTACTATTATGCAACAGTTGTATAAGAGGGGTCAAAAAAGGTGAGTGGCGTGGGTAACAATTTGACCCGTAGGCGCAGCCGGAGGTGAAAATTGTTAAGAAAAACGCCACGAACATTTTTTGACCTACTTATACGACGTTGCATACAATACTTTTTCTACGACTACACATAGTTTTACAAAAAATGTGAAATTGAAAACTTCATGGATATTGCAGTTATTTTGTCAACATAATCAACAATAATTTAAGTTTCACCTTTTAAAACACTGTATTTCAAGAATACTAACACAAACACACACCGTCGTTATTAAATCAATTATCAAAGAGCGACAGAGATTAGTAAAAATATATTATTTTCAAAGTTTGCAGTTTGCCATCACAAACGAATGGCAAACGTAAAAACTACAAAGTATGTCTGTGGTTCTTTTAATTTTTCCTTTTTTAAAAACGCTACGTTTATTTAGGTTTCTTAGGTTGGCAGTGTATTTTCTTCTAAAGTCCTGACTGCACGCGATTCTATTTTGGCGCTTTTATTTAACAGTTGTGTTTTTGGGGAATAGACTAGATAGACTTTTCGTCGAGTATATTATCTATGTGTTTCTTCGAGTATATACCTAGATGATGACGAATGTATAAATGATAGATAAACGGGAGTAGAAAAAAAAATTGTTGGGTTCACAGGGCACCTCTGTTAGCAGTTGCATCACATAATAACCCTAGGGTCTTTATGAAGAATAGACTAGATAGACTTTTTTGAACAATTGCATAAGACATGCTTTTATATTCGTTGGCGGGACCATATAATTGACAGATAAAAGTACCGGAGTAGAAAAAGGTATTTAAGGTATAAGTTATATTGGGTAGTTAGTGATAGCTAGCGACATCTAGTGTGGTTAACAAATTTCACGAATGCGAGTACATTATGTTTCCTCAATGATCATAGAACGCTCAGTACTGTCAATAGATGGCGTAATAATTAATGACATAGTAACAAGGGGATGTAACTCTGTCAAAAAACATTGTTTGTCAACATAGTACCCGGTACTTTTGCATAAGTGAGAAAGAGAACTTGTCATGCGTTAAGAAGGGACAAAATGATACGTGACGTCGCAATGATACCTCTGTATAGTACTATTATTTACTTCGTGATAGTATATACGATACTGAGAAATATAACGTTTATGAGTTCATACTAAATAAGTTACACAATCCTAAAGTTTTTCATTTTTCTACGAGATGGTTCAGGTACATTGCCGTGTAATAATAAATATCCGATAGATAACTTACGTGATGAAATCATCCACGGTCAACGGGTTAGGGTAAGCATTCTCGATCATATCCAGTACCCTCTGTTCTGATATTACCGGCGTTTGGTTTGCCGCACTCTCTTCGATAAACGCTGAAAGATAAATTCACACATTAGTTTCTAATAACACAATTAATTAATTGTTGCTATATTACTAAGTACAGTCGCCATCAAACATATCGGAGCGGCCAAGGTACTGTATCTGAACATGCACTTATCACCTTGACAATAGAGGCGTTGTTCAGATATTTGTGACCACCTTGGCCACTCCGATATATCTGATTTCGATCCGATAAAGAGTTTACATCCATACGTTGCCGCGTGCCTCATCATTAATGTAAGATGGCGCTATATATTATTTTTAGCTTTGGGCGTATTAACATTACCATATTACAGTAGTTACCAGCAGAAGTAGTCAAGCGAATGAGGTAATCAAAATGATCTTGGCACAACTTTTTTGTTAATAAAATAAGAGCAGGTGCGAAGGTCAATATGAAGATTTAATTATTATTATTAATGTTTGGCATACAAACAAAAACATATTTTCATTTTGCATAACTTTAAGTTGCATAATAAACACTCGGTATAATGGTATAATTGAGGAATCGCAAAAAGACAAAAATTATGATCATAATTATAGTTAGGAACCGCGACAAAGTTGACGAAGCCCCGCTTCGCGGAACTTCTATTTCCGCTCGAGGGACAAAAGGTAACTAACAAGACTATGTCGGTTAAAACTGTTAGGTTTATGGTTGGTAATTACTATTACACTTGCTATTTTATACCTTTTAATTGTTATACTAAATGTATGTTGTGACATTAGATATTTGTCAAAATAAATGTTATTATGATAAATTGGTATTTGGTATTATATTAGTTGAACGTTCTATGAGAAATGAAATTATGCGTTTTGGAAGTATGCTATTTAAAAATATAAAATTTGTTTGTATGATAATTGAACTGCACCCCATTTTGTACACCTTATCCTCTAAGCTGCTTCTGCTTCTGACTGTAGCTTCGATTAGTTAAATTGGTGTTGTCTGTGGTTTGTCACAGGGAGAGAACCACAATGAGAGCACAATAAAGGCATTCAGGCATCTATATTAAGATTTCTAGTGTTGTTTTACAGAGGAAGCGCGGCACATATGGGTAGGCTGTATCGTTCGTTGGATACCCAGCTATTGAGGCTTAGAAGAGCTTCGACATCATACTATTTTATAGTGCACATGATTGCTAATGTTATGTGGGTGAAAAAATAACTTATACAGCTACTAATTTAAATCACGTTTTAAAATTAACTTTTCAACACACCTGCTCGTAACGAAGTTCTTATTCCACCGCTTTTATGCTCATAATCCTAGATATTAAACACGCGTGCATTTCACAATAATTATCCAACTCGTGGAATAATTTAATAATCCGATCAAGTGACGTTTGTACTCTAGTACCAAGTTGTACGTACACAGACGAATCGTTGTAATTTAGTCGGGTATTACCTTTACTTTTTTTTAACTCTTTATAAGTTTACATTCTAAAAAAGTAAAAAAAAAGTAAATATATTAAAAATATACAAATTTTCGATAGAATACAAATTATACAATCCTGATTGTGAATAAGAATCATTTCAACTTATTATATTACTCGTAATACACAATAAATTACGTTTTAAACACGAATTTACTGTTTTAATATGGCATTATACGTCCGCGCCTTTGCCTCAAGCTGCACGCACATCCAAAAAAGAAAATTCCGCGCCATTTATAAGTTAACCTCAAATCATTGTTTGTTGTTAGATTTTTCTCGTCGTGTTTTATTAATTTAAACAAATTATATTTTCAATGAATAAGAAGACAACTTTAGCGTTAATTTAACCTCTGGATATATTTCAAAATTGAGATACATACTAGTAAAATGTCATCATAAAAATCTAGTGAGCAATACGTAAGAAAAAAGTACTATAATTTATTGCACAATAAATGTGAAGTCATTAATTTTATGAAATGATTTGAAAAAGAGTTCCAGATACTCAATAACATCACAAAAAAGGTTAGTTAAATTTAATTTAACGGCCTCCTAGCCTAGTCGGTAGTGACTCTGCCTACGAAGCAGGAGGTCCCGGGTTCGAATTCTGGTCAGGGCATTTATTTGTGTGTTTATCACAGATATTTGTTCCTGAGTTATGGATGTTTTCTATGTATTTAAGTATTTATTCATATTTATCTATTATATATATCGTCGTCTAGTACCCATAACACAAGCCTTATTGAGCTTACCATGGGCCTAGGTCGATTTGTGTAAGATTGTTCTATAATATTTATTTATTTATTTTATTTATTTATAATTGTCTTAGGTTCGTAAGTACCTCTATTCTGTAAACATTCTGACAATTAATGTATTTATCAAAAGTTATTAACTATACTATTATGTTATTTCCTCGCAAGTGTGTTGAAAAACGTCGTATGAAACGCGTGTGCTTGATCATTACATAAGCTCAGCTTCCTTATGCGCACTCACATACGTTCGTGCGGACAATATCGCTTCGTATGTAATGATCAACTTAGCACACTTGTATCATAATGTACTATTATCTAATTACATCTATACATATGTAGTTAATGTTTTAATGGGTTATTCTGCTAAATGTTTGCTACAATAAATATATATTTAAGGTGTCTTACAGAGGCAGCTATACAGTAGGTATATGAACTTACGTAGATATATGTATGATAATGATAAATATAAACACTGTTATATCACCATGCAGTGCTACGCACAGTTGCTTGTTTTAATCATTCATCAATGCGGCATCAGTCGCCGTCAAATTATTGGAGCGCCCAAAGTGCTCAAAACATCTAAACACTAATTTGAAAAATACTTGTTCCGATATTAGTGAGCACGTTGACCGCTCTGATATGTCTAATGGTGAATAAATAACGATTTTGATAAATCATATTACAGTTACGGGTCACTACTCAAATATGTATTAGATACATGCCTTAAGTAAAAGTAATTAAATTAGCTAAGAAATAAGAAGTACAAGTAGATATGTCTATCATGTCAACAAAGGAACATGCTTGCACTCAAAGAAAATGAAATAATTTGTATACATACAGCCATTACAATAGACGTAAGTATATGTCTTACTTGAAATAACGCCATTTGTTTCTGTATGATAAATAAAAAAAAGTTATAATAAATACAATAGGTATATAGCCATAGGGGTATAAAGTAAATAATCTAAATATATTGTAAGCCATACACTAACACCCATCACCTTTTAATTTAAAAAGTTAAATAAATGCCATATGCGAATAAACAACCGGCCAAGTGCGTGTCGAACCACACGTAATGGAGGGTACCTTCAATGCAATAGAAAAGTAATAGCATAACGGCGGATCTGCCTGGGACTATCTTCATTTTGGAACGGCAAGAGTTTGTTGGAGAAAATGTAAAAATGGCTCAACCGATAATGTTGAACACACCTCTGCACAAACACACCTCTAGTTAACATATAATAAGTTTTATTTTTATTAAATAAGGTAACTAAATGAGGTCATTTCCCAGATGGGAATCCATGTTGGATATAAACAATACCTTATCTAAGACGAAATAATAATTTTGATATTTAGCACTCAATTTGCGATAGTAAAAATTAAGGACTCACAAACAAACAGACTATTTAAACTCTATATCGAAGAACTAGTTAATGCTAATTAGATGTCCAGTGATCGGCACCAATCGTGCAACAACGCGGGATATCGCATAAAAAATACGGGTTGACTATATTTTATTTAATATTATTATATCTTCTTCCTTCTAGCGTTTCAACAGGTTTTTTGCTCTATTGAGCTTGGGGTCCGCTCAGCAACCTAATCCCAGGAATTGGCGTGAAACTAGTTTTTACGAAAGCGACTGCCATCTGATCTTTCAACCCAGAGGGGAAACTAGGCCGTTGGGATTAGATCCGGTTTCCTCACGATGTTGTCCTTCACCGAAAAGCGACTGGTAAACATCTAATGATATTTCGTACGTAAGTTCCGAAAAACTCAGTGGTACGAGCCGGGGATTGAACCCGCGACCTTCGGATTGAAAGTCGGACGTCTTACCGCCAGGCCACCAGCGCTTTTTCATATAAATAATAGTATTAAATAGAATATATTTTTACGAACAAAAATTCGTGATTTTATTTGTGTCTATATTAAAATCACTATAGCAACGCCACGGTGTTGCACGGTCGGTGCCATTTACTGGTAATGTACTGTTAAAAAAATACTAAAATTCTTGCTTGATCTTGATCTTTAATGCATTATGATTTATGATCAATTGATCATAAATAATCAACCGCCTTAATGATGATACAATAAACCTATACATTTTTATTATACCGGTGCCCTATTTTTACGTTCGCCGTAACTAAAAACTCACTTGACCTAATTCTATACTACATTATTAATCCTAAAAGGTCGTATCTGCATATACTCGTAGAACTATATTTTTCAACCGACTTCAAGATTTCGAAGGACAAGGTTCTTAATTGGTCGGGATTTTTGTTTTTGCTATTTTTTTATGTATATTCTCCGATTATTCGAAGACGGCTGGACCGGTTCGGACAATTCTTTTTCGTTTGAAAGGGTTGTAATACTTCACAGTTGGTCCCATTGTCACCAGGTCATGATCTTATGATGGGATCTTGAAGAAATTGAGGAATCTCTTCAAATATTATAGGCACACCTATAGCGATTTTAGTATTTTTTACGCTAGCTCGGGTATTTGCTGTAAGTGAAGTCGGTTCTTTTTTGTTTAAATTATGGCTGTCAAGTTCTAACAAGTGTGTAAGTGCGAAAATGGTACCACCAATGGTACCAACTTAATATCCGCAGGACAATGGACACGGCTCTTTTTATGTTACAGATTATTTTGCATATTTCTCAAATGTAATAAACATAGAATAGGCTCTAGGTTAAGTAACCCTCTTCAATTTGTTTTAATTTTCGTAATGTTTTTACTTTTCCAACAAAAAATATACCACATCTATTTTCATACAGATTGCTTAAAAGATTACTTTTAGATCAACCTAAATAACTTTACTTCTCGGGCTCGTAATTTTCGCTAAATTGGAAGTATTAAAAGTACCATTAAAAGGTCCCACCGCACCGCTACGAGTTATATTTCGTTGATGCCCCATTAACCTAATTAATTCACTATTTCGGTATTCACGTTTCTGTCGTTTCTGTACGAAGCAATTAGCGATACGCGATAAAATTTGTACGTTTGTTTACACTTTCTTTGATTGGTCGGACTTTGCTAATTACCCCGGACCGGAAGAACCATTAAAATTGCAACATTGAAACTACTATGCTTTGGTATAGGTGATGAATACTACAAAAAATCACACATGACTTGAAGTCAGTAAAAAAGTCGTCATCTTAGTAATTAATCTTAAATCCCCCTATACTACAAAGTGTCAAGTAATTGTGAACCCTAAAACCGAATGAATTAGGTTCAAATTCGAAAAAAGTAATGCTATAGCGTTCCATGGGTCAATTGACAAGGCCATCATACCTCGGACAGGCAGAATAGATGCGGGTTTAAATCCTGTCTTGTAAATAAAATATTTTTTGAGTTCGATATTTGTTTTAATCTCTTTGTATAATGGAAGGTACTAGGTAGCCATAAACTTTTTTTTTTATACCACGACGGTGGCAAACAAGCATACGGCCCGCCTGATGGTAAGCAGCTACCTTAGCCTATGGACGCCTGGAACACCAGAGGTGTCACATGCGCATTGCAGACCCTTTGCAAAAAGGAGGATTCACTGTGATGACGGCTAAAGGAACAAGAGGGTCCCTCGTCGTTAACTCATTGGGTCCTCTTTGGGCTCTTTGCTTAACTTAAAGTAGCGGATATAAAAAGCCCGTTTTCTTTAACCAAAAAGACGCATTAATGGAAAATGTTGAAGATACAAAATA
Organism: Pammene aurita; assembly: GCA_947086415.1. Taxonomy (NCBI): domain Eukaryota; kingdom Metazoa; phylum Arthropoda; class Insecta; order Lepidoptera; family Tortricidae; genus Pammene; species Pammene aurita. The sequence goes on from OX352298.1 coordinate 14,296,414, forward strand.
GCATACCTGGAGGTGGAGTACCCGTTCCTTCTTGTCGTAACTCTATCTCTAAGATTTTTAATTGAAGGTATTTATGTTGCATTAGCTTTATTATCTTCTTTATGAAACCGACGTAATCTGTAATTGAGAAAAACAGGTTTAATACCACTTATCGTTTAATCGTTATCCATCATCACTAATGGTGCTGACAATAGATTGTAACGTAATTAAATCAAACGGACTAGTAAATAGCAAAACTAGAAGTAAATAGATAACTAAAGTAAATAAGTAGATAGATAATTTAAAACATCTTCCAATTTATGTAGTGCCGACAAGTACTACCCAAGTAACACATCAAAGCAGTATAACGGCCGTCTTACAGCATATCTGTATGCTTTTAGCATTTTCAGTTCGTTTTATAGTAGCATTATAAACGTTTATAGTGCTGATATAGGTCTTAAATGGGCACGAATTACCCAGCTTGAGATCCTATACAGGTCATTTAATAGCATTACAGGCGCAATATGTCTGCGCTATTAGCATTATCGTTGTCATGGAAAGTGCCAATCGCATTAAAGAACCATTAGTACGCTCTATTAAGTTGCCAACTACATTAAAGAAGCATTAATACGGCCAAAAAACTTGTTAATCGCAGTAAAGAAGCATAAGTACTCTCGATTAACTTGCCAATCACAATACAAAAGCATTATACTAGCATAAGAGTGTAGTAAAATAAACCTTACGTCAATGCAAAAACGTCTCTAACACCGACGGAACAAATGTTATATTATAATACAATGAACGTTGTGATTTAACTACTTTGTCTCGCAATATAAAATGGACGAAGACGGTACAAAAAACTGAATGAGTGACACGTCATATTTGTTTGCATCCTAACAAAATTTATAAAAGTTTTTGACTCTTTTACGTTATTATATCCTTCAAATATTACTGCGCAATGTAGTTTACTGTAAATGTGTATATAAGTTTCATTGAAAATTTTCACGCGCCTTTGATTTATTGTGGTTTTGCTATAAAATATTATAAAAAGATATGCGTCAAATAAACAAAACAATTGTGTAATCCTCGTATAGAACGAGTTTTGCATTATTAACATAATAGTGTTGGTTGAGCAGTCTTAAATTAAGTAATTTCATTATTATATAGGTATTTTCCTTGTATAAATAGGTCCGCATGATTTTATTTTTAGGTTATAAATTATTTACAAAATGGCGTTGGTCTATATAGACGGAGAGCTAGCCACGTCGGATATGACACAATAATGAGAGCAACCAAACCCCTCTAGTCAGTTTGGTATACTATGCTTATTTCTAGATCTGGACATCTGGCAGCTTTAAAGTGGTGGAGGTCAATGAATGCAAACCATTTCAAGAAAATAAATCCTAGAGATCTGGGTTTGATGCAATATTATGAGAAACTATAAAAATACTATACAATATTAAGAGAAATTATACAAAAGTTTATGTTGGGAGAAAGTAGTGCCAAACGATGTATAATAAAATATAGTTCATAGTTTGTCGCCTACTGTTTTTGTTTCCGTAATAATCATACATCGGGGTTTTCGGTGCGGGAACGATTTGAGAAAGAGTTAGAGATAAACAGATAGGTTGAGAGTTAGTCTGAGAAAATATCATATTATGCCTAATGAATAACTACCTCTCTGTGAATAGCTTACACACTATGATACGAGCGTTTTTTCTTAGAGGCATGTTTGTATTGACTATTATATACTTAGTATTTTAAAAATGCAATTGCATATCCGAAATTTATTAACTAGATCTACCTAAGAAAAAGACACGGTATAATAAGTGTCAAATATTAATCTTGACGTCCGATATTTATGAACTATTTGATTAACTGAAGAGGTTGACAATGATCAGTCATTACATGAATTAATAAAAAAAATACTTGAAAAAATCATAGGTATATGTACCTACAATATATATACATAATAGTCAGCTATTACATATAAATTATTTATATTTTTTCGATCAATTATTCATTAGGTAGAAACGTGCTAGAGTACATTCTGGTTTTTTAAGTTAATGCCTACTCTTTGGCTAATGTCAAACATTCCCGCACCGAAAACCCCGATGTATGATAATAATACACAATATTTTTTGGTCTAACGTTTTTTTTATCGATTTTTTACCAGTTTTGAGTCGATATTCCAACATATTCACTATAGATAGAATTATAATTATTGTTATTTTTTATGATATTTTTAAAATATGGTCTAAAAAAACACTTTTATCGATATTCGAATGGTGTAAAGAATCTTACATATACGTAATCTACATATTAGGGTTCCTCTTTGATGTCTCTAAAAACTGTAGAGAGATTTTAATTTTTAACTAATTAAAACAAAATTTATGACCATAAAACCACTTTTTTAGCCTAAACCGGTTCGACTTTGATGTCAAATATCTCGAAGACAATGATTATTGAAGTAAATATAGGATACTATATTGTTTAAAGCCGTTACTGATAATATGATAAGCTATATAAATCATTATAAAACTAAGGGAATCAGATCTAAGGTCGTTGGCGCCAGGGAGCCCCTTAAAATATAGGCCCTGTCCTTTATAATTGAGACAACTTCGGCAATTTTTACCTAGTTTGGTATTACTATTTTCCAATTAAAACATTTTGCTAGTCTGTCACTGTGACCTCCACCCATTTAAAGCTGCCAGATGCCAGGATCTAGCAATAAGAATAGTATAGCAATCTAACCAGACGGGTTTTGTTGCTCTCATTATTGTGTCATATCTGACGTGGCTAGCTCTTAGTCCAATAGCAGCTCAGTGACCCTTAAAAATGCCTTATTTATGCCTACAGCATTACACGTGAATAATTATGCTATTAAACAACATTAAGCATTTATTTATGCTATTGTAGAACCTAAGGCACTAAAACCGCTAAAAGCTGTATAGGGGCTGTTCATAAATTACGTCATCAATTTTTGATGATTTTTACCCCCCCCCCCCTAAAATCATCCAACCCTCCCCCTGCCAAATAAAGTGACGTCATTAAAAAAAATGCGTTTTAAGCTTAATTGTAAAATAAAAACTATTTAGTAGATAATATTTTATAGCATTAAAAGTTTATTGAAACACGACTTTCATTCCTTTTTTTACACATTGATGATGTGATCTTCGGAATGACCGCCCCCCCCCCCCTCCTACGTCATGCTACCATGAAATGACGTAATTTATGAACAACCCCTTATAGTGAATTACTTGGCTTTATAATGGTTTATATTATTGCTATTATACTGCATTAGGAACGTATTACCTACTTATAAATGCTATTGTACACCCTAAGGCATTAAAAATAGCTGAAAGCTGTATAGCGAATTTACGTGGCATTATAATGGCTAATATTCATGCTCTTAAACAGCATTAAGCATTTATTTATGCTATTGTAGAACCTAAGGCACTAAACCAAACCGAAGCATTAGTGTAGCAAACCAAAACGCAAGTGTACAGCATTCAGCTGTACAGTTGCATGTTGTTCGCTGCACTAAAACTAATGGCTAAACAAAAGCATTTACATATGCCATTATACAACTGTTATACAGCGTAAAGCATCATAAAATGCTATTGTAGAACCTAAAGCACTAAAAACAGCTGAAAGCTATATACCGGATTTACGTGGCATTATAATGGCTAATATTCATGCTCATAAACAGCATTAAGCATTTATTTATGCTATTGTAGAACCTAAGGCACTAAACCACACCGAAGCATTAGTGTAGCAAACCAAAACGCAACTGTACAGCATTCAGCTGTACAGTTGCATTTTGGTTCGCTGCACTAAAACTAAAGGCTTTAAAAAAGCATTTATACATGCCATTATACAACCGTTATACAGCTTAAAGCATTATATAATGCTATTGTAGAACCTAAAGCACTTAAGTGCTTTTAAACAGTCGAAAGCTGTACAGTTGCGTTGTGGTTTGCTGCACTAAAGCTAAAGGCTTTACAAAAGCATTTAGATATGCCATTATACAACCGTTATACAGCTCAAAGCATCATATAATGCGACAAGTTGCTCGGTGAACGTATATAAGAGTTTATACGGTCCTTAAGTTCGAAATAAGTTAACTATTCATATGTTATAATGCTTCCTGTGTTACTTGGGTAATGAATATGGCAGACGAGTGGGTATTCGCGCACTGCCTCATATCTTGAACAGATTTTTCCACATGTTATACAGGGTAATAGAACTGATAGGCAATTAGTAAAGTTATGTAAGAAAATGTGATAGGTTGCTAATTATGTAACAATTAGATAAAATAACCATTAATCCTAACCATCACTATAAGGCATTGTTTTTTATAGACCTAACTCACTAAAAATCGAAATAATACTAGATTACGAGTTTTGTTTGCTTAACCCTTATATTTGAATGCAAGAAACAGTTTAAATTTAAATATTTTTTTTATAACAAAGATGTTACGGTACACAGGTATTCCGCTTAAATCAGAGATTTCATGAGAAGTTTTTGTAGTGGTTTGGTGTGTTCGTATAATGTTCACTAAAAATTAAGTTTACTTTAAACTTAGTGCCAAACTACAGGGTGAAACTTAAGTCGTGAACAGTAATATTTTTTTCTAACTCCATAAACAACAAGCAATTTAATGCCCCAACTCTTACTAAAAACAGACAAGATTTTTTTTTTTTCATATTTTTTGTCGTTTATTTTACTTTTAGCAGTGGATTTAGGATATTACAACGGCTTATTAAGATATTTAAATTAGTAAATTGAATTGATTCTTTGAATCGGAACTGACATTGACATCAAATTTGTCATTTGTCCTAGTTAGAAATGAAATTTACTTAATTTTTCATCTGAAATATCTTATAAAGCTGTTTTAATTCCACATGTACACATTTAAAAGTAAAATAAACGACAAAAAATATGAAAAAAAAAAAAAAAACTTGTCTGTTTTTAGTAAGAGTTGGGGCATTAAATTGCTTGTTGTTTATGGAGTTAGAAAAACACATTACTGTTCACGACTTAAGTTTCACCTGACTGTATAAGCAAGCTTCTACAAGTCCGTGTATCTTGTTGCTTATTTAAGTACCTAGGTATCTTAACAACCATTTCAGTTTGTAGGGTATTAAAGGGAAAACGGCGCTTTTTGTGAAGAAGCACCAGAGAACCAATGCAAATGCCAGGTATCGAAGTAAATCTATAATCTCGACTACAGACTAATAAAATAACCTGAAAATTGTTGGTGTTCTTGCGAGCCAAGTGTAGGAGCCGGTGATTTCTGAAGGAATTACATGTTTGTGTCACTGGGCTACTAAGAGACAGTTGTACGATACCTTGCGGGAAGTCTTGCGGGCTGACCAACTCTCTGAAGAAGGATTGCGCATTGCGAGGCCGCCCGCCATGTGTCAATTGGGACTTGAAACAGAATCGGAGTGCAGGTACCTCGCGCAAGGATCAACCCATTCGACCGCACTATAATAAGCTGGAAACATTTTAACATACCTTTTGGGAAGTCATGCGGGCTGACCAGCTCCCTGAAGAAGGCCTGCGCTTCGTGTGGCCGTTCGCCAGGTGTCATTTTTGGCTTGAACCAGAATCGCAGCGCACGCGCCTCCCTCGTATGAGAGCCGGTGGCTGCTGACACCAAGTACACTCGGAACTCGAGTTGCGCGTGACATGGCTCTGTTACACCGTTTTCTGGAATGATGAAAATAAGTTTAATAAAAAAAAAGTTCGTGCGCGGCCTGAAAAATTTAGTTAGGATTTAAAGGTTTTTACCCGTAAGATATTAATATACTAGATGAAACAGTGCCTAATATTAATCAATTAGTATAGAGAACGCTGTCTGTAGCTAAAGTCTCCTTTATCCTAAATGCATTTTAAAGACAGACACTACCTAATCACGTTAATCGCCTAATCCATAGAAAGTGGATCCTCTTTAGAAAATTATCCAAAATGGCTCCGACGTAGGTACGCGAGACGAGAGATATGACAATTTAAAAGCATTCCACAGAGTTATCTCTAATATTAATGAGGAAGATTTTGGATGCAGTTGCACTTGGTAACACTAGTAAATCTGAGGTAACGGTATAGTAGAGGAGAAATGGAAAAGGGATTAAGACAAAAAGAAAATTGATATATTTCATCTGTCTTTACAACAATATGTTTCTGCATTAAAAAATAAGACTAGCAAACTAGCAATTGTGATATAAGTAATAATTTAACTCTGTGTGTACTACAACATACTCTGTATCTTTCCAAAATTGTTTTGTCTCTATTTTGATATTCGCATGTTTGTAATTTTGTAATCTATATATATATAAATCAAAGGTGACTGACTGACTGACTGACATAGTGATCTATCAACGCACAGTCCAAACTGCTGGTTCTAGAGATTCCAAATTTGGCACGTAGGTTCCTTATAAGGTCTAGAGGTGCGCTAAGAAAGGATTTTTCAAAATTCATCCCCTAAGGGGGTGAAATGGGGGTCCAAAGTTTGTATGGGGAAACAAGATTAGTTAGTCTATTTTATTCGAAACTTCACAGAAGTATTCCTAACAATAAATGAGTAAATACGTGTTGCAGGTTTTTTGAGAATTCAACCCCTAAAAGGGGGAAATGTGGTCAAAAAGTCTGAAAATCAACATGGGTATTGTTTCTATGGTTTATCGGGTCGTTGATTACGAAAACAACAACGATTTTAAAATCCGACGTGGCGGACGTGAAATACCATCTCCCCTGTTAGGGTACAATGGGGTTGAAATGTCTAAATATCCATATGGGTGTCGTTTTTGTGATTTTTTGGGACGTTAATTAAGAAAATGGCATCGATTTTGAAATTTAATATTGTGGACATGAAAATTCTTGAAAGTATTTGTGCCAAATTGCAATCTTCTAAATATATAAAAGAAGAAACTGACTGACATATCAACGCACAGCCCAAACCGCTGGTTCTAGAGATTCCAAATGTGGTACGTAGGCTCCTTATAAGGCATAAGGATGCACTTAGAAATAATTTTTAAAAATTTACCTCCTAAGGGGGGAAATGGGGTTCAAAGTTTGTATGGGAAACGAGATTAGTTCAACTATTTTATTCGAAACTTTATAGGAGTATTCCTAACGATAAATGAGAAAACAAGTGTTTCAGCTTTTTTGAGAATTCAACCCATAAGGGGGAAATGTGGTGACAAAATTTAAATATCAACATGGGTATTGTTTCTATGGTTTATCGGGTCGCTGATTACGAAATCAACACTTAAGGGGGTGAAATGGGGGTTGATAGTTTGTATGGGGAATTTTTAAACGTTGAACCAATTTAGATGAAACTTGGTATAGAGATAGTTTGTGTACCGGGAAACGACATGGGACAGTTTTTATCTCGAAAATCAATCTTTAAGGGGGTGAAATGGGGGTTGGAGGTTTGTATGAAGATTTTTTTACCGCGAACCGATTTAGATAATTTTGTTGTGGATATAGTTTGAGTCCCAGGAAACAATATAGAATATTTTTTAAGCCGAAAATCAATCTTAGAGGGGTAGAAAACATGTTGGTAGTTTGTATGGCGAATTATTAACCGCTTAACAGACGATTGAAATGAAACTTGGTACATATTATATAGATTGAGTCTCGGTAAACAATATAGGATAGTTTTTATCTCAAAAATCAACCCTCTAGGGGGTGAAACGGGGGTTGAAAGTTTGTATGGGAAATTAATAACCGTTGAACCTATTTAGATGATTTGGTGTGGAGATATGTTGCGTTCTGGAGAAGTTATCCCAGAAGTCATTCCTTAAGCGGGTAAAAAGGAGGGTGGATTACTAATTCCACGCAAATGAAGTCGCGGGGAAAAGCTTCTATTCAAGATTAGAAATCTGTATTAATCATAATCTCTCGGTAGTAAGTCGTTGATGGCGTAACAATTAAACAATTATTGCAATAATTTCTTTAAAATCAAAAATGAGGGAACTGCCGTCTTCAAAACGTGGTATACCGAAACCTCCAGAATGTAACGAATACTTTTCCGAAAACCGCTTCTAAATCAGTTCAGCGAAACGCAAGATGATCGCGGACAAACATACATTCCTACATACAAACATACGAGTCTAACTGAGAACCTCCTTTTTTAGTACCTTTAGTACGCGGGCGAAGCCGGGGGAAAAAGCTAGTTTTAAATATGTTTTTTTATTTATTTATTTTATACTACGACGGTGGGAAACAAGCATACGGCCTGCCTGATGGTAAGCAGCTACCATAACCTATGGACGCCTGTAACTCCACAGGAGTCACATGCGCGTTGCCGACCCTTTACAAAAAGGAGGATTCACTGTGTTGACGGCTAAAGGAACAAGAGGGTCCCTCATCGTCAACACACTGGGTCCTCTTTGAGCTCTTTGGCAACCTTACTCACCAGCAGGAACACAACACTATGAGTATGGTCTAGTGCTATTTGGCTGTGGTTTTCTGTAAGGTGGAGGTACTGCCCCAGTCGGGCTCTGCTCCAGATTTGAGCGAGATGACATTCACTGAACGTGCCCTACCTAGATGCCATTCGCAGTGCCCGTACCTCTCTTTTTGGCATAGTTTAAGGACATACCCAAGTCCAGACGTAGTTTAAGGACATACCCCGGGTCCAAAAAAATGTTTATTAGCTTTTATTATTAACTCAATCGTATTTCCAACTGAGCAACAGAAATGTTAAAATTTATTTGTGGAATCTGTTTGGCTTATGAATGTATCATCTGATTGACTATTTGGATTGTATTTGCCTGTTTGTTTCCCAAAGGTTTATATAAATAAATAAATAAATAAAAAGGCCAAAACGAACTTAAGCGCCCGATTTAATTTCATTAAATCACAAGTTTTCATTTGACTCGAGCTTATGGAATGCAACAAATGGAGCACCCATGGTTACACCTCAGGTCACTGTGTGTGTGTGTGTGTGACTGTGTATATATATATATATATATATACGGACCAAGGAAAGTGCGATAGACATGCGATCTGACGATTCCCTCTTTACAGCTTGTGGCGTGCGTGTCCAAATATATCCTTTAGGCTATGGGAAAAGTTTCCGCCAACGTAACAGTATAGGCTACAACGAAATAAGATATGGATGGTGATGGCGTCCTCAGTACAACCATGGCTCCCAAAAACGGTCCTGATTTGCCCCTGATAGTTATCCCTTCACCCCCTTCCCTCGCTTGGAATTTAATATACCCCAATTTTCAATATCCCGCTATTCAATAAAAGTTGTGATTGGTCAATGAAAGTTTTCATGGGCTAAAAGCAATAACATATTAACTTCAAACCTCATACGCGGTTAAATTAAAATAAACGGCTTGCTGTCATAGTAATAGCTTGTATGCCTCGTTGTCGATGGCATATGCACACCCACGCTACGGGGGATCAATGTTACTCTGCGTCCGTAGGAAACACCTTAGACAACCCTACACGTGATCCCTGGGTGATGCTAAAAGAGTAACAAACTTGACAGCTGCACTGTCCCATCTGAACCTCGCAGTACTCACTGGATTTTCTTCATCATCTGCTTTCCCACTACTACTACCCCAGATAAGAAATGCCTATCTATCTATCTATATCCAGTGACATGTAGCCATACGATAAATAAACCCACGCTACATAATGGCGGGCCATTTTTCGGAACTAATACGATTTGCATAGTTTTATCGTTAGCTGAGTTATACAGCAGGTACCTAATTGCTACTTTTAAACGGCCTGGCATGGAGTAACCAAGAAAGCGAATGCATACAATTTCAACACAATCTCGACAACTAAGTATTCATATCATATTAAGCACTGATTGATTGCCATTATGGCCATGCACTCCAAGCAGTATGCAATGTATAATACAACAATGACAAGTTCATTGCACGGTCACGTAATACATGTAATATATACAATTTGAACCTTATTACAATGAGGTAACGTACATATTTTTGGCGTTGATTGTATTCACAATATATAGTTAGGTACATTTTCAACCGACTTCAAGATTTCGAAGGAGGAGGTTATCAATTCGTCGGGATCTTTGTTTTTGCTATATTTTTTTTATTTTTTTTTATGTATGTTCACCGATTATTCGAAGACGGCTGGACCGATTTGGAAAATTCTTTTTTTGTTTGAAAGCGTATACTTCACAGTTGGTCCCATTGTAACCATGTCAGGATCTGATGATGGGATCCTGGAGAAATCGAGGGAACTCTTCAACTATTATAGGCACACCTATGGTGATTTGAGCATTTTTTACAGCAGATCGAGCATTTGGTGTTGGAAAGGTGGATGCTTAGTGAAGTCGGTTCTTTTTTGTTTAAAATTATTACCATAGAAGAAGGTGTGGTGTAAGAGTTACGTATCTTAGGCACTGTTTGTACGTAAACAATTTTAAGTCTTATTACGTGGACATAAGCTCCAAAATGTAAGCAATTAATAACGTGAATGCACGTTATCTAGTGCCTAAGAATACTTAGTGAAGTCATTGGACGTAATTAGAGATAATTACACATCTGTCTGTTTTTATGCACCAGCACATCGCCATGTGTAAAGTAAGCGGCAGTTACATGTATACGGCGGAAAATATTGAGCATCTCCCTCCCCCACACACATTTTTAGCTAAGAAAATAATGGAGTTGGCCGGTCGGTTTTAAAGATGACGCCACCAGCATAGGGTCCTTTCAATCCTGGGTAGGATATATAGTTGCAAATTATTGTTTCTTTTATAATACTACTGACAGATAAAACGATACAAATTGTCTACAATTAAAACGGCCAACAGCAATAGCTGCCTAAATAGGTAGTGTCAAGCGCACTGGTCAAGCCTAATAGTATCCCCATAAAACCTTATTAATTATGAACAATGAAACATACTAGTTTACATGTACATAAATTAATCTAATTAAAATAATAATAAGACTTCATTTTTGCAGTGAACGTGTTTAGGCACGTTTAGGTGATAAAAGTATAAATCTAATTAAAGGAAACTGGCGAATGGCGAGAACGGAAGTCACAAGGTCAAAACATGTGTTGTTATCAATACAATGTCACAAAATTGTTATAGCTCTTGGGTTACATTTTCTTTCTTTGTCTTACTCATTATAAATGTGTTATTAGACAAGGAAGGAATGAGCTCATGAAATGATTGGTAATATAAAAATAGCTGATGAACGCTAATTGTGTTTTAGATTAGTAATTTTTTAAACTTAGTCTTGGGACTGAAACTTTAGTCATGGTGGTTTATTATAATATAAGTATTTTATTATGCCACGTATTGCAACTTAACATCTAAATATATAAAAGAAGAAACTGACTGACTGACTGACTGACTGACTGATTGACTGACTGACATATCAACGCACAGCCCAAACCGCTGGTTCTAGAGATTCCAAATTTGGCACGTAGGCTCCTGATAAGGTCTAGGGGTGCACTAAGAAAGGATTTTTCAAAATTCACCCCCTAAGGGGGTAAAATGGGGGTCCAAAGTTTGTATGGCGAAACAAGATTTGTTAGACTATTTTATTCGAAACTTCACAGGAGTATTTCTAACACTAAATAAGTAAACACGTGTTTCAGGTTTTTTGAAAATTCAACCCCTAAAAGGGGAAAATGTGGTACTTACATACAAACATACCAGTCTAACTGAGAACTTCCTTTTTGAGTACTTATAGTACGCGGGCGAAGCCGCGGGAAAAAGCTAGTTAGTTATAAAATGAAATTAATTTCTTAAAAGTGCTATTTGTTGTAATTAAACTATTTAATCCAATAAGATTTTTTTGTTAAAAAAGAATAATGTAGGCGTCAAGTACCACCTAATCTTAAACTGACACTGAGATGAAACTGAACAACTTAAATAACAAAAATCATAAAACTTTTGTGAGAGTCTAACATATAAAAAATATTTATAACGGGTTACTCACTTACCGCCACTCCAGAAAATGATCATTGTAAATTGATCGAAACTTGTTGAGAAAAAATCGACTTAAATTAAGTGAGTAATCCATTATAAATATTTTTAACAAAAACCATATTTTTGATATTTATACTTACTTGAATGTCGAGTTTATAAGTACAATATTTCTCCATAATCAATAGTTAAACGAAAATTCGTATTGCAAAACATGATCATAAATTTGACTGCTCACAGGAAATAAATTATCAACAAGCTTGTAACCATATAACCAAAAGTAGTTTCATAACAGTAACTTTATAATATCATTAGAATGGCTCCATAGCAACTCCTTGCTTGACCCACTTCCCACGGAATATAATGGAGTATGTTATAACTGTATAAAGGTTGAACACGCCAAAACTTGGGCACGTAAAATTTGTTTTTAAACCAGTTTGTAAATAAATAACTACATTATGAATACCACATTTAATGAGAAATTTAATGACTTCTAAAATCACATTTTTAATTTTAATTAATGTTTACACAATAAGCCATAGATCGAACTTTTCTACGCACACGGGTCATAAGACTTTGCACGCTTTCTTTAGAAATGATTTTTGTCGCCCAGGTCCATATTTTTTGTAGATCAGAGACCGATTTTACTTCTCCGCCTTTCTTTTTTAGAATTCCTTTCATAATACTCCAGTACTCTTCAACAGGCCGCAGTTCTGGACTAATTGGCGGATTGTATATTCTGGGTACCACCATGATCCCGTTAGCGTTGTACCATTCCATAACTGATTTTGCGTATGTCAACTGGCTAGATCTGGCCAAAACAGCGGTAATGAGGCATGCTGTCTTATAAAAGGCAGAAAACTCTTCTGTAAACAATCTTTCCAATAAATATCGCCGTTTATTGTCCCGGTGGTGATAAAAGAGCGACTTCTTTTACCACAGCTACATATTGCCTACCAAAGAAGGTATTTTTTTGAAAATTGCCCTCGTTTTTTTAATTCAAAATCTTCAGGAGTATCTGTCCGAGATTTGCTAGTACAAAACTCTTGACCAGGTATTTGTTTAAAATCCAATTTTGTATACGTATCGTCGTCCATCACCGCGCATTAAAATTTTGTTAGAAAATCTTCATAGAGTTGTCGCGACCGTATCTATGCGGATAAGTTCTGTTTTGAGTCTCGATCTGGTGCGGCCTGGGCTTTATAACTCCTCAGTCCTGCCCTCTGTTTCACTTTTTGTACATCGGACTGAGACATTTTCACTTTTTTAGCATCATCACGAGATGAAATCGTATGATTTGAGGCAAAAATCTTTAAAATACTCTTTCCTTTTTCTTATTCTTGACTCCCTGCAACCCACCACTTCCTGGCTTTCTATCTATTGTCAAGCGTATACGGAAAGTTTTTAATACGTGACCAACCGGAGATTGTGGATATTTCAGCCTTTTCGCGATATCTCTGTAGCTTAACATGGGATTTTTTACGTGTTTGTGCAAAATGCGTTCACGTTTTTGATGTTGTACGCTCGACATTTTGCCAACGAATAAATAAAAGAAAATAAAACTATCATCATTTTATAGCCCAGTTCCTTGTGAGAAAATTGTTGTTTAAAAAGTTTAAATATCTCCATTTTTCGAATAACTATAGCTATTTTTACATGCCCAGGTTTTGGCGTGTTCAACCTTTAGTGTTGTTATTCTATCACAAGCAATAATAAAGCAATGAATAGGTACAGTAGCCATTAATTATATCATAGCGGCTCAAGTACTCAAAAATATCTGAACATTCACTTTATTGTGACAATTAAGGCGCAGTTCAAATATTTGTAACCTTGGCCGATCCGATATATCAGATGGTGATGGTGACATATGATTATTGTGTTTATTTTAAACTAGGTTTCTTTCACTGCTTTATCTCGCTGACATGGATAAATTAGTAAATTATAGCTACCAAAACAGGGTCTGAAAGTGGTTGCTTATGTTTAAACTATTAGAAAACAATAGTTTAAACTCAAGGTAAAACCTCAATTGTTTTCTTAAGGTGTGCAATCCAGAGAATTTGTTTTAATTAAAGAGTATGAGAAGTCAGTAATTCCGATGCTACATTGAATATAATGAAAATTGAAAACCTTTCTTTCTTATCATATTACAGATAATTGTGAAATTATCTGGGGGCATGGTAGAACGAACAAGAGGGACAACTTTTCTCAAAATTCACTTACCATAGACTTGTTCCTTGTTGATAATGATACTGGTGTGATCGCCCTCAGCCGCATGTATCTAGTTGCTGGCTCCGCCTTCCTCTCAGCTACCAGTTGTAGATCTGGGCATCTTGCACTTACCATAGACTTGTTCCTTGTTGATAATGATGCCGGTGTGGTCGCCCCCAGCCACATGTATCTTGTCGCTGGCCTCTGCTTGCACCACCTTCCTCTCAACCACCAGGGTTGTGGATGTGGCCGTCTTGCACTTTGGAGTCATTATCACTTTTTCTTCTATATTGTCTGCCATTTTTATATCTAAAACAACAAAGTTTTATTATGAATTTGCCAATATTTTGAATTGTTCATTTTTATTATGTCTTTCTCCTTTTCTCCTCTTTATTATGATCCTTCCCTGAAATGTTGAGATGTAAACACATTTGAAAATCAAACATATTTTTTTCCCATTAAAAATGGAAGTAAATAACACAAGCAATATGGCTTCAATTCATTGGATAAATAAGTAAAATTTCCAATCCTTGTTATCATAGTGCCTATTAATTTTAACAATTAATTAATAATGTAGGTACATCAGTTTAATTAAACAAACCCACAATTAATAAACTATCCACTACAATTGAAATGAAATAAGAGTGGTTTCATTCAAAATAATAACTTTTAAGTATGTCAACAGACAGACAGAAAATGTTTACGTAGGTATATTAAGAAACCCAAAATCCGTGACAATCGCTCCTTCGCTCAACAAGTCAACACAACGATGACTCACTTCTTTCTTTAAATTACGACGAATGGTACAGAGTTGCACCGGTGCTTGGCACTATACTATTTAAAGATGTAGGAGGGCACTTATACTAAGCTATGATTATGATATGAGGCAGGACTATCGAGCGAAGTATTACAAGGCGAGCCTGTTTTAATACAAACTAGGATCAAAAACAAAGCGAAACACTATAATGAAATAATAATTGAATTGATGTGATATAATAAGGTATAAATACATGCCCTGGTCTCTTTACCTGTTTATTTTATCACTTCCGAGTTGAAAGAAAAACAAAATAAACAATCCTTTCTAATCAAAACCACGAGCAAAGGGTGCCACAACCCAGCAAAGCAATAGCAATCTCTAACTGACACTGACATGACACTGTCAAGTCAATGACACTAATGACAGCACCGCCCTACCGCCCGTTACTTCATTTTCTTTTAAACCGGTATGAGACATTGCAATTTGTGGGGCCCAATCTGTTGTGTCCAATTCCAGTCGGCCCTAAAGTCCCTTATTACACTTTCCCTACTAATCGCCTCTACACTAGCTCACCTACAAAATTTGACCTACTGACCCAAACACAGCGTTTACAGAGACGCCTTCAAAACATCAAAAAATTGTATTGGTGAAGCACGGTGATAGTACTTATACTTATATTATACATAACAGTACACAATAAATAAATAAAAACCAGCCAAGTGTGAGTCGGGCTCGCGGTAGTAACTTTAAAATTATTAAAAATATTTGTATTATATGATGTAACTAAAAGTTTACAGTTTTCGCAATTTTTCCTTTATCTGTGCTATAAGACGTTGCTTCGTACCAAATTTCAATATTCTGAGTTCACGGGAAGTACCGTCTAGGTTTTGATTGCCTTGCGAGTTTCGAGTTCCTATAAGGGTTCGGTTTTTTTCTTTCGAAAGGAATTATTTAAATACAAAACGAGATAAATATATTAATTACCCTCTCGGCATATCTCTTTGTCCCTCTGGCGGTAGAGACATCAGGGTGCTGGTGCGCGGAGGGAAAGGTTTTCCTTCGGGAGTTGGGTCGTTCCTGCTGCAAAGGTTGTCCATCGCGATCCAACGCGGAAACGCAGCGAGCGTGATGGGCACTTTTGCACCGGGAGCAGCTCGGAGTGGGTTCTTTGTAGATTAGATTTATTTTATAAGTTTAGAATTATTTTATTTTTAAGTTATTTAGATTTGTATTTAATATTTAATTTGTGTCTTGTAATATTTATCCTAAGGTTATAAATTGACAGTGTAATTTTAAAAGAAATATATATTTTTATTAATTACCAGAGAATCTGCACATTGATGAGAAAAACTGCCTTTTTATCACGACAGATGTCGCATGATCGACTGTATAAGATAAATTATCGAGATCATGGAATTGCATTTGTAGTGGTTGTACCGTTTGCAACAAAAGGAGAACAATTTTCTCTTAAATTAATAAAATTACATACCCTTAAGAAATGGAATAAGTAGTAGTCCTCTGTTTTTTGCTTTTAGTCGCTATCATGTTCTTCATCTGAGCTGTCACAAGTATTGATAATAAGATTGTTTGAAATTCGATCCATTTCCCCTTCCTGACATCGATATTTATTTTCTTCACTTTCGACATGGCGACAAATATTTTCCCAGTCCTCAGCAGTAATAGTATTCATTCGTTCAGTTGCTAAACTCATAATGCCTTGCATGTTTAATGAAACGTTTCTTTTCGCTACATATCCTACATATCCTTTTAGGGGGCGTCCATTAATCGCGTCATATTGCGTAGGGGGGGGAGGGGGTCAAGAAAAAATCACCAATGATCACCACAGGGGGAGGGGGGTCTGGACACATATCACGTGTAATTTTTTTGTTCCTTCTGCTATACTGTATTATGGTCAATAAAATAAAAACTATCAACTTTTAAATGAATCAATCTGTCGAAAGCAGAGTAAAATTGCACTAGCACTATGATTGTAAATAATTTTTAATGGCATTTGACATATTATTTTGTGCAGTCGGTTTTTAGGGTTCCGTAGCCAAAGTGGCAAAAACGTAACCCTTAGTTTCGTTATGTCTGTCTGTCCGTCCGTCCGTCCGTCCGTATGTCACAGCCATTTTACTCGGAAACTATAAAACGTATCTTAATAAATATTTAAACATAAGGTGTGTTTTTGTATGCCGCTTTGCCGCTACTTAATTTTGTAGTAAACTGCTGAAAAATATATTTTAAGGAGGGGCACAACTCCATACATGTAATTATTTATCAAAAAAAATTTTTTTTACCAAATATCGACATGATAGACATCACTCGATAGGTCTTTCAAAATAAAATTGAGGTCTGTTTGAATTTTTATTTATTTAGTGAATATTTTAAGAAAAAATCATCCCGTAAGTCTAAAAAACTTGTGTGTCCCCTGTCACTTTTGAACATTATCGGTTTAGGAATTATTGAGTTATGTCCTAAAAACTCATTTCATACGCAGATACGACCTTTTGATATTACTTTTCGATAGTAGGTACGAAACCGCGTGGTCCGACACGCACGCCGGTTTTTTCTATTAAAGATAATTTTATTTTATATGTATACAACTATACATACATGTATTTGTTTCATTTTTAGGGTTCCGTAGTCAACTAGGAACCCTTATAGTTTCGCCATGTCTGTCCGTCCGTCCGTCCGCGGATAATCTCAGTGACCGTTAGCACTAGAAAGCTGAAATTTGGTACTAATATGTATATCAATCACGCCGACAAAGTGGTAAAATAAAAAGTGGAAAAAAATGTTTTATTAGGGCCGCCCCTATACGTAAAGTGGGGAGTGATTTTTATTTTTCAATTCAACCCTAACGTGTGGTATATTGTTGGATAGGTATTTAAAAAAGAATAGGGGTTTAGACAAATCATTTTTTGATAATGTAAATATTTTCTGAAATAATCGCTTTAGAAGTAAAAAAATATGTGTCCCCCCCCCTCTAACTTTTGAACCACAAGTTTTAAAAAAATGAAAAAAATCTCAAATGTAGAATTATATAAAAACTTTCTAGGAAAATTATTTTGAACTTGATAGGTTGAATAATTTTTGAAAAAAAAATTACAAAATAATTTCTGAACTAAGTTTGTAATTTAACCGTATAAGCAGGTGTTTAATGTACCTGTAATTTCTACAAAATCACAATGAAATAACGTTCTTTGAAATAAAGTTTTAAAAAAAAAATCATTTTTTTTACTCTTAAGTGGGGACACTTACTGTGACGGACGGAAACTACGGAACCCTACACTGAGAGTGGCCAAACACGCTCTTGGCCGGTTTTTTTACCCTTTACGTGTACGAGGGTTGCTACTTATATATCCGGAAACAAAAAAACAAACAAACGTACACGGCTGAAAATGGTTTTATTGTTTTTCAAAGTATTCCCCTTGATGATCTATGCACTTTTGCATTCGCGTGAACAAATTTTTAAAGCACTTCTGCCACTCCGCCTGAGGTACCTCCATAACGTGTTGTTTGAATGCGTCGACAGCATCTTCAGCGGTCGAAAATCGTTGACCGCGTAATTTATTCTTTATATTTGGAAATAAATAAAAATCGTTGGGTGCCAAGTCAGGGCTGTACGGCGGATGACCCGTTAATTCCACATTTTGACCCTCCAAAAGTAGAGTTGTTTCGCGTGACGTATGACAGCTGGCATTGTCATGATGAAGAATGATTCTTCGTCGCTGGTTAGTTTTACGAATTTGTTCAAATACTTCCGGTAAGCAAATGGTCGTGTACCACTCTGAATTAACCGTTCTACGGTTTTCTAGTGGCACTGTAGCTACATGGCCATTAATACCGAAGAAGCAGGCCACCATTTGTTTCAATGTACTTTTTGCACGAGTAACTTCCGTAGGGTTCGGCTCATTTTGAAACACCCATACCGTTGATTGTTGCTTCGTTTCGGGATCGTATGCATAGATCCAGGATTCGTCACCTGTATAGATGTTATAAACGGCTTTTGAGTCACCACGGTTATATTTTTTTAACATTTTATTGCACCATTCGACGCGAGCATCTTTTTGCTCTTTTGTTAAGTTGTGGGGTATCCAACGCGAACAAATTTTTTTTACAGCCAAATAATTATGTAATATGCTATTAATGCTGGTCATAGAAATACCCAGAGTCGCCTCTATCTCGCGGTACGTAACATGTCGGTCGTCCATTATAAGTTTTCGCACAGCCTCGATATTTTGTTGTACAACGACCGATTTCGGGCGACCTGCCTTAACTTCGTCCGTAAGCATACTACGTCCACGATTGAACTCACTAAACCAGTGATACACAGTAGTTTTAGATGGGGCTTCATCACCAAAAGTTGAAGTTAGTTGATCTATGCACTGTTGTTGCGTTAAACCACGCCGATAATCATAATAAATCATAGCACGAATATTTTCACGAGTGAGTTCCATTCTTGCTGCGAGATGACATTTAAAACCCGTCAAAAACAAAACACGAGCGTTAAAAAGAAAGAAAAAATATACCGGCCAGTACTTAAAAAAGTTCAAATTTTACCATGGAGGTCAAATATGCTATTTAAGAAGATTGTAATCCCGGTTTCCGGATATATAAATAGCAGCCTATGTACGTACGATACGTGTTACGAGTAAGTTTTAAGTAGGTTTACGTGTTAGAAAACTGTACTTACTTTAATTAGCAAAAAATTACACGTCATATTGGACAGGGGGGGGAGGGGGGTCCTGAAAATATCACCAAAGATCACCATGGGGGAGGAGGGGGGAGGGGGGTCTAAAACAAGCCAAAAACCTATGACGCGATTAATGGACGCCCCCTTACCATGGACCAAATATTTTCGATCGGATTGAATGCCGGGTGATACGGTGGCAATCGTAAAACGGAGTGGCCATGTTCTTTTAAAATTGCATCTATGTGGTACTCACGAAACCGCTCTTTATTTTGTTTAATTAAATCATACAAACTGGTTTTGTACATCAACGGGCTATACGAAATGTTGTGTTCTGTCAACCAATCCATCATTTCTTGTTTATGAGAATTTGACGTTGGAGCACGATTCAAAAGTTTGTTGTGATAGGACGCATTATCTACGATAAGTACGCTATTCGGTTTAAGGTTCGGTATTAATTTTTCTTTTAACCATTTTTCGTAGTTGACAAAGTCCATCTGGTCATGGTAATCTCCCGTTTTTTGGTTTGCCTTAAACATTAACAAAGCGTTGGGAATAAAACCATCTTTTCCTCCTGCGTGCACTATTATTAACCGCTGGCCTGTACTGATTTGTTTTTTACATCAAATTCTGTTCCATCGGTCCAAGCCTCTCCGGACACATGTGAAGTGTGGATGTAGGATGTAGGTTTCATCAGTATAAACTAGTGGTCTATCTTCAGACCGGTATTCCGCAATTTTGGTAAGGTAATTTATTCTTAGCAGTCGTATGTTGTGTCTTTCCATTAATATTTTTCGGTTGTCCTCGGTCTTTTTCCATTTAAATCCTAATTTTTGTATTTGTTTTCGTAAGGTGGAAATGCCAAATTTGTAATCTATATCGGATTTTAACACAGAGTGGAGCCTTTAAGGTTGGAAATTGCTTATGGGACAGATGAAAATTGTATATAGTTCTCCGGATGACTTCCTGATCAAAATCGTCTACTGCTGATGACGGACAAGTACGTAACTTTTTATTTCTCGGGGAGGTGAATTTCTTTGTTGTTGCGAATTTCTCACTATTGCTCTCAGACACAATGTTATAAACAGTAGAGAGACAAACACCTGTAGCTTTTTCAACTACCTGGGCAGCGGTGTAAGGGGAATTTAAATTTTTCTTCAGTTCAAGTTCAAAATATTTATAACAGTTAAAAATAATTTGCTTACTTTGACTCTCAATCGGACCAAAATTACTCACTGCCATATTTTTTGAAAATTATGTAACTTACACTTAGTCGTACGGGCTGACACAAAATTATTCTGATAATTGTGAGAATACAATAAAATCAGACGTAAAAATATATGCACAACGTAAATAATATTCACAATTTGACACTGACATTATTTTGGTATTTACTTCTTCAATATATAACAAACCTCTTTTTATGCTGATAGTACGAGAAAATAGAAAATTCAAATATAGAATGCCTGTAAACATACAATACTACTACATATGCAATTGACAACATTTCATTTTTTTGAGTGCTACTTTTTATTGTATGGCCCGAAAGAACTCACAATTTTAAGAGACCCGTATTTTTTTATTTTTGCGAAAATCCATGTTTTTTAGTGGAAAAATCCGTTTATATTATTACTTGGGCAGAAAGGGCGTATGTAACAGCCGTCGAAATATCGGCTAAATGACGTCACATGTTGTGTTTCATACACCGAAAAAAACGTTGAAATAGTTACATTGATTGACATTTACGTAAAAACCATAGCGTGATCATAGTGCGCTTAAACAGTTTGACATTTGAAGCACAAGATAAACGTCAAAACTTAAAATATCAAACCACTAATTTCGAAAGATATCTTAAGGATTGTTGAAAATGCCTTGCATTAAATATTACCTAATGAAAACTTACAATAGCAACACATCTTTATAGCCCAGTTATTTACTGTGCTACCATCAGCTGAGGGAAGTACTATCTGAGACTATATACAGATGGACCTGAGGAGAGGCCCATCTTGTTGTTTTTCTTGCGCCTATGTGTGTCCTTATGTTGGTTTGTTTATATTGTGTGAGAATGTATATCTTATATTAGGCCACGTTTCCACCACAGATGTGCTAGGTATATGAAGGTATCCGCCTAATGAATAACTGAACGAAATTAAAATAATTTTATTATAATACTTAAACCTTTTATTTCTCCCCTGATTAACACATGGTGAATTTTACTTCTCCAGTAGTAACATTCTAAGTACAGGAAAGATAGTTAACTTATTATTGACAAGTCATCAGAAAGTACCTAAGGACCTACTTAATTAGGATACAGGTTTAAAAATGACAAGTGTTCATACTAATAAAATAAGTAATTTATTTCCTATAAAATGTAATTTATTTACCACAATCCAAAACAACTTTGGCTCGTGACATTTTAATTGATATAATTTCTCAGTTTTATCTGTAAAGGGACATTTCAACTTGAAAGCCAAATCGTCACAGATTCCGTTTGGAGAAGCACAAACAGTCATTTTATGATTGTTGGCTTCTTGGAGAAACTCTTGAAGATTTGGGACGTCAGCATCACTTCTATACTGTTTTCGTTTACAAATAGTAAAGGAACATGAGGCTGCACTAAATAAAGGCCTTTGCCAGTTTGTACATAAGAACTCCGCGAAGATAACGAAGCTTCGGTACCTCTTGTGCCAGGCAAATTATATTTATCCGAACGTTGCAAAAACTCACACGCGGTAAGCTCTTGCTGTCAGCTTTGACAAATCTTTCTGAGTTTCTCGTGTCCGCTTCGTTATAGAGGTAATGGGTAATGGTCAATACCCAACCGGGGTATTTTCCGAGGATTCCCTGAATTCCATCGTCAGGTCGTCGTAGAAGAGAGCAGTCCGGGATCCGTGAAAAAGCGAAAATCGTAGTCGTCGTTGAAGAATGCAATCCGGGGTCTGTTAGAAAGCGAGTTGTTGTCGTCGTAGAAGAAAGCAGTCCAGAGTCCGTGACAAATCGCAACACGTATATAATTAAATTAATCCAAGGAAACGTAAATTACAAGCAAATATTCGAATTGAAAGAATTAACTGTCAGCTGTCCTGTCACTGTCAGTAGTGTTGTAATTGTCAAAGTTGCCAAACGGAAACCCGGAAGATAACGTTTTTTCATAGTGGTAGTATTGAATCAGCCGTGTGACGTCATTTTCCGGTTTACATATTTTGGTGATTTTTTCAAAAATTAATGAAAAAAAAATTCAAAAAAAATGGTTTTTGTGTTCTACAAGTGTATTTCTCGAAATGGTTTTCGATTTATAAAATTTGGAAATTTTGAAATATTGTCAATTCCATGCTCTCGTTAATTTATCAATTTTATCATACTGAACCTCAATGTTATCTGTCAAATCCTATACTATTTTTTGTAAACAAGGGACCTAAATATCTTTTTCGATATTTCTATTGTAGAAATGACGCAGTGTAGTGCTTTAAATTGCAAAAATAAAGGTGTACATGTTTTTCCAAAAGATCGCAAACGCAGAAAAGCTTGGGAGAATGCCTTAAGAATTAAAAACTTTAAAGCCAATGAGACATCTCGTCTATGTTCATTGCACTTTAAATCTGATGAGTGATGACTATTACGGACAAAGCAAATACACGAGTGTCACGAGTATGTTATTTCAAACATATTTTAAATAACTTGTCGTTTTTGAAGTGGCATTCAATTGTACAGGATTAAATTGAAAATTATTTGTGGTTACAGGTTAGAGGTCCGCGCCACGCCGGCGCGCCACCGCCGACTTGACCCGGCGCGCCGCCGCCGCCGCCGGGTCGTCGAAAAACCCGCGCCGACCCCAAATATTCCAAACTTAAAATTCAAATTACGCGTTTCCCAAGAGTATCTATAGGAGATATTTAGCTACGGCAAGCTCCTCGGATTTAGATAATGTGGACCGAAGAAGAAATGTATTGAAGGTCTGTGAACTTAGAAGTCCGACGTTTCCTTGGCTGGCAGGTTTCACAAGATCACTCCTACCTATTCATATTTAGTCATGAGCAGTATGGCACCATTTATTTTAAAATAAAGAAAAATTAATGAAACGTCTGTTCTCTATGGCTGTCATTTATGGTAAAAAAGCGGCCGTGGGCATCATGTCAAACAGTTCTTCAGAGCACAACCCATTGTAAGTACAAGCGATAGAATACACATAGGGAGGCAAAGCCTCTCTTTAGACTTATAGGTTCAACAATATCGCTCGTGAGTTTGGGATCGTCGACGCTGTGCGAATGCGCCTTTGTACCGAGTCAGAGAGCCCATGCTGGTATCCCGGCGCTCCTACTCAAAGGTGACAGCAGTACTCCATATGGGGCCTCGGAGTGAAGTATCTTTTTTTTATGAAATAGGAGGCAAACGAGCAGACGAATCGCCTGATGGTAAGCAATTAACGCCGCCCATCGACGCCTGCAACACCAGAGGGGTCACAAGCACGTTGCCGGCCTTTAAGATGGGAATACGCTCTTTTCTTGAAGGTTTGAAGGTTGTATCGGTCCGGAAATACCGCAGACGACAGTTCATTCCACAGTGAAAATAGCAAAATACGTGTCCATTATTTTTTCATGTTCTCCAACATATATAAAAACTAGTAATAACAACGCAGTTTGCTTGAACAAAACTCTCTACAGAAGTTAGAGGGTTTCGTCACTTTTCAGTATTTTGGAGGACCATTTCTCCCAACAGGTTGAAATTGGGCAGCTAAAAAAAATTACATGTCAGCTATTTTTGACTACTCTATAACATATATAAAAATAAATCCAATCGGAGCCGGACAGTTGGGTACCCTTCCTTGTTAGTAGTTCTCCATGGCAACCATTAATTTCTGACTCTCTCTTACGCGCCCACGGAATAATGGCGCGTTTCCTGTCTAGCATTGCGTGTTCCCCTCCCGCACCCCTTCTTTTTGGCAGCTTAGGTTTCAAAGAAATAACGCGCTAAGCGGAGTATAGATATATCTTGTATATGCGCAAGGTATACAACAGATTGAGCCCTACAAATTGCTATTTCTAACAGCGGTTTCACAACTCGTCACTGTCTTGATCGCATGTTTTTTTAGGCTAGTAATACTGAATTAAGAAAAAGTCAGTCGCGTCACTGAGACAATTTCTTAACCTCTTATTCGTATAATTGTAATTTGTTGATAAATTAAGTTTAAATTAATCGAAATGCAACTTAACGTTAGTTTTTTTCTTTTATTCTTAAGCGTAATCAATGCACAAAGTGAAGTTTTGCAAACAGTTAGCGATGACGATTTACTTCAATTGATAAAGGACAGAGAAAAACTTATCGTATTGTTCAGTATGTATTAAACAATAATATACTGATTAATTCAATTAATAAATATAATCTGCTTTATCATGCGAGCTTGTATTTAAGTAAACCTCTATACTTGTTTACCTCTAATATGTTCAAAGTAAAATGACTAAGGAAAGTGCTTATATTATCTGTTCAAAAAGTTTGCGTAATATCCAGTCTAGCAATATTTTTTTTAAGTGTCAAAAGTAAATTACAAACTTTAATTTCAGCTAAACCTGATTGTGATGTATGCACCAAGTTGAATAGCAATTTGGAAGGGCTGAAGGAAGATTTCAAGAAGCATTTAAATGCAGACACAGTTAAGGTTGCGAATAGCCATCTAGCTAGACTCTATTGCCCAACTAAGGAACCTGCAATTGTGTTTTTTAGACATGGAATACCTCTGCTATACACTGGTAAAAGTTTTGTACATTTATAATAGATTTAACACATTTTACTGCTGCTTCTGGATGCTGTAGGCCAAGCACAAGTGAGCCGCTACAGTATTTCACCCGCAAGATACCTTTGCGTTTTCAACTGTATAGATAAGGAAGCAACATGTAGTGTAAACATACAATATTTCGTCATATATGTACATTTAATTATGCATTGCAGATAAAATATTGACTGATAAACTATTATTTCGGATGCAATTCATTAAAAAAATTATCATACAGTTTACTGAATCCACTCAAAGCTAAATAAAAGGAAATAAAAATGTTTTTATTGTTTAAAAGTTTAATTAGTTTTTTATTATTGGTGTTATTATTAGAAGCATTCCACCTAAGTGTTTATTACCAAGTCTCTTCTTGTAGTACTTTTGTCAATGCTAGAAATCTTATTTTATGGCCAATTATGGTAAATTGAAAACTGTCACATTGATTTCTACAATTTTTATAAAAATAAAATTAAAAAGGATTGGCAAAAAGCACTGGTGGCCTGGCGGTAAGACGTCAGACTTTCAATCCGAAGGTTTGTACCACTGAGTTTTTCGGAACTTATGTACGAAATATCATTTGATATTTACCAGTCACTTTTCAGTGAAGGAAAAATCGCGAGGAAACCGGATCTAATCCCAACAAGGCGTAGTTTCCCCTCTGGGTTTAAAGGTCAGATGGCAGTCGCTTTCGTAAAAACTAGTGCCTGCGCCAATTCCTGGGATTAGGTTGCCGAGCGGACCCCAGGCTCAATAAAGTAAAAAGCTGGGACAAACACTAGGAGGAAGGAAAGGATTGGCAATGTGCACATGACATCTCTGTAATTGCAGGCATCCATAGGTTAGGGCAGTTCCTTACCATCAGATGGACCATAGGAATATTTGCCACCATTGTGGTATAAAATCATATTCATATTCAACTAATCAGCTTTGTATCTACAGGTGAGCCAGATGAAAATGAGATCTATGGGTTCTTGGAAAAGAACCAATCGCCAGCAGTCAAAGAGCTGAATGATAAAATCTTTGAACACATAACACAAGCTGCTACCGGGGCAACTACCGGGGATTGGTTTATCATGTTGTAAGTTTACTTATTTATGCTGCACACACACAACAACAATGCATAAAATATACACAAAGAATTTAGTTGTGGATCAGGATCAGCTATCGGTCGAGGTGTTCAGAATGACCTCCACACGCTCTTATTCTCTTCACAATAAAGTCGTGCCAAGTTCATTTTGAACACCTCACCCGCTTAGCTACTTCTGCTGCTTTGAACACCTAGGCTCACCCGCTTAGCTACTTTTGCTGCTGACTGTACATAAAATACGCAAACAGACATGTACGAATACCCGTTACTGACATAATCGCTGCATCGATGCGTCAAATCGTAATAATTAATCCAGTTTTCATTTTCCATTTGTCCTTGCTAACCGTATTTCGCGGCTAATTTAATAATTAATTTAGTTAGTGCTAAAATCAGTTCTCGGTAATAAAATATACAGCCCTTTAGCATAGCTGAGGAAATATAATTTGCCGAGGCGGCAAATTATATTTCCTTCCTATATGCTTGGCATTTGTCCGTATTTAGGTAGAGAACTAACAAATAGTTCCTCAAACTGTCATCGTGCTGTGCGGCCGTCATTTTCGTTTTGTTTGCCTGCGGGCGAAGGCTTTGAGAAACATAAACAATCGTGTCATAGAAAAACAATATTTATATTGTTTGAAAGAGCAGAGAATTTAGATACAACACAACTAGACTTTTGAGTGTTATGATTATAATATAACCCACAATATACTAACATACAATTTAAAAGGTGACTAAAAAGATATAACTACGTCAATTTTTCTGTCTAAGTTTATTGTATTGAGGTGTACAATAAAGAGTTTCTTTTTTATGTCACCATGACCAAAAATATTTAGGCCCCAGTTGTCCTATTTTATCTGAAATATTCGTATCAATTTTTTTTTCTATTTATGGGATCAAAAGGTTCGAAATCAATGCTGATTATATATCGTTTTACTTACAAAGTTTACTACGAGTAAATCAGGCTAATGTTCTGTATACTTATATATATGTAAAAATAAAATTTTTTGGCCACTTTGAAAAACGAAATGTCAATTAATATTATTCTCATAATTATTGTGAAATTCACTTCAAAGAAATTGTAACATTGATATTTGCTGCCACAAGTGTCAGCAAATATCTGCAAGCAAGTGTCCGCAAAAATATGTGACACACTCTTATGAACCTACAAATAAGAGTGTGTCACATATTTTTGCGGGCTTTGCATAGGAAGATAATATTACCGGTGACTGTACACGCCCCACTGTTTGACATATGGCTCTTTTACTGAAAGGGATATGTCAACATAGTTTCTAATTGTAATAATAATAGGTAATTAATTACTATTCTGATGACACTGAAAAATTATCTAAATATTTTCTAGCTATGGTGCATCATGTGTAGAGTGCCAGCGATTACACGCAGTATGGGAGGGAGTTGGCGCGACCCTTCGCGGACGAGTCAACGTCGCGCGCATTGACGCCAACTTAGCAGGCCTTAACACCGCCAAGCGGTTCCAGGTCACTAAGCTGCCTGCATTCTTGTTGTGAGTACACTAAAGAGTAGATTTAGAACAGTAGGTCAGCCTGAGATGTCAATAGTGCATCATACATGATGTCAAACGGTGTATCCAAGGATACATACATTAGCTAGATTAGATATATGTATATATGTAGCGATTATTCGGCAGTTGTGTAAAAAAAGAAGTACATAAAAGGTGCTGTCATTTTAATTGAAATAGTTTGAGAATGTCATGCTTTATTCATGTAATTGTTTAATACAAGCCATATTGAGCGTACAGGTTGATTTTTGTAAGATTGTCCCATAATAATTATTTATATAAATATTTTAATGGATTTACTAATCATGTATGGTCGATTGTTTCAGTTTCCGTCTTGGCAAAGTTTATAGGTACAACATACCCAAGAACGATGTGAAATCGTTCGTCACGTTTGCTCAAGATTGGTACAAGAATTCAAAGGCTGAGAATGTACCACTTGTTGCTTCGCCATTGTAAGTAATCATTGCTCAGGAATGTTTTTTTTTTCATGTTATGAAGGACCATGCATTGTACATCCACCCTAATATTATGTTATTCAATCAAATACAAACACTGAAAACATTGAAAAAATAATCAACCCAGCAGGATTTGAACCTACGCATCGATACGCCTTACCGGGGCTCGATCGCCCGGTAAGGCGTATCGATGCGAGGTTCAAATCCTGCTGGGTTGATTATTTTTTCAATGTTTTCAGTGTTTGTATTTGATTGAATAACATACTATTGTATGAGTGGAATGCCCCACTTTAAAAAACATGTAAAATAATTATCACCCTAATATTATTTTCTTAAAACATCGAATTCCATACTGCAAAATCAAATGTGCGGAGAGATGTCATTAATGTC
Organism: Pammene aurita; assembly: GCA_947086415.1. NCBI lineage: Eukaryota > Metazoa > Arthropoda > Insecta > Lepidoptera > Tortricidae > Pammene > Pammene aurita. The sequence continues at coordinate 14,325,228 of OX352298.1, forward strand.
ATTATCAGGGGACAGTTGCAATGTGGTAAAATAAATAATAAAACATTGGGTTAGAAAGAGATTTCGGCTTGTAAATTGTCACTTTATTAAATTGAATAGACCATATGTTTGAGGGCTGAGGATTCGTTATTAGGCGGGTTGACACAGGCCGAGAAGCATCGCGAGGAAATCGACACGCGAAGCAGCTAGGGTAGTGTAGAACCGCCTATTTTAATCCTGACTAGGGCATAACATTAATATTATTTGTTTCTGGACCGAGTTGATAAACAAGAATTGCCATGGTTGAGCTCATAGATGGACCAATTTATGCAAAACAGTGGTTCCTAACAGAGAGGCAGGGGTAAAGGTTTTATGTGAGGGTAATATAACGGAGCAAGCAAGTATGTACAACCGAATTATTGTCACTTTCATTTTATGATGGGGGTGAAATCGGTTGCCCGTATAAAAGGGTAAGGTGACTAAGGTTAAAAACTTATTTAAGTTTTTTTTTGCAGTGACGAACTAGTGGATTGGTGCGTGGAGATGATTAAATATGGAGTCGCATTTGGACTAGAGCTGCTGGAGAAGTACCCCTGGATCTGGCAACTCGCTGCCGTTGGAGTAGCCGGTTTTGGGCTTGTGGCGATCACGGCTCTCCTTGCTTTAGTAAAGGCTAGACGAACAAAACCAGTGAAAGAGACGAAAAAGGACAAAAAGAGCAAATAAGCTGTTGTTATAGAAATATAGATAAACTGACTCAGCATTTGTTTGCAAAACAGTCTGATAGCATATTGTGATTTATGTATTGTATGTAATGTTATGTACAAATATTTTTGTCTATTTATATTTTTTAAGTGAACATGTGTGAGATAGTCTTTAATAATGTTCAGTTTTAATTGCAGCACTGGGGATCCGTCAAAAAGGGGTGATTCTGCGTCAAACATTTATCACGCAAACGGGATTGATTCGCGCCCAAACCTACACGCGTTCGGACAGCCGTTACAATTATTACCCTAACTAAAATAAATCGAATCTTATTTTATTACCCAGTAAAAAAGATTTATTCAGAGTTATTCACAGGAGACCAAACAAAACAAACCATCTGAATTACAGATTTATAGTCAGGTATGAAATTATATCTGAAACAGAAGTAGGTAATGAAATGCATTTACGGCTATAATGGATTTTCACGGATATTGAGCAATCTTGCTTGCGGGCGTAAAATTGAGGCCTAAAAGGTGATTGTGATGGGGAGTGAGTTGTAAGAATGTAGGGTTTCCGTCCAAAATAAAGATGTACTTAATTTTAAAACTAGATAATTTATGATGCAAGTTATTTTATATAACAAAATAGTACTTATATTTTTCTACTTTTGTACAATCAAATCCTTTAAAAAAATATGGTTTCTATACAGGGTGCCATCTGAGACGTGATCAGTTATATGTTTTTCTAACTCCATAAACAACTAGCAGTTGAATGCCCCAACTTTTACTAAAATCAGACATTTTGTTTCTTTTTTTACATGTTTTTGTAATTTATTTTTCTTTCAAAAGTGATAATATTAGTGTAAAACAGTTTTATAAGATATTTAAGGTAAAAAAAAATATGAAATTACATTTTATCCGGAATAAATGACAAAATTGTTATTAACGACAGTTCCATTTCAAAGAGTTTAAATATCCCGAAAACCCCGTCAAATGAAAAATAAATTACAAAAACATGTAAAAAAAAAAGAAAAAATGTCTGATTTTAGTAAAAGTTGGGGCATTCAACTGCTAGTTGTTTATGGAGTTAGAAAATCATATAACTGATCATCACGTCTCTGGCACCCTGTATATTGGTATCGAATGCAGTGAGGTCTTCCTTAATAAAATAGAGATGCAGGTAGGAGTTTAAAAAAATAAATATTTGTTTGTTCCGCAAATAAACAATAATTTAAAATATCACAGTGGATTTTTACTAAAATGCTAGAAAATTATTTATTTATAATAGAAATAAAAGTATGTATAAAATTGTATGTTGCATTTATTTACCGCGTAGCATCCTTAATTTATTACAAAAACACATTAAAGCAGTTGCTGGAACACCATTTAAGCAGTAAACCTCGACAGACTCTAATACCTTGTAGTCTTGTACGTACCTTACGAAATACACACCCAAATTATTATCTTAATAGGGTCCCTAATTACCTTGTACAGTCGACTACAAAGATATATTTACACTGATGCACGGGTTGCACCTTACTCCATTGTACAGTCAAGTGTAAAAATATGGGTGTACTCATCTTACTCAAAAATATGTCCCATAGTATCTTATTCCGTTGTAATAAGTGCGTAGTACCATATTTATGAGACGATTTTTTCGATACGTATTTTTGCACTTGACCGTAATAAGGTTCAAGTGTTAACATATTTACCACCACCACCACCATAGGTCCCACAGTAACCCATACAAACATTTTCTGAGCAACCGAGTAGTGAGGGCTTGGAATAAACTCCCAAAAGACGTGATTACGGCACAAAACGTGAACCAGTTCAAAAATAAATTAGACAAGCATACATCTACTCGTTAATGATAAATATCGTAATGACCACTGGATACAGGCAATATCAGTTGTCATAACTGCCTGCCTGCTTAGTAAATAATAATAATAATAATATTTTTGACGTCGACTGTACAACTAGTAGTACATATCTAACTATTCCAATGTACTATGCATGCTGATAATACAACCAAATATGTAACTACCTACACACAAGTGTGAATGATTAGTTATACATTCAGCATGGGCCAAATAAAATGCATTTTATAAACACAGTGGACACCAATAAAACTAGATAAAATTGACAATTTACTTATTAACAATTGAGATACTTCTTGTCATGTAGTCACGGTAGGGTTAACAAAACAACTAGCATGCAACCAGTTTTTAACAGAAAACATTGTACTAATCATTATGAATTACAGTACCCTACAGTATCAGCCCAGCCAGCATGACGGACGGTATCGCGCGCGACGCCATACACGGTGTCACGTGAGGAACCCGAATAATTTTAACAGCTTATTCCTGAAAACTGCCATAAGGAGCAATGAATGTTATATGAATTTTTGTCAATATAGCCAAAAATATTTTTTTTTTTCCTTTTTTTAAAATTTGCATAAAAAATTAAACGTTATTAGTAAATCTAACGCTTAAAATAAATTGGTACATTTTTGTTTATAAAAAATAGTTTCCGCAAATTATTCCTAGTCACTTTGATATCTGTAAGGATGTCTAGACTAGGCCCCATAAAGGGATACATCATCATTAAAAAGGCGTTTTGCACCGAGTTACAATACAATTTATTTATAACATAACATAAATACTCTTTATTGCCCACCTCAAAAAAAGATACACATAAAATAAAATACAAGTTACAAACAGAATAAATAGAGGTAAAACAATTGGCAGTCTTATCGCTGAAAAGCGATCTCTTCCTTTACTAATTTTATTTTATTGGTATTAACTCTGAAACTAAGCAAATTCGAGGAGAGTTTAAACATCATTTTAGTCTCTAATTATGATAATACACTGTTAAAATTATTCTGATCCCTCACGTCATGTATAACAGCATAAGTGATGCTAGTGTGCCAGGTCAGTGTTATATAAACACTGAACAGATCAAATTATTTGCTCTATCAAGCCAATGTGGCTATTATTGCATCACAACACTCCAAACATCAAAAGGTGAAAATAAATAAAGATTTTAATACCTATAAAATAAATTAGTATAAAATTTGACTAGGACCAAGTCATATTCTTAAACTGTATCAACCTCTATGTTGATTCTAAATACTGAAGCAGGATCAGCTAATTCAGTCCTAACAGCATCTTCAAACCTTTTAAATATGATTGAGAATTCCATCATATTTTCTGGTTTTGATTCTATCCACATCTTATCAAATTCATAGAAAAGGTAACAGTAAAATCTGTGAAACAAATTTATGTTGGGTAAGTACTGTTTGGCATTAAACATGTAGGTTTTAGCTGAGCCATCCTTCAGTAAATAGTATGCCATGGATGTTAAGTTAATGCCTACAATTGCAAAGGTGTACCCATATTTTGGATGATGTGAATGGCTCAGAACATGGCTTGCGGCTTGTGGATACTCTGAAGCAAAAAACAACAAGTTTTCCAATCCAAGCAAACCCATGCCACGGAAGTCAGTCTTGGGATCATCACCCTGGAAAAAGAAACAGGGTCACTCACAAAATTACACTCATTAGGAGACATGCTTAATTCCACAAATGTATTAGGAACAAGTATCAGTTACAAACACATGCAGGATATATGTATATGCCATTATTTTGGTAATGGTAGGTACCAATTGGCATCCAGCATAATTTTAGGTTTTTAAAGTTCCAAAGAACGAGAACTACTGGGATATTTGACAAGTTTTTGTCAAGCATGTACCTGATACCTGGGTGTTTTTTTTATTAAGTTGTTCACTCTGTCCCCATTGTCTGCGGGACATCTCCATACTGCTTCATAGAAAGTGTCACCACTCACCTGTACTGCACCGAGCTACATGTCTCAAGTTAACTGAAATAATATACACTGCATCTGCATCTACTAACCTGAAATCCTATATACTGCCATTGCTTAGTAACTCTATTCTCCAGATCTTCATTGGGTACCAATAAATTCCAAAGTTTTAATAGTTTCTCCTCATGATCAGGTAAAGTACAGTCATACCGAGTCTTACGAATTTCTTCTACCTCTTGAACTAACATTCTGTAACTCCAAATTTGTTCCAGGCATCGCCGGAACGATACAATGAATAAATCGTGTAGTTTTGCATTTATTTTTTTCACTCTGAGAATAATAGCCACAGATGGGTTTAATATTTCGGGAAAGTTTGCTTTAACAAACCGTCGCTCATACACTACTGTGTCTAAATATGAAACGACTTGGTTCACGTCTTCAGTACGGGATAGCATCAGAGACCTTTCTACATTGCACGACCGTGCCGCCCCAGGTTTGTCACCATAACATATCCTCTGCAACTCACATAGTCGAGTTGTTTTCCTTAGGAACCATTTAATAAGAGGTCTTAAATACCATTGCAGTACTGACCAAAAATGTAAGAACACCATTTTTATAGATTATTCAATTATTATCTTTTCACTTTACACATTTTTTACAGGTTGACGAAATCTGTTGTCATGACGATTTCATTGACTTGACAGTGACATTGACATTAATGATCTTAACCATAGATTACTGAGATGTAGCTAGCTAATCTTAAAACGGCTATTAGACATTGCAAACCTGTCGGGTTGGTAGGTGTAATGGCACCTAGGGAGTAGGAGTCCCGATCTAGGGCGATCGGCAGTGCCCTCAGAGAAATAAACCAATGGAGTGGTAATTGTCAGGCGTCCCCCTCTGTCAAAACTACAAGACCACTGGTCGTAGCGGTTATATAAAACTAGTTGTCGCGCGTCAAACGCCATTCAATGAATGTCAGTCAGCGCGGAACGATCTGAGGTAAAAATGCCGAATTGCTGCGTGTTTTCATGTAAGAAAAGATCTGAATTATGTAGTTTACAGAAGGATAACGTTTCTTTTCATCTCTAAGTATAATTACGTCTAAATATCATCAAATAGTGCACGAAATTAGCAAATAACTAAAAAATATTGTCAATCAAAAAGTGTTGCCACTTAATGGTACTACATCTGCTTTAGGGTAATTTTTAAACTTGACTCTTCATAGTACATTGCACCATCGCGTTCATAATTGCATACCCAATTTATCAATGAACTCATTCATAAATTGGGTATGCAATTATGAACCCGATTACATCGAGGGAGGTAAGTGAAATATTGCAAACAAGAGTAATCGACTCCAGTGCGGCAGAAATACATCCGCCATTATGTCATTCATTCTCATTGGCAATACACTTAACCTGTCCGATCCCACGACCAGAAAACTATTTTTGTCGTTGACTCCCAAGACACAATTATGTGCCCAAAATATCAGTACCCTCCGTGTCCCAAGCACTGCAAGATGGCCGAACTCCTCATTTCCCACGAGTTTTTGAGCGAGTCGAGCGTACGACTTACGTTTTGTTTATCGCTTGTGGGACTGAAGTGTTTATACATAAATAAGAGTATTGTATATTTTTATGAAGAGGATGAATTAAGCTTTATTTTGATGTCTTTAAAATACTTTACTAGCGCCTAATTCATTCTACATCTTTATGAATTCCAGAGAAAGAAGAAAAATGGGACCTTGTTGAATAGAATCACTAAAATAAAGAGTTTTTGTAATCGAATTACATTTGTATGTTATTATTCCACCGTCAAATAATATATTCTAACTATAATTGGAATAATTACATAATATGACCTTTGTGGACATCTTTTATTTTCACTTCAAAATTCCACCGAGACACTTTCCCGTTGGTATAAACATGGAGTCCGAACTTTGACTGGTCGTAACGTGTTCTGTTTATGTTGAGTGAATGAATGATAGGTATCATTCTGCAGGGAACTTTATTAGAAATCGAATGAAAGTTAGTCCAATTAAATTTATGTCTTATATTTTCACAAATAACGTTTCAAATGGCATAAGGTATTGGGGGCACACATTTGTGCCGTGGGAATTATAGGTGTACGAAATCGTGGGCACAAATTTAAGCCGTGGGAGTTGACGGAGCCTAAGGTTTTCAAGGTCGTGGGAGATCTGGTAATTTTATTTACGGCACATATTTAGGCCCTTGGGATCGGACAGGTTAAAGGATACTCCGGGATTCTGCTTTGGGCGTTTGAGTGGTGCACGTGCTCGGAATTGTTTTCATACGTTATAGTGCTAAATCATTAGTCTTTTCAAGTGTGATACCTGAATTTGTTTGTGATTTTGTCCCTTTGTGTCGTTCTGTGTACGTTTTTGTGTTCGTATTGTAAGTATATACGTAAACAGGAGAAGGAGGCAACTACTCACATGTGAGCTAGGTGCCCCCTTCTCCTAGTCTCTCCAGAATGGAGTCAGATCAATTTGATCCCGGGATTCCGGGATCACTTAACAGTTTTGAACTTCCTCCATCACCAGCATGTCACATGGAAGTTGAGGATTCCCCGTCATCGGTTTCCCTGGGTCAAATTCTTAGTCCCACTCCAACTAACAATTCTGACTTTGTTCTAAATACAGATACAGATAGAATAAACAAAACTGCAAAGAAAAGAGAAATTGCCTCTGTAGCGTATATTGACTCAAACTTTAATAACCAGGAAGATGGGAACAAGATTCCCCGTACGGAGCAATATTTACCGTCCTCTTTCCCGCCTTCTGCTCATGTTGCTGCTGCATCTGCCCTGTCTTTTGATAAAGTACCCCCTCTTTCACAAAGTGAAATTCCTCCAATGAATCAGTCTCCTCATCCTCCTCAGGAATCCCTGAACACCAATGTTAATAACAATAACAGTCCAGCTTCTCAATCAAATTCTCAAGGAATTAATCTCACCCCCCCCCCCCCCCCCCTCCCAATTTCAAACCCGAAATGAGTACTTGGTCACGGATAAGGGACCTTTTATAGTTCACGTATCTCGAGAAACCACGGAAGCCGACTCTGGCACATACCTGCACCCGGTTAAATTTGGACAGCTTCTATTTACACACGGTGTGTCAAATATAAAGGATGGTGGCATAAAAAAGATAGGAAGGAATAGGCTTTGTGTCGCATTTTTGTCCGCTGCTGGCGCCAATAAGTTTATGTCAAATTCCCCGGCCACTAAAGACTGCAAAAAATTTATTCCCTCTTACCACATAACTAAAACTGGAATCGCTAGAAATATTCCTACAGAATTTACCAATGAGAACCTGCCAAGTCTAATTTCCACACCTTATGGTAGTGGCAAGGTTGTAAAGGCGAGACGTCTTAATTATAAGAAAAAGAACCAAGACAACTCTACCCCCCAATGGGCCCCGTCAGAGACGGTGGTGTTGACATTTGACGGTCAAACCCTCCCCGATAAGGTCTTCTTGTTCAACTGTGCATTGGAAGTAATGCCATACTATTATCCAACCATCCAATGTTACAAATGCTGTAGATTTGGCCATGTTAGAGTTCAATGCCGCTCCCGCCCTCGGTGCTTCAACTGTTCCCAACCACACGAAGGTAATGAATGTTCGGCTACTCCCACTTGTCTCAACTGTTCCGGTCAACATAAGGCGACAGACAAAAATTGTTCAGAGTACTCTACACAACAGCACATTAAAAGGATTATGGGGGATGAAAGCATCTCCTACCAGGAGGCCAAAAAGAAGGTTCCTAAAGCCCGCAAGTCTTATAGTGAAGCAACTCAGTCTCAATCTTCCAAAAAACTGTTTTCATCACAAAAAAAACCCCTGCTCCGTCAAACCCTTATGGCTACGACCAACAAGCTCATAATGCTCTAATTGCCGACTATAATGCTCCCCCTCCTGTCAATGGTGCTATGTTTAGGAACCCTATTGCCCCTAACCCCTCCGCAGTTCCTTCAGCACACTCTCAGATGATTTCCCTGTATAATTTGTTACCCATGCTTAACTCTGTCATTTCATCCCTTGTATCAACTCTTCAGCAGCATGCTGTCAGCTTACCGTCCAACGTTGCCACTAATCTATCGACATTATCCCCACCCTTCTTTGGTGGCCCCATTCCGGGGCCTTATGAATATGGACCTCAAATTCATCCAATGGAACATCAGGAGCATCAGCCATAATAAGGCTGATCTCCTGTATGTCATCCAAAAATATAATCCTATATGTCTTGCGATTTTTGAAACTTGGCTAAAACCAGATTCCTATTTTAACTGTCCCAATTTTACTTGCTTGAGACAAGATAATCCCACAGTGTACGCTGGTTGTGCCCTTCTTATTAGAAAAAACATAGACTATGCCGTAATTAAAACATCCTTTCACCCTTCTTTTTACATAGTTGTTTGTAAAATTTTAAATTATACAGTCGTTTCCGCTTACATCCCTCATCCCTCCCCCAGAATTATTAAAGACTTCTGGTCCTATTTAGAAAACCTACCTGGCCCTTATTTAATTCTGGGAGACTTTAACTGCCACCACACTTTATGGGGCTCCCATGATAATAATCCCGCGGGTCGAAAAATGCTTGAGCAAATGGATTCCTTAAATTTGTGTGTGTTAAATGATGGCAGGCCTACCCGTCGCACTTCTGCAGTTGACCTTTCCATCTGTTCTCCTTCTCTTGCTGCTCTACTCTCTTGGGACGTCCTGCCTTACAGCTACGGTAGTGATCACCTTCCTATCATCATCTCTTACTCTTCCGGTTTCAAACCTCGCTCAGCCCCCCCTCCCCTTCAAAAGTTTAAAATCTCGAAGGCTGACTGGCCCTTTTTCTGCCTTACTGCAGATGCAAAAATTCAAACTTTACCACCTGTTTCCCCAATCAACTGCCTCCAATGTTATGACCAGTTTTGCCAGACTCTATTGTTTTCAGCGGAAACAGCTATCCCTTTAAAAAACTCCTCTTTTAACCGTCGCCCTTCCCTCCCTTGGTGAGATTCTGAATGCACCTCCGTCGTCAAGAACAGGAAAGCAGCCGAAAGAGTTTTCTCCTCAGAAATGTCCATGAAAAGCTTCTTAGATCTAAAAAAAGTTCAAGCTAAAACAAAAAAAAACTTTACTTTCTAAAAAACGAGATGGTTGGACAAAATTCTGCGAATCTATATCTCCCGCAACCCATTCCTCTGTAGTTTGGCGCAATATAAAATCTTTTCGTTATGCCTGTTCATCGTCTTCCCCTCCTTCATCATCTTCTCACTCTCCTCCATGGTTGACCGACTTTTCAGATAAACTTTCTCCTCCTTATGTACCTAACCAAAACGAACTTCCCTCTTATTTTACTGTATACGCTGATAACAATGACTTCCTCTCATCCCCCTTCCAACTTTCTGAATTACGTTGCATCCTAGATTCTCTCTCTGATTCTTCGCCAGGTCCTGATGGTATAGCTTACTCCTTTTTGGCCAGAGCCAACTCAGTAACCATCACATACTATCTAAATTTGTTAAATGCTTTTTTCGATTCTGGATTGGTCCCGAGCTCTTGGAAGGAGCAATTTGTAATTCCAATCCTCAAGCCAGGTAAGGATTCCAACGTTGGCTCTTCGTACCGTCCCATCGCTCTCTCTTCCACTCTCTGCAAAGTTATGGAGCACTTGTTAAAAAACCGACTGGATTGGTATCTGGAGAGCCGTGGCATCCTCCCAAGATTTCAGTTTGGATTTAGGAAGGGGAAGAGTATAACTGATAGTTCTCTCAACTGATATTCGCTTGGCTTTCTCCAGGGGTGAGTCTATAGCAGCAGTTTTTCTGGACATTTCGGCAGCCTATGATAATGTTCTCCTTTCAGTGCTCAGAGACAAAATGTCTCAGCTGAGTATCTCGCCCAAGGTTGTTAACTTTATCTCTAACCTTCTGATGTCTCGAATCATTCATGTGCGATGGCTTGGCGAAGTACAGACTTCCCGACACACTTGGAAGGGTCTCCCCCAAGGCTCAGTATTAAGTCCGATCCTTTTTAATATTTATTCATTCGACTTGGATAAATCTGTAAATTGGGCATGCAGAACGTTACAGTACGCAGATGATGTTGCTCTTTATTGCTCAGACAAAAGCCTATTCCGCGCAGCTGATATGGTAAATGGAGCCCTTTCTACCCTTGGTTCGTGGTTAAACATACATGGTCTGTCTCTGTCATCTTCTAAAAGTTCAGCCATTATCTTTTCTAGGAGTCTGAATCGACCCGAATGTCGCATTGTATTTAATAAAGAACCAATTCCCATGTTGGACTCTGTAAAATTCCTTGGTGTTATTTTTGACCGTAGATTCGTGGGAAAAGAGCACCTCTCGTACATAGCTAGAAAATGTGAACGAAACATAAATATGTTAAAATCTCTCTCGGGTGTGTGGTGGGGAGCTCATCCCTACTCCCAAAAACTTCTCTACAATGCTTTCATTCGAAGCTATCTTGACTTTGGCACGGTCATTTTTGAGCCCTGTAATATGGCAGCCCTTACAGTTTTAGAACGTATTCAAACGAAGGCTCTTAGAATAGTCACAGGCGCTATGAGACCATCTCCTAATAGAGCCATTCAAGTCGAATGTGTTGACCCCCCTTTGGATTTAAGGCGACAACTTCTGGCTGATCGATTTCTTTTTGGTATTGCTTCTCTCTCATCTCACCCTCTTCTCCCAAAGCTCCGTCTTTTACAATTATACGGAACAACTGAAGCGTACTGGCGCAACAAGGAGAAACCGAAACTTGTTAACAGTTTGGAGAGGCTTGCGTCCCTTAAATCGCCGATTATGAAATCTTCTTTCCTTCCTATGTATTCTATTCCTTTCGAGGCCCTCATCCATTCCCCTAAGATAATAACCAATATAGGCATTGATAAAGGATCTCCATCGGCTAACTCAATTTTTTCTAAATTTGTTCACTGTAATTTCCCTGCATATCGACTTTTCTTCATAGATGCCTCTAAACTTGCGGAGCATGGATGTGTAGGAGCAGCTTTTCTCCTCGCGAACTCTCGTATCATGGCGAAATTTAAACTCCCTCCGGAATCATCGGTATTTACTGGTGAATGCCTGGCCCTCCTAAAAACATTGGAATACATTTCTGCCCATAAACTAACCAAATCAGTTGTTTTTTCAGACTGTCTTAGCGCTCTTCAGTCCCTCTCACTCCGTCCTTTAAAGAATTATACTCGTAACTTCCTTACCTGTCAGCTAAAACACTTAACCTATAAATGCCACATCGAGGGTCTCGATGTAGTTTTTGTTTGGATTCCCAGCCACTCGGGCATTCTCGGTAACGAAAAAGTGGACCAATTAGCCAAAGAGACAGTCCTGGATGGGGACGATTCCTTCTTCAAAATTTACTCACCCCTTTTTACTCAGCCCTTAACATTCCCATTAACTATTTGAAGAGAAAATGGTCTACTCGTTGGTCCCGTTCCAAGAAATGTTTTTACTCTGAGATACAACCATCTATCCCATCAAGACCATGGTTTTTTTAAAAATAGATCCCTTTCTAAAAGACACACAAGTACCATAATAAGACTCAGGTTAGGTCGCGTATGCTCGGCAGAGCAAATGCATCAATTAAAAAAAAAAGAGATTCCCATGTGTGAATGCGGGAAGGAGGTCGGTAATGTAGATCATATTTTCTTTAACTGCCCGTTAAACAATAAATCCCGAGATCTTTATTCCCTCTTACCTAAACTCAATATTCCGCTCCCTACTAATATGGCCTTTCTCTTATCTTTAACTAACAATAAACAAATTGTAGCTACACTTTGTAAATACATTTCCAAAAACAATATCAAATTGTAAATGTCTGTTAACTTTCTCTGTATAACATGTTTTTTCGTTAATGCTTATATTTGTTTAAAACGGGTCTTAAATTGGTGGTGGTCATTGTTAAATGTGTATGTTCTGTTTGTTTTCAGGTATAACCTAAACACTCGGTTTTATCTTTTTCTTTGTATACCCTCGTCTATGCCGTGCAAAGCTCAATACTCGTTTTTGGCAGAATTGTGCTTCACTGCGCAGTAGCCATAAATAAAAGAGTGAAGTGAAGTGAAAGGATATATACTCCGTGGGTTAGGCAGAGACCCATTCGGCATACAGCCATAATTGTAAATTGTTATAAAAGCAGTGTGTCTGTGTGTGTGTTGTTATTAAATGGTTTCTAAACATATTTTAATCGACTATAAAATTATTGAAATTTGTCTATGGTCTCAAAAATACAGCTACCATAAACAAATTTCCGTTTTAATAGACAAATTTCAGCTAGTGTGATGAATTCCGCACTGAATTCCGCTCTAATGTGTGGCGCCCCTTAAGTGAAATATACTTGTAGATGCTTGAAATAACGATTCCTGTTTAGAAATTAATTCGTTCCTTTATTTTCACCATACATTTTATGTAGCATTTTAATTTTGTATGGATTATACTTTATTTATTATTATTAGGCACTTTTAATTTCCGACTCTGGTATCACTGTACCTAACAGGTAAGTTTTAGTGATGGGACAGCACAAAACTAAATGTCGATATTAACATTAGCAGTATGATATACTTTTTATTTATAATAGAAAATGAAGAAGAGATAATAGAAATAGAAACACAAATTGGAAACAAATGCCTATTACAATCAAAATATCAACTGCGAAGGACTCAGGAACATCACGATGTCGCTAGTGACTGATTAATCATTCAACTGAAGAACAAATCAAATTACTTTAATATATATTTTGATATGTTTATTTTAAGTAGACACACTACTATATAAATTATAAACTTATATAGATGTCATATACAAAGGAAAAAGTGACCTAGGCCTCAGGCCCAGCCCTGGGCACCGGAGGCCTAGGTCACTTTTTCCTTTGTATATGACATCTATATAAGTTTATGATTAATCATTGTTCATTACAGTGAAAAATTCACTGATGTGGATAGAGGAACGTCTAGTGTAATTGGAAGCACATTGGAACGGTAATCTAAATGGTGATGTTCCAGAGTTCTTTGCAGTTCATTGTTTCATTGTAATAGTTATTTGTTTCCAATTTGTAGTATTTTCCACTAAATATAAAAGCAAATACGCATCAAAATATTAAATTGATAATATAAAAGTTATTCTAATTCAGCTTGCAAGATTTGTCCTGAACAAATAGGCAAACTAACTTACGTAGAATACTAACATTGTAAGTAATATGCTGGTAGAAAAACTTGATATTTAATCACAACTTAACATTATAATTTTATCAATAGCTAAACCTTATACGTGGTAAAGAAACAAAAATATATCAAACCTACGATCAATGTTTCTCTGCGTCCATAGGAAACACCTTAGACAACCCTACACGTGATCCCTGGGTGGTGCTAAAAGAGTTACAAACTTGGCAGCTCTACTGTCCTACCTGGACCTCGCAGCACTCACTGGATTTTCTTCATCATCTGCTTTCCCACTACCCTAGGGAAGAAATGCCTATCTATATCCAGTGACATGTAGGCATACGATAAATAAATCTACGATAAAATGTGACATTTTCAAGTCAAAGGTACATCATTATCGGTTGTCAATAAGGCGTTACCATAAAAAAATCATTTAAAAATTAACTCTATTAACAACCGACAATGATGTACCTTTGACTTAAAAATGTCACAAATATCGATACTTAAGTATATTATTATCGACGCGTTCCTCGCACTGTCTACGTTTACTTAAAGATGACATTATCTCGTTCACGTACAAGTTGTCTGTGGCTGTGTTTGTACTTGTGTGAGTATATTTTTTGCTAGTGTTTAATAATTTTATCGTGTGCGTGTGTAGCGACGTCAATGGAAAATGCATTAGTGTTAACAGTATTTGTGTGCGTTTCCTCGTCCCCCGCGCCGAAATTGGCAGACTTTTTGTGATATAAATTAGTGCGCGTCTCGCATCCGGTTGGTTTAATAATCAAAGGCAGTGCCCCGACACCCGCAGCTGTTTATGGTGGTCGTTAGAGTTATTTTAACTTTTTTATTTATAATCCATTTGCTACACATTCCGTCTGGTTTTTTATTTAAAATAAAAGTTAAAATGTGTAGATTCGCTGGTAATTAATATATTTATCTAGTTTTGTATTTAAATAATAGAAGGGTTGGGCAGATGAAGTTAGATTCAGGCAGCTCGAGCGGTCATTTAAATATCTATAGTAATAAAAACAGTTTCTTTTTTTATTTAATGTATACTGTTATGATTATGAGTACTATCACCGTGCTTCACCAATACATTTTTTAGATGTATTGAAGGCATCTCTGTAAACGTTGGTAGGGACGATTTGTTGGTGAGGTAGGGTTTGTAGGGACGATTTGTAGGGAAAGTGTAATAACGGGCCCAACGCCGACAGGAGTTGGACACAACAGGTTGGGCCCTACAAATTGCCATGTGTAATAGCCGTTTAACCTTACCTCCCTCGATGTAATCGTGTTCATAATTGCATGCCCAATTTATGAATGAGTTCATTGATAAATTGGGTATGCAATTATGAACGCGATGGTGCAATGTACTATGAAGAGTCAAGTTTAAAAATTACCCTAAAGCAGATGTAGTACCATTAAGTGGCAACACTTTTTGATTGACAATATTTTTTAGTTATTTGCTAATGTCGTGCACTATTTGATGATATTTAGACGTAATTATACTTAGAGATGAAAAGAAACGTTATCCTTCTGTAAACTAGATAATTCAGATCTTTTCTTACATGAAAACACGCAGCAATTCGGAATTTTTACCTCAGATCGTTCCGCGCTGACTGACGTTCATTGAATAGCGTTTGACGCGCGACAACTAGTTTTATATAACCGCTACGACCAGTGGTCTTGTAGTTTTTACAGAGGGGGACGCCTGACAATTACCACTCCATTGGTTTATTTCTCTGAGCACGCAACTCGACTAATTTGGAAACGACAAATTTTATTCAAAAATTACTAAAGAATATAATTAATTTGCTTACAATTAGTAGATTGTAGAAACAAGTGCATAAAACGCACGATTTTACGCGAGGCGTTTATCCATCCGAACGGAGTCGCGAGCGTGAATTGATATAAAGTCGTGTGTAAAATGGGTTTTATGGTCGAGGGTTACACTCTAATTTTCACTTCAATTGCGAGGAAATTATTTATCGTTAATCATGGAACTATTTCAAGTTGTAACAAAAATATTTCAATGAAAATAAATATGGTTCACGCCAATTATAAATAAAATAATAATAATTTTCAACATGTGAATTTAGACATAGATGCTTGCTTTTGCCAAGGCATAAAAACATTTCGGGGCTTTTTTATCAACTATTATCAACTCCTATTTTATCTGATGGAATTAACATATGTTCCCCGCCGATCCCATCTCTGGAAATACCCTGATTTGGTCTCAAAATTAAATTCATTAGTCGTAGAAACGCTCACATCCATCTTCAACATCATTTTTGACACCAGAACTTGGACCCAGGCTAGCCTACCTTTTAGGTTCGGTGGCCTGGGTATACGCAAAATTTCCTGTGTAGCGTTACCTGCTTTCCTGTCCTCGGTGCATGGTACTTATAACCTTATAGGGAAAATTTTAGCCCCTTCCATTGGGTCCCTAGAGGCAGCACACTGCACCGAGGCCAAGAACGTTTGGTCTGTAATTTGTCCAAACACGGACCCACCTGAAAATCCCTGCTCGCAAAGGCAATGGGACGAGCCGGTCTGTCGACTAGTACGGAAAAAACTCTTGGATACGTCACCTAGTTCGACAGACCGTGCTCGTCTCCTAGCTACTGCAGAGTGGGAGTCAGGTCTTTGGCTGAAAGCTTTACCGTCCCCTAATATTGAAGCATTTCTCGATAACACGACCTTCCGCCTTGCAGCCAGTTTAAGTTTGGGGGCATCAACAAGCCATCCACATCGCTGTCAATGCGGCATCATGGTGGACAGCCTAGGCTACCACGGCCTTTCATGCGTCCGAAGCGCCGGGAGGATCCCCCGCCACGCAAGCATCAACGACGTCATCCGTGCCAAACTACCGGCTATCCTAGAGCCCAGCGGTTTGGCCAGGGATGACGGCAAGAGGCCCGACGGCATGACACTGGTGCCTTGGAGTATCGGCCGGCCCCTAGTTTGGGACGCTACTTGCGTTGATACCTTGTCACCGTCCCATATTCCAGGCACCAAAATCAGTGCTGGTGCTGCGGCGTCCTCGGCCGAAGACCTCAAGCGCCGCAAGTATGTAGCTTTAGAAAGCAGCTACATATTTGCGTCGTTTGGCGTTGAAACTTTAGGGCCGTGGGGGCCAAGCGCGCGCCGACTATACAAAGATCTGTCGGCGCGCCTAATAGAGGCTTCTGGTGACCAGAGGGCTGGCTACTATTTTGCTCAACGAATAGCCATCGCCATTCAGCGTGGTAACACGACCAGCCTTCTGGGCACCTTGCCCGTTGACAGCGATCTGGGTCAAATTTTTGACGTGACAACGTCTTATAATTCGATGGAGCCGGCTGCACGCACGAAAAAACATGACTCATGCGGCGTTACCTCGCTCTGAGGCGTTCCATTTAAGGCTTGAAGTGCAAGCGAGAGCGCGGAACGAGCGACAAAGAGGCACAATCAGCCTTCGCGTTTGGCAGCGTTCGACATCTGTCTCTCTCCTACTTGAGTCAGCGATGCGTCCGCGTGGACAGCTGCTATACAATAATACATTTACATGTTTTCGTCAAGTATGAAGTGCAGTGAAATTAAAATTTTCTTTTGAAAAATGCAACCATTCCATCAGTATTTTCTTATGACGTTGTCACGTTCAACTATCGTCAGTAAACCGACTTTACAGACAACCGATTTTTTTTATCTGTAATTTTAAGTAGGTTAAATTATTAGGGTAGGGATTGTGTTTATTATGTTTTTTGTTACACTTATACTGTTATATGAATAAAAATATTCCCTTTAACGGAATTAAAATAATTAATTATAGCAAGAATATTATAAAAGAACAAGTTTCAGTATTCTACGAAATTTTACTGCTCAATTAAATTGTGCAATATATTTTGACTCTGTTTGCCTGTTGACCCTCATTCCTAGTCTTAGAAGAAAATTTTACTTCATGGACTAGAGGTTAAAGAGCGATTTTATGTCGTCCACGCACGACTTAAAATCGAACTTTACGAGCATGAGAAGTGAAAAAAATATTATTTATCTATCTACCTACCTATGCTTTCTTGCTGCAAGGGTTCGGCCGTCTGTTAAAGCCTTGTTACATTTGTCCTAGTTAGCTTCCTAAATGAGTTAGTTCCTAAATTTAGTCAAGTGTAACCGCATTTAGCAAGTAAATTTACTATGAAAAAAAAGTTAGGATCCTAATTAGGATGCTAGTTAGGACTAAAAAAGTAAAGTGTAACAGGGCTTTTACTGTTACTTGCCTACGACCATAGACAATATGATTATAGAATTTTCTCTTGACACTGACGGCGATTTATGCGGGAATGAAAATTTCTGCTTTCGTATTCCTACCCGTGTAGGTTAAATATTCCCTTGCTAGTGCAAGGGAATATTCACTACACTCATCTCACTTTCATTATACTAAAATGCTTTCGAAAAAAGTCTGCAATCGTCTTAACTTGCGCGTTAACTGGTGAGTTTTAAATATTTAGTACTTTTATTTAACTATAATATAACAAACAAACTCCTATTCTAGCCGGTTTCATTGCAATGGAATGGACGACATCTATATCCAAATTGTGATATTTTCAAAATCTTATGAACGGATGAACCTACGGTTGAATTTCTAATTATAAAAAGTGACTTGACACATGACTGACACATAATTATTTTACATGTTTTTAAAGTGGGGGCATTCCACTTATACAATAGTATGTTATTCAATCAAATACAAACACTGAAAACATTGAAAAAATAATCAACCCAGCAGGATTTGAACCTCGCATCGATACGCCTTACCGGGGCTCGATCGCTTTACCAATTAAGCTATGGGTTCAGTTACTGAGTTGACGAAATTCTCAATGCCTTCAATCATCTTTTTGCATTTATTTTTACATCGACTTTATAGCAGCCGTAAGCGACATCTAGGTGCTAACTACTAGAGTTAGATACCCTTCCCGCCGACCCTTTTATAAGTGTCACAACGGAAATAATAGATGGCGCTGCTATCAACTCATAATTATTTTACATGTTTTTAAAGTGGGGGCATTCCACTCATACAATAGTATGTTATTCAATCAAATACAAACACTGAAAACATTGAAAAAATAATCAACCCAGCAATGCAGCAATGCAGCAATTTTTTTCAATGTTTTCAGTGTTTGTATTTGATTGAATAACATACTATTGTATGAGTGGAATGCCCCCATTTTAAAAACATGTAAAATAATTATGAATTGATAGCAGCGCCATCTATTATTTCCGTTGTGACACTTGTAAAAGGGTTGGCGGGAAGGATATCTAACTCTAGTAGTTAGCACCTAGATGTCGCTTACGGCTGCTATAAAGGCGATGTAAAAATAAATGCAAAAAGATGATTGAAGGCATTGAGAATTTCGTCAACTCAGTAACTGAACCCATAGCTTAATTGGTAAAGCGATCGAGCCCCGGTAAGGCGTATCGATGCAAGGTTCAAATCCTGCTGGGTTGATTATTTTTTCAATGTTTTCAGTGTTTGTATTTGATTGAATAACATACTATTGTATGAGTGGAATGCCCCCACTTTAAAAACATGTAAAATAATTATGAGTTGATAGCAGCGCCATCTATTATTTCCGTTGTGACACTTGTAAAAGGGTCGGCGGGAAGGGTATCTAACTCTAGTAGTTAGCACCTAGATGTCGCTTACGGCTGCTATAAAGTCGATGTAAAAATAAATGCAAAAAGATGATTGAAGGCATTGAGAATTTCGTCAACTCAGTAACTGAACCCATAGCTTAATTGGTAAAGCGATCGAGCCCCGGTAAGGCGTATCGATGCGAGGTTCAAATCCTGCTGGGTTGATTATTTTTTCAATGTTTTCAGTGTTTGTATTTGATTGAATAACATGACTGACAGTTAAAATGTTGCCTGGAATAGCAAAAATAAAATAGTCATGGGTATATGTCGATAAAAAGTATCGAAAAGTGTAATGTTGTACTAAACACTACCAATACGATTCCATTTAAAGGAGCCATAAGTATTAGGAAATTAAATTATCAAGTAACAGCCTGAAATACTACAATATTCAAATCAGACAATAGTTTTAACATACGTTGCCGCTGATAAATCGTATAGTTATGTTATACAACATTCATATACTTATTTATCTATCTCGTCGAACGAGCGGAGCCTAAGCGTAGTGAAGTTATAGACAGCTTTGGATGAAACGGAAACGGAACTGTGAGCTGGCTACCTGGACATCGCTGCATTTCGATGGTTTTTTGATTTTGAATAGTTGTTGCGGTAACTGTAGTAACATTTTTTCTATTCTTTATGAAATTTATTGGGGTTATAACAGAAATCAATATAATTTTAGAGTTCGTATATGAGTGGGATCGATCAATGGGTTAAGGAGGGTAGAAGGCGCAAAAACATCATCATAAGAGTCTTGTTATATTGGTCAATGCATTTACAAGGAAATCGCGAGTTCTCAGTTCGAGGCGGACTACTATTATATAGTTTCTATAACTCTGAGCTCTTTATTATGGAGGCGACATTTTGGATGAACATTGTTCTGGCTCTAATTCTTGCACGTCCACAGTAATCCGTAATCCGAGGCAACATCACTTAATAATTCAATTCAACACTTCTACGAGTAATAACAACAAAACGTAACGATATTTACGAACAGTCAGAAGACGATATTTCTCAAAAATACCTACTTAACTACTTCTAAAATAGACGAAAAGATACTTGGATAATTATTCGTCCGCATAGAATTCGGCTATCGTGTGGCCCTCTGAAAAAGTTTATATTTCGGGATAAAAAGTAGTTAAGTATCTTATGTCCTATTTCTCACTCTAAGCTACCTCTGGCGCCATTTTAGAGACGTGCTTTCAGCAAGATATTGACTCACAAACTGAACGGCTGGCATATGTGTGTAGAGAAATTCCAATATTGGCCCGACCGCCGCCGTGCACTTGGAGAATTTAACTAACCGAAGCGGCCATTGACAGGATTTCCCCTCTACCGAAAACAATGGTCAATAAATAAGACCAGTGGTCATATTTATTGTACGGACTGACGTTTATCTGACGTGGCTATTTGTACGTTACGTACCAATAGCCATACATTTGACGTTCGCCTCCCCCGCAAAAATCGGCAGACTTTTTTTGTATAGAAAATGAGAGACGTGGCCGCTCCGGTTGGTTGAATTCACTAAGCCATGCGCCCGGTATTAACCCTACGGCAGGTGTATTAGTAGCCGCCTTTAGAAATTATTATTGTCTCCAATAGGATACAGAAGTTATAAATTGACTTTTATTTGTCGCGTACCGCATAGTTTTATGAAGAAGTAACAGTCATTCCGTAAAAGTAACGTATTTTCCACATCATGTTGCAGCATTCTTCAGCCTTAATCAAGTTGCAGCGACAATATCGCAACTAATAAGTCGCGGCGTTTGTAGAACCCTTAATAATTAAATAAAAATATCGATAAGAACAGCACTGGCCGAATTGCGGCAACATTTGTGTTTGTTGACTTGTCAAGTCACTCCGTACAATTATAAATTCTATCTTAAACGGCTAGTAGACATGGCAATTTGTAGGGCCCAATATGTTGTGTTGGGAGGTGTAATAGGAGGTTGGGCCTGTAGGGAGCTGAAGGAGGGTGAGGGAGAGGCAGGGTACACAACATGTTGGGCCCTACAAATTGCCATGTCTAATAGCTGTTTTAGTCCTTAGCTAACCACATAAAGATCGACCACATAAAGAAGAGATTCGATTTTCTTAACGTGAAGGCAATTAGTTGACCAATGTTCTTGCACTTTAGGAAACAATAGGTAAATAAGTAGGTACATAAATCTAGCAATGACTTGTGGCACAAAAGACAGGAAAAACAAAAACGATGTAAATTGAATTTGTGTTTTATTTGATGAAAATTTTAATTCATAAATTTTACATTAAAAGTATTTACAATGCTACAGTTTTGGAGCCACATTACAAACACGATGGCCAGTCATCGCTTAAACATTTTATTTACAAAGGTTATGCGTGTCAGTGATTATTGTACAATACAGTAATAAATTCGAACTACAAAATATTCACTGTAATTCGTGAGGATGCATTTAGTTATCTAAATTATATATGAAGCCATAGACAAAGCAATAATACGACGCACAAAGTGTAACAAGATAAGCCGACTTAATCATTAAGATGTATGGCTTATAAAATAAATGAAATTAAAAAAAAAGGGTAACAAAATTGAAAGTTGTTGTCTATGAGGGATTTTGAGAATATCTAAGGATCTTGTTCAAGGAAAGACTTCCTAATAGAAGATCCTAGTAGATGAGACCTTGGCCTTAGGTGACTTATAGAGCTTCCAGGAATTCCAGGAGTAGTGGACATGCTGAAATGAGGTCACAGCAACAAAATAATGCATACGTCCTGATTGGGAAAACTCCTACACAAATTCAGGACCAAATGGAGGTATTAAAATAATTTTCAGCTTGCTGGAAATTAATTCTTCGCAAAAGTCTATTTTGATTGGCCTAACTATATAGAATGCCGCCGATCGTACATTTTCCATAACAATTTAGTTGCCAAAGAACATATGCCGTTTAACAGCGCTATTGGTCGCAGTTATACTTCAAAGTGGACGTCCACGGTATATCGTCACGATCTATGCAGGGGAGCCAAATGTACAGCCTTGGCCAGAAGTGTTGAGCATAGCTCATTTTTGTTTACAATTTTGATGTTAAGTATTAATTCCCTATCATAACAATGTACGATGACGTAAAATGTTATATTTTATTGATATATCTAGAAAACTTCACTTAATAACACTTTCAAGGTACCTATAAAATATGAAAAGTGCGGGTCCCAAAAAATGCGAATTTAGGTCGGTGCGAAAAATTTAAAATATTCTATGCAGTTACTACTCACTTCAACAAAACATGCTTGTTCAGTTTGAATTAATTGATAAAATAACTTCAAAAAAGATAGAAACGCCGGTCTAAACTTTCGAGTTTTGTATGAAAATCGCAAGGGTGCTCAACACTAGTTTGACCGTCTATCGTAATTGTAACGGTATCCATCGTAATTGTATCGTCTATCGTAATTGTAATCCCATGCAAATATCGTGACGGCAAAATTTGACGTTATCATCGATGTCCAAGGTAAAGTAGTACGACAAAGTGACCATTTAGTTAAATTGTAAGGGCCTTATCACACTTGAGCGATTTGAATGCGATTTCTATACAAAACTCGTACGCGGCAAACTCGCGGCGTGTTCGCTCCCATACAAAACTCGCTCGCAAATCGCAAGTTTGATAACGCTCTTAAACCACGACGGTAATAATGACATTATTTCTCTACTCATCCTTCTCACCTTCATGTAAATTGAAAAGGAATGGTACAGAAATAAAGACATTACTACTGATAGTGTCTGGACCGCTTATATATTGCTCAACTTTGTGAGTTTGCTTTGTCTATGACGTAGCTAACTAAAATAGTGTGGTTACATTGTCACCTATACAAATTATGGTGGTACCACACTTCGCCTATGCGGACAAATATTCGTGTTGTGTCTTTCTTATTCTATACAATAAGAAAGAGACGCAACACGAATATTCGTCCGCATAGGCGAAGTGTGGTTGCAGCATTACACAAAGACGCGCATACTGTGACATTTCAGGCTGTGGCATGAACCAGCGATGTAACAGATGCGGTTTTATCGGAACCGAAAGCGGAATCAGATGTTTTAAATTTAGTTTATCGGAACCAGAAACGGAATCGGAACCGAAAACGGAAGCGGAACCGAAAACGGAAGCGGAACCAGAATCGGAGCCCGAGTGATAGCAGCACGTGGCAAGCGGGGACATGAGCAAATGACAGGTATAAACCTGTTTGTTTTTTATGTACACCGCTCATTTCCACCTGCTGCGTTGCTATGACATCCGATATAACTTCTGTTTTGAAAGTAACAGAACCGGAACCGAAGCGGATGTTTAAAACCAATCGGAAGTTCCGACTTAACGGAACCAGAACCGGAGCTCTGTAACATCCCTGGCATGAACTATTTGCTCAGAGTACATGTAGCGCAATCTTCCACACTACAACTACGAATATCTTAACAAAATCTTAAATTTACAATGCACTTATCAATTTATGCTTACTTGATTTATTTTTACGCTTCAGTAAAAATAATAAACAAATTTAGCAAAGTAACCGCTTTATACAAATATGATAGTTTTGACTTAACTCTATAAATTTGATAATATGACGTTTAACTCTCGTAGCGCGATATCTTTTACGGCAACTGAACTCTTTCCTACATGTATCATATAATATGTAATGTTTTCATCTACGATTCTCTTTACTCAGGCCAGAACGCACCTTAATACTAGAGTGAAAGAAATTAAAAATATTTGTAGCGGTTCAAAATCAGGGGGGGGGGGGGGGGGGCAAGGCAACAGGGGCAATTGCAATACTCGTATATTTAACAGATATTTACTGAATATCCATATTTATACTTCCATACTAATGTTATAAATGCGAAAGTGTGTATCTGTTACGTATTCACGCTTAAACCGCTGAACCGATTAAGATGAAATTGGTATACATATGTAGTTCGAGTCCCAGGAAGGGACATAAAATCATAAAATAGTTTTCACTCCTAAATAAAAGGGTGCAAAGGCGGTTGGAAGTTTGTCTGGAGATTTTTTTATCAGCCGAACCGATTTAGATAAAATATAGAAATAGTTTGAGTTCTGGGGATGGATATTTATCCTAAAAATCATCCCTTAAGGGTTCGAAAGGGGGTGGAAATCTGTATGGGGAATCAACAACCGCTGAACCTATTAAAATATACTTACAGAAACTTCAAGTTTCTTTGACTCTAATAAGGTGCCCTGCAACCCGGCCCGTATTGGGTGGGAAATCGTAGCAATTTACAAAAGTACATTCTCACTAACTTATTCCATCAATTGGACTGATAGTGGAAGTAGTGAGAAAATACCCCGTTAATGGGAGAAATAAGTGAAAGTTTAGAGGCGAACGGAGCTGGTGTTTGATACATTCGATTCGTTATTATTTGTCATAGTTAATCGTTCATGATTTTACAACTTTCATTAAAGACGCGACGCGAAGGCCTACCAACTTAGATTTCAATAGTTGATTACTCGGATACAATGACTTCTATATAGAAGTCAGTGTTCGGATATAGGTTTTACTCAATGTTTTGGCTATGAAAAAAAAATGTGTTTGTATTTTTAACTATTTTTTATAATACATGAAAGTAAAACCAGTATTGACCACTTGCTTCGAGCTGAGTTTCGATGCTCTTACTCGCTTGAATAGGCAAGCCGTGGTTTTATACTTTGTACAATGCAGGCACATAAAGTTGTGATAGATCAATGACGATAATCGTGCTAACTCTTCAAGTAAAGGAAAACACTATTTGAATATTGTTAAATTATATTATTTCTGGTCATCTAGTCTCGAAAACGTTAATTATACGTTATTATGTATCCAGGGTTTGTAACCCGTTCTCGCATGCTTTAGATGTCATTCGAATTAAATTGGAATATAATTTGTTGTCACTGAATACGGGTCTGGAGTTTTCGTCATCTTACGTTCATTTCTAAAATAATCCGAACATTATAAGAGCTTTTAACAATATCTACTAATGAATATTGTTTATTTTTGTAATTATTTATCTCACTAATGTCTTTTCGTGCTTTTTATATAACTTTACCTCATTATATTATAAATATTACATACTTTTATTAATTAGTTTTGTCTACTTAATTACTAGAAAATGGTTATGTCGTTTATGTTTTAATATATATACCTACATATTTTTTTGGAGGTACGTATTTAATGCCTTATTACAGGCAGTACCTATATCCTAAGATTTTTTTTATCTTTTTGGTCTTATTCATTGGCATGTGAAGATCAAACATTTTAAGATGTCGATATAAGTCTACGAACTTTTTATCTGATTAAATTTTAAAGTCACTGCCTCCAATTTCATTGCTCATTTTTTCGACAAATGCAACTGCTGCTGTTTTGAATGTGATATTATCTGTTAGTAGTATTCGTTCCGTAGAGTATATTGAAGGGACTTGCAAGTTCAAAAATATTTTCGTCACTTTATTGTGTTTGAATAACATCCCTAATAATTTAAGTGATAAATATGTTAGCAACGGACACCCACGTATAGCTACTTTTAGCTGGATTATAGCTATGTAGCGTCAGCAATACTTTACAAAAGATATGCATGTAAAATAATAGCTGCCTCTTTATTTCTACGTTTCACTAGAACTTTTATAAATTTTACTAGCGTGTTATTTAAATACTTCCAATTCGGTTTAATTAATGTATTAATTTAGTCACTGTTGACGTGATGAATTGAAAAGTTCTCTAGCGTTTTATTCAGATAAAAAATAAAATCAAATCAAATGTCTCGTATTGTTCTTTCTGTACAAACTAATTCAACAATGTTATACATATATAAAAATTGTTAAACATTGTACAGGCTAAATTACTGATTCAGTGCCATTCAGTGCCACAAAAATAGTTTTAATCACGATTTACTCCACTTGCTACCAGGCGCCGTATGCTACGTAATATAGCGAAAAAAAGAAAGGAAATCGAAAGAACAAGTCGTACATTTATTTATAGATTTAACATTAAGCATCAACGGCTTTTAGGTATAACTACCGAAATGGACGGGTCAAATTATGGCAAAAACGAAATTAACCAGAAACCATTAGTCAATGCAAATTAATGCACTCTTGTAAAATACTAATATAATATGAGGGTATTTAACGTATTTTTTAATAGATTAAAATAGCTATTTGAAGTTATGTAATAATAATAATCAAGATAACAGCAGTGATGCAGGTTTACAAAAGTAAATTTATGCATCCACGAAAAATTGCTGTCTTAATGCTATCTCATCTAGGTGTAATTTATTAACCGATACACTGCACTGAACGCTATAAAAAGTCTAATTTATTATCTACGATAAAGCGAAAAAGCAATATAATTTGCTTCAGACAGGCAAGGACATAACCAAGTCGCGAAGTAAAATTTTCTGAGGCATCCTGCTGAGTATACCACTGAAAAAATATGTAACTAGAAGAAGCAAGCCCGGGCAATAGTATGAAACCACGCGTGCCGATTTCTTCATACTTACTTGACAGGTATTTTTATAGCAAAATGATAACGAAACCTCGCCATTTACTGGGCAACATTTTTGAATGAATTCTTTTTTTTTTTTTTTTTATATACCCCGACGGTGGCAAACAAGCATACGGCCCGCCTGGTGGTAAGCAGTTACCGTAGCCTATGGACGCCTGCAACCCCAGAGGATTTACATGCGCGTTGCCTACCCTTTAGGAACCTATACACTCCTTTTTTGAAGAACCTCATACTGTAGCCCACTGGGAAAACCTCGGCAGGGAGTTCATTCCACAGCCGCAGCGTTCGTGGGAGGAAATTCCTCTTAAATCGTACTGTGCGCGACCCATTGGGCTCCAGGGTGTGGGGATGAACACCCTGCCGGCGGCGAGCGGTGCGGTGATAAAAAGCTGCCGTGGGCATCATATCAAACAGTTCTTCAGAGCACAACCCATTGTACAAGCGATAGAACACGCATAAGGAGGCAAAGTCCCTCCTAAGACTCAAAGGTTCAATATCGCTCGTGAGTTTGGGATCGTCGACGATCCGCACAGCGCGCCTTTGCACCGAGTCAAAGGGCCCAAGCTGGTATCCAGGTGCTCCCGCCCAAAGGTGACAACAGTACTCCATGTGGGGTCTGACTTGCGACTTGTATAGGAGCAGTCTCTGCCCCGGAGTGAAGTATCGCCTCGCTCTATTGAGCACACCGAGCTTTTTGGATGCCAGCTTGGCCTTCGCTTCAAGGTGACTACGGAATTGGACGTCACTGGAAATGTCCACACCGAGGATCCCAATACTCCCTGACATTGTAAGGGTTGTGCCTTGGAACTGAGGGCCACAGTAAATGGGGTTTTCTTAGCGGTGAACGCGCAAACTTGTGTCTTTGTGGGGTTGAATCTGACTAAGTTGTCCTGACCCCACACCGAGACTCCAGAAAGAGTATTCTCGATATCGGACACAAGTTTTTCACGACTCTCTACCACAACGGATCGAGGGATATTGGCACGGCCCGTGTAACAAGCATCCCCAGTACTGTCGTCCGCATAACAATGAATGTCGCCGATAGACAACATATCATTGATATGCAGCAAAAACAGCGTTGGGGATAGCACGGAGCCTTGCGGGATACCAGCGTTAATGCCCATGCTTTCGGAGCAACTTCCGTCGACTACGGCTCGTATGTTCCTGCCGGACAAAAAGCTGGCAACCCATCTGCACAATCCCTCGGGCAGGCCGTAAGCTGGCAACTTCGACAGAAGACCTCGATGCCAGACCCGATCGAACGCCTTAGCTATATCAAGGCTGACTGCCAAGGCCTCTCCCTGACTCTCTATGGCTGAAGCCCAGCGGTGAGTGAGATACACTAGAAGGTCACCAGACGAGCGACCGTGGCGAAAGCCATACTGGCGATCACTGACCAGGTCGTGCTCTTCTAGGTATCCCAGGAGCTTTGCATTGATTATGCGCTCCATAACCTTAGAGAGAAGGGAGGTTATAGCGATAGGCCTGTAATTCGACGGGTCCGAACTGTCGCCCTTTTTAGGCACAGGGTGCACGAGGGCAGTCTTCCATGAAGACGGCACTTGCCGTTTGTGGTAAGAGAGTGTGAAAAGGCGCGTTAGCACGGGACACAACTCAGGAGCACACCGTTTGAGCACAACTGCTGGTATGCCGTCTGGCCCGCTCGACTTGTGAACGTTTAATGATAGCAGCTCCCGCCGGACATCACTTTGCTTGATGGTAATTTCCGGCATCGAGGACGCGCACCATGGGATGGAAGGCGGTACGGTGCTGCCATAATCGTTCAGGGTCGAGTTCGAGGCGAAAAGAGTACCAAGAAGATCGGCTTTCTCTTTTGCACGATGGGCCAGATTACCATCAGCAGTTCGCAGTGGTGGTAAAGACGACCGACAAAAGTTTCCCTCGGCAGCTTTAGCGAGTGACCAGAAGGCACGACTCCCGGTGGGGTAGCCCGCTAGCTTCTCACCAATTCTGCCGACGAAATCGAATTTGGCTCTGGCAATGGTTGTTTTACTGGACCTCGAGGCAGCGTTTAATTTGCGTTTCACATCAGATACGTTGGGATCCTTATCAGTAACGGCCTTGGTCCAAGTCCTGTAAGCAGCCTGCTTGCGAATTGTAGCTTCTCTACAGGACCGATTAAACCAAGGTCGTTTCTTTGCTCCTGCAGCTATTACCGAGTTGGGAATGAAGCAATCCATTCCCGCCAGTATAGTCTCGGTGACTTCGGCTGTACAGGAGTCAGGATCATCTGATGTGAAGCAGAGCTGCCTCCACGGGTATGACGCGTAGAATTCACGCAATCCATCCCAATCTGCTGACGTATACTGCCACACGCGTCGCGAGCTAGTTGGCCGCGGTGGATCAGGCCGCGCGCAAGGTGCCAGCGTCCGGACGAGGCAGTGATCGGACGAGCCGAGAGGTGCATTCACTGAGACGGAATATCCGTCCGGACGTGTGGTCAGCAGGAGGTCCAGTAAAGAGCTTGTATGGTCCTCGATGTCTGGTATTCTCGTGGGAGAACGTACCAATTGCGAGAGACCATAGGCCAGAGAAAATTCGTAAGCAGACCTCCCCGCATAATCGGTGGACCGAGAATCTAGCCACTCAATGTGGTGGGCATTAAAATCCCCCAAAATCACCAATTCAGCGGATGGGTACTGCTCGAGAACTCTGTCGGTCGTCACTTGTAGGTGCTCGAAGAGCCGTTTTGTGTCCGTGTCACCGCTGTGAGACCTGTAAAGGCACGCGTAGACGCGGGTGTGGCCGCCGAAGTCCACACGCACCCACATCACTGACAGGTCCCTGTCTTCATAAGCATGGAGGCGGCGACAACAGACATCCTGCCGAGCGTACATACATACTCCGGCACGCCTCACAAACCTGTGTTCGAGCATATAACCGGGGTATAACAGGTATGATGTATCGGCCGGGCAGGATATCTGTGTCTCCGTCAGGAACAGAAGGGTCGGCTGCGCAGACTCGAGGTGGTGGTGTACTGCGTTTAGATTTGAATGCAGTCCCCTGATGTTGCAGTAGTCCACTTTTGTGGAAGGGGACTCCGCTGAAGAACTGTTCCTTTTCTTTTGTTTTCTCGCCATGTTGTTTTAGAAGTGTGTATAGGAAATAAAGGATTCACTGTGTCGACAGCAGAAAGGACAAGAATACGAAACAAACCGACCGAGGAACGATGTGGGAGGTGCAGTTTGCAGGCGCGGCGTACGGAAGGGCCCCCGGTCCCCCCCTGTTGCAGTAGCCGG
This sequence comes from Pammene aurita, assembly GCA_947086415.1. Taxonomy (NCBI): domain Eukaryota; kingdom Metazoa; phylum Arthropoda; class Insecta; order Lepidoptera; family Tortricidae; genus Pammene; species Pammene aurita. The sequence continues at coordinate 14,355,386 of OX352298.1, forward strand.
GTCCACTCCGGTCTCCTACACCGGCACGACTACTACACCAGTGATTTTTCGCAGGTTGGCGGTTCAGCCTCCAATTTTTAATGAATTCAATTCAGCAATTTTTTATGAATAATTAAAAAAAAATCACCGTAATAAACCATATTCTATTGTGCAGATCAATGCCTGACAGTTGGAACATCACGAGTTTATGATTTGGACATGTGATCGTTGGACACATAAATAACACGCGGAGTACCTACGAGCATTCGCGGCTTCTAGCTTAATGTATTTCTGTGGAGTATACCTTTTCTAGTTAATGTAAGGGTATTTTAGATAGTAAACACATACTGGAAAGTTAATAAGCTAATTAGCCGGACATGAGAAGTAGCTTGGTAACCGTCAAATCAAACACTTTTTTTCGATGACTGTACTTTTCCTTTTTATTTAAATATCGAATCTAATCATTCAAACGATTCTCACGAGACTCTCAACTCAATTGTTACTTTGTTTTGTTACAGTATTCCTACAGCTACATTCAGTTTTCATCAGACCGGTGTACAGTATGTTTTATGAAGGTACTATAATATTGCATTGTCAACCTGCAAGATAATATAATACGATAGATAACTCGCTGAAAGAACTAGTTAACCAACAGTTTTATAAAACACATTGTAGCAATTTTTTTAATATCTTGATTATTATAAATTAAATAAACCAACACAATTCGATAAATAAATTCACGATAGAGCAAATTAGTCGACAGGTTTAAAGCGGAATAGCTACTATCTCGATATAGTCCTGTAGGTAGTGTAACAAAATACCGGTGGTCCGATTAAGGGCATAATTGATATTGTATTGTTTTGAACTAAGAAAAAATAGAAGAAAATTTTTTTGGACTCGAAAAATTTTTTTTGTATGGGTCCCGTCGTCCCAGCCGGCCAACCCTACATACAATTTTTTTTTTGCGTGAAAAGTTTTATTTCTTAGTTTTTCATAATTGGAAAACGATACCAATTATGCCCTTAAAATTATCACCAGCATTTTTATTATACCTTGTATACGTATGCGTGTTATATTATATGATATTACAGTACAATTGTACGCTATAAGTACTTAAATATTATGGCCTACATTAAGATTACAATTTTTAATTGTGGGTTTCAGTAACTGCAATTTGAAGCAGATCTTTTAATACGTCAATTTTAAGGTAGAGATAATAATCATATAAAATAAAACATTAATATCTAATGCCAGGCACAACACTTACACGATAAGTTTATTTAGTAATAAATAAAATAGATAGAAATATAGAAAGCCAGCACAAAATATACATTTCAGTTTTAACTTTTAGTTTAACAGGATATAGCACAATTTAGGTAGGTATATCTTATAAAGCGAATGATATGTTATTTTTATCTTACATTTTAAATAGTCAAAAACATTGCGAATAAAAGTAGTATCACTTTTGTACTTATAACAAAATTTTGGGAATGGGCACGTAGTACTTTAACATCAATAAACTTTAAAATATTTGTAACGTATCAGAATACAACAAGAGATCATTTATTCGTATATGATTTAAACATAAACAGTTTCAGTTACAATTTCTATAGAAAATGGTTATGCATTACTTTCGCTTAAGCGCTGCGTAGCATAAGTAAGGTATGGTATGGTATTTTCTCTTATTTCGTAGGTAATTACATATAAAATATGTTATCATTAAAGCCGTAGTACGAGTAGCTACAGCTACTTGTAACCTTATACAGATATGGTACACCGAGTGCCTCCAGTATACAGATCTTCCAGATAAAAAATACTAAACTTAATTTGAACAGACGTAACAAGTCCTTACATGTATATTAAATTTACGTAAGTTGAATCAAAGCACAGCCAAAACGCATTTGTTCTTAAATGTACTCTTTATTATATTTAAGATACCTACAAAATCTACTTTCCAAAACAGTTGACTGGTTGGTCCGCTCTTTTATCAAGCAAAAGGCATGGTATCTAACTTCATTGAAAATAATAAGGACAATTAGTATAATAGTTTCTTAATGTATTTGGAAAAAGATGAGGTAAAGTCTGGAGTAGGTTATTCTATTAATTCATTGAAAACCATTCGATGCCCTTATTCCACTTAGTTCCAATAACGGTACTTTATTATTTTGTCGACTTATCGCAAATTGAAACCCACTAGGCGAGCTCTCTTTTCGCAGTCGCTTTCCTCTACAATGCGAGAAAACGCTAGAATGAAGGTTTCCGCGATCAAAATTTTCACTAGATGGCAGCACCGTGACGAGGTCTTTTTGACAGCAGCTGTCAAAATCCACCAATCAAAAAAAAAATTAAAATGATAAGATGAAAATATGATTGAACGGGATAATCGTTTGAGCTAAAGATGGCCGCGGCGTCTTTAGAATAGTTTTTTGTTTTTTGCTCATTTACGTTGTTCACTCTGTAATATTGATAGCTTATTGTGCGGTGACCTAACGAACAAGTGTGCAGCTAATGAAAAAATAGTCTAAAAATGCGTGTACCACCCTTTAGTTGAACAAACGGTTATCCGGGGTCTCGGCCACCCCTGTTTTTGTCAGCCACCATTATCAGCAAGGCCTGTACCGAACAACGTTGCCTGTATTTTATTAAAAATGAATAAAAGTGTGATTAACGTTTAACGTCGATATTGGCAAAATTCCCATTGCTCTATGCAAAGGAAGAAAGCCATTAAAAAAATATTGGTGGATTATGACAGCTAGACCTCTCGCCAATGGTGCGTGGTGAAAAACTCTGCCACGGAAACCGTCATTGGCTACGAACGTAGCACGTAGCTAACTGTGAGGCGTGAACGGTCTTCCTAAATTGTGGAAAAAATGTTTCTACAGGCTACAGACTTTAGCGCGCTACGCCTAGCAGCGTATCGTGAATGAATAAACAAATACCTAATAAATAAATAAAATGTTAATCGCATGTTCTGCTTGCATGTTTATCTATCAGTAGAGGCGCATAAAAATGTAGTCCGACCAACTGAAAAGCTTTCGTTTTTTTAAACATATTATTTTCATTTATCGGAACATAACAAAAACCTTCTTAAGCAGAACAAACAATTTTGATTTTATCCCACTAGTAATGTACTCATAGAAACGCCTTCATACGTTTGAAAGACGGAAACTGGGATCGCATAAATTAAGAACTCGGTTATTATTGATAAATATATGTTTGACAAGTCTTATATTCAGTTCCGTGTTCCAAGCACCTTGTCTTTGTCTAACCAAGTATTTTAAATGATATATTCTTCTTTCCCTTGGTTTATATACTTAATTATCAGAAATTGGTTGTTATTAAGAACCCCTGAACGATCAACAAAGTTTAGTGATTATATCTCTCTTTATTAAAGGCTGGTTATTATTTATTAATGAAACTTGTGTGAGCTTCATATCAACTTCGACACGTTGATAGGGAACAATCCCTGATCAATTATTTTAAAAGCGATGAAGAACAGCAAGTGTTTAACTTCAATTTATTATTCTTGATATAATACGTATATTCTCCAAAATTACCATGAAAATTTTAACGAGTTTTTCGTACGGCCGGAGGCTATTAAGTTATGAAACAGATGATAAACACTAGTACTAGTACATATATACCTAGATACATAATACTCAGTGGTCAACAATTGTCAATTGTTATTGACATAGCATGATTTTATTTATTTGATAACCAAGAACCTACCAAGCATCCTTAGTAAAATAATTATGCTGCTTATAATGAGATGCAACTATTTTATATCTGCCTTGAGTATTCTACGGCGGACTAAAAGCTACATCTAAATCCTACGAAATGTCAAGGCTGCAAATAATATTAAAGTTAGAAGGCATGTTCATGGTTTCACATTAACATAGCTCACAAACTAAAACGAAGCTATTTTAAAAACACAATTACAAAATTCAATGTATCTAACAACGTTTCTAATTCATACATTTCAAATAATAATCTTGAGCTTCATCTTGACTTATATCTAGGTACTCAAAAATTAGAAACTAAACTTCAACACACAATATGCAGGAAACATTTGAATAAAATCTACACGTTCTTATTGACCTTGTAGCACTTCTAAAAAGCAAACATTTTAACATCGTGTCATGATATTATCACAACTTTAACTTGTGTGGGTGTATACTTACATATATACATAATATGTCACATGTACTATAAATAAAGGAAACAGTGGTGATTACATAACATACTTATAGTTATAAAAGTTATGTTTTTAGCTATCTTAAAATATACGTCTCGTGAACTTAAAGCAATGATTTACATTTGGACTGTCTTAAGATTTGAAATAGATTTCTTTATTATATGAATGACAAAACCACCTCTCAGCTGCGCGTCAAGGATGCACATTCAAACAGCTCACATCACACAGTCCCGTGTATCGTTAGCTGCACAGATGCAGTATATTCACAGTAATATTTTTTTGATCCCTCTTTATCCTATCATAAGTTTCCTGGTATTGATAAGAAACTAATAAAATCGCACCCCATACTCATCAATCCTCATCTTAATAAATAATTTTTGAAAACTATTTCAAAACTTGTAGAAAATTCTCATTCGTATCTAATCGATATACCTTATATTCAATGACGTTCTATTAACAACGGCAAGCTGCATAATATTCTCAGCTTTGAATATGGTCCTTATCGTTATATCAAATACTATCACTATGGTGAGTAATCATCACAATTTGCAATGGCAACAAATGTCAACATCAACACTCATCAAAAGAACACTGCACTGAGGTCTTCATTTACAGCGCGATTCAGTTCAAACGAGCGGTGAAATAAGTACTTAAGTACAAGATCTAAGGATATAATTGTCCTGTTCACAAAAAGCAGCCTGCAGCGGGAAGTAATGCAGCATTAAGAAAAGGCCTTGTAGTGTATAAAGAAGAAGATTAGAAACACGGCGTAGGCAGTGGGGAAGGTGATGCGCGCGATGACGTCGATAGTCTTTGCCACGCGAATCGGATGTGGGGGTTCTTTTTTGCGAACCTGGACGAAACATGGCTGAAAGAAAATAATTGACATAATGAACCATGGTAATGACAGTGTATTCAGCTTGGATTACGAAATATTTTAAAGTGACATTAACGCTAGCAGGATTTGATGTATTAATGAAATGTAGCCTTGTAATTTGGTGAACATGAATGATAGCATTGCCGCGGCCCCCATCGCCATTCAAAACCGACTCTTGTTTCTTAGTTTTAAACAGAAGTTCATACCTAAAAATTACTCACTTAAATCATGTCCCCAATATTATGAGTAAGCAAGAAGATGTCGAAAATGTTTCCGATTCTTGGATTTGGTAATAAGTACCATGAGCAAGCCTCATTTTATTTTATTTGCTTGTTATTGTTTTAGCTATACTCAATTGTTGTCTGTTTTTTATGTCCAACATATAGTCTTGAGTCGCTACCTCGGATACTCCTCCGTTGTTGGCAGTGTGTGTGCAGGAACCTGGCGCTCCGGTGCATGTGGTACATGACACTAGGTCTGCGGCACCTGTCGACTCTCTCTTTTTGTCTCCCTAAAATGAACGTAAGGGAAAATAGTTAAGGTCATCAACAATTTAAATTAAGCGTTATGAATGAACCTTACAAAATATGCAGATACACGTCAACATTGCTTCAATCCAGACTCTTGATACTAGAACGAATGTAGTAGAATGGATTAAAAAAATGTAATATCGAACTTGGTAAGGATTATTAAGGCAATATTAAAATGCGTCGATACATCTCACTTTTTATCAGTAGGTACAGTCGACATCAAAAATGTCTTGACAGTTACTGTGACCTCGAATGTACCAGAGCATATGAAGTTTAATGCTAATGAGTTTATGGTAAAAATGTACATAATTAACACCCACAACAATTTACACAAAAAACAATATTTTGAGAATGTTAAATAACATGATTTAAATAGACTAGACGACGAAAAAGTAAATTAATAAATGGGTTAAAATATTTTTGGTGAGCATACTTACAGGCTGGATCAATCCGATGCAGCATTAAATGAAAGATCATGCGTTAATTTCGTGAAATCAGGTATACGGTGATGAGGAGGGAATACTTTGAACTGTTCAGTGGCATCACTTACGGCACCGCTTGGCACTGGCTCGTTCGCGTCTGATTTAGCCCATTGTAGGAATGCCATCGCCTCCTATATAAATTGACAACTATTTTAGCTTAAGCATTAGGCTAACTGAGTTGTATTTATTTGTGATATTCGGCTGGCAGAAGCTTTATCTTTGCTGTCCTTATTTCAAATCTACATTTTTACTTTGCCTTTTAATCTAAAATAAGCTTATGAAAAGCAATGTTACAAGTTTGCTTACCGCTTGCTTATTTGCGTCAGCCAATGTACGCGTTAGTAGAAATAAGTAGGTAATATAAAAATTGTAAGCTGTGACAGTAACTGTTTGATGTAAATTAAAAATGAGGCATATGTCGGAGAAGCAATTCTGTTGTGTGATCAAGTTAGCGTGTAACGTTTCTACGGTAAAAACGAACAGCATTATAGTTTGCTTACCGACTGCATAGATGCGATCCTATTTACTTCGAAATTGTGAGCAAGGAAATCTGTAGTTCTTTGAAAAGTTATTCTTGTAGGACAATATTACACTCGTCACATTTGCTTTTAGTTTCGTCATACTACAGCACGGGAACAGTTTTGAGCTTCGATAACTCACAAGTGCGATTTTCTTTTTTAGTTAGAGAATATGATATGATTACTTATAGTAAAAAATATTTTCTAACAGTTTTTAACGTCGCGCTAGGTATTATATAGATATTTGTCAATAACAACAAGAAAATATTATACAAGATATGTTTTCCTTTACCATACTATTGCATTCAACTATTTCAACATCATCTGTCATTTTATAACAGTTTGGTCAAAAGATTATGTAAGCATAATCGAAAACAATTTGTCAAAATATAAGTGACCTTGAATTCTAAATGAATTACAAATGGCTAAGACGACATATGCTCTTGACAAAACCGTTATAAAATGTGAAGTTATGTTGCACTAGTAAAAACCGATAGCCTGGTGGAGAAAAATAAAACTTACATAATCTTTTGTATGTGTAGCAAACAAATACATGTATTATAGCTACCTAGCGCAATGCTAACAATTGTTAGAATTTTTTTATTATTATTAGTACTTAATGTATTCTAACAGGTCACAAAATAAAATCAGACTTGTGATTTAAGTCATTTTTATAGGTTAAAAAGGCGTTCCCGTACTCCACTATCATATTTAGTAACAAAGACGAAGCATATGTTAACAAATAATGAATATATTTTAGTAGTCATCTTTTGTTTATTAAATTGCAGTACCTAATAAAAAGTACAACAATACTTACCAAAGATTAAATACAAATTTATTAACATACCTACTGCGATATAAAACTAACGCATGCATAGAAATAAATCGTGCGATGGTTCTTGGGTGGGTAAGATAGTGAATTTGCAAGGAATGTTATATTTCTTTCGGTATAATGTTGGTCATCTTCTTTTATTAAAGGTTTTTATTAGAATTGCGAATATTTAAAAAAAAACACAATTAGTAACAAGTAAATTATGTATGTACCAGGAAACAAAAATATTTAACACATAGTTTTTCAACGGATAAAGAAATATAACAGCGTATGTTTGGAAAGTGCCTATGAATGCGGCGAATGTTCTTACCAAGGGGCTGGCCAGTATAATGCCAATTCTGCTCAGGACTGCAGGCAGTCGCTGTGAACACATCACACACACAATTTTGTTCACTCGTGACAGATGGTCTTACGATGTGCAACCGTGAACACGGACTAGTCTGTGGTGGCCAGGGAAAGTACAAACATCAATATTGATTGCGATAAATCTTGGACAACAGTTATGGGAGTTAGTGATATCTGCGGAACTTCTTTGCAATGTTTTCTGATTTCCAAAGCGTTTGTTAAAAAAAATAGAAAGTTAAATGACTTTAAATGATGAATGACTTAACAATGCGCGCTAAGGCCACACAAAATAGTCTTTGTATTAATTCAGTGATATGAAACTGATACGATTGCAAATGAAACCATGTGATGACTTCTGGCCTACCCGAAACACAAAAATCGTTTGATACAAGGAAGTACATGCAAAGATAAATTTTGAACATTGATAGTGAGCATGCTGATACAGGTTATCTGTGTTGTTGGTGTGTCAAAGGTACCGCATCACTACTATACGTATATCGCAGTTAAGCCAATTGCAGATGCCGTACTTGAATCGTCCTACGATCAATACTATGCAGCTGATTACCAATATTTTAAACTATTTCCCTCTTTTGTTTCGATTACTAATTGCGGAGAAAATTGTGAACGTATATTTTTTGATTAACGGTCTAAAGTAACCTTAATGTAAACTTGAGCAGTTTAAAATAACGGCTGTTTGAAAACCAACAACATCGATCTAAACAAATTACCAGCAAAGGTGCCAATTATTAATGAGAGTATTGTTTGAAAGGGAAAACATTGCAAAGAGTAAATAGATAAAATAAAATACATGTCTACTTATTCAAACGGAAACACAGTCAGTTTGACATGGCTTTGCTCAAAACAATCTAACAAGCGTGTGGCTATTACACATTAGACTAAAAGTACGAAATTTCAGAATTTTTGCTACATTGCTGATAGCCTGATAGCAAGTAGGTAGTACGAGTATATAGAATTTTCTTCGGTATATCGATAACAAACGGTGCTTTTCTGTAAAAAGTAAATTTTGCTCTGCTGGCTAGTTCGATATAAAGTATATACGCAGTATAGAATTAGGTAAATGGCGTCTTTATTTGTTAGGTTTCTGATTTTTAAACCTCTAAAATAAGTTGTTAATGAAAAAACCGGCCAAGAGCGTGTCGGGCCACGCTCAGTGTAGGGTTCCGTAGTTTTCCGTCCGTCACAGTAAGTGTCCCCACTTAAGAGTTAATAACACCGCCATGTAGGATATGATATGAGAGTTCCACGCAATAGTTTACTTAATTTGCTGATAGATGTACAGCGACATCTATCGGCAAATTAAGTAAACTATTGCGCGCGAGCTTAAAGTATGGAAAATGATTTTTATGGAATAATTCTTTATTGCGTGAACCGATTTTCAACATTTTTACTTTATTTGAAAGCACGTCATTTCATTGTAATTTTGTAGAAATTACAGGTACAATAAACATCTGCTTATAAGGTTAAATTACAAACTTAGTTCAGAAATTATTTTGTATTTTTTTTTCAAAAACTATTCATCCTATCAAGTTCAAAATAATTTTCCTAGAAAGTTTTTACAAAGTTCTACTTTTCAGATTTTTTTCATATTTTTAAAACTTATGGTTCAAAAGTTAGAGGGGGGGGGGGGACGCATATTTTTTTACTTCTGGAGCGATTATTTCCGAAAATATTTACATTATCGAAAAATGATTTTAGTAAACACCTATTCATTTTTAAATACCTATCCAACAATATATCACACGTAAGGGTTGAAATGAAAAAAAAAATCACTTCCCACTTTACGTATAGGGGAGGTACCCTAATAAAAAAAAATTTTCCACTTTTTATTTTACCACTTTGTCGGCGTGATTGATATACGTATTAGTACCAAATTTCAGCTTTCTAGTGCTAACGGTCACTGAGATTATCCGCGGACGGACGGACGGACGGACGGGCAGACATGGCGAAACTATAAGGGTTCCTAGTTGACTACGGAACCCTAAAAAGGGTAGGTAATGTGTACATGAAAATAAAAATGTGTATGTACATAGTAGGTATTTCGTTTTATCACATGTAACATTAAGGTTTAGAAATAAAAAAATAACGAATATAATTTATTGTTATGAAAGTGCTTTAGGCATGTAAGGTTTAAAGTATAGGTAAGGTTTTCGTCCAACATACCAAACAAAACAAAATTCATTTCGAGGATAGATATTTTGTAATACATTGACACACTAATAAGATTTTAGGTCTATAGAGACTTTGTCTATAATGCTTATCGATACATTTGTTATAACACTTATAACATACAGACTATTTACAAAAAAATTGCAATTTTACATACGACCTAAAATCTTGACTGGAAACACAAAACCACGTCAAAAAGACATAAAAATTGCTAATGTGTATTTAGTTCATATTCACCTGTGTAACAGGGTTCTCCCCTGGTCTGTAGACCACGTTGTGTAAAGGCCGTTTTCTTCCCACATAGTTGACACACACGAACTCCAAGAGGGAGGCGTATATAAAGCACATACACACGCCGTCCCAGACGTTCATAGCGGTGAGGTTGGACACCACGGGCAGCGTGGAGCGAAAACCGTTTGATGTTGTGAAAAAATTCAACATCGTCGTCACACCTGCATATTATGAGACTCGTGTCAGATAATTTGATTATAATTTAAAAAAAAAATAAGCATTAGGCAGTGTTATATTATGAACACGCAAATAAAATTTTAAAATCATTAAAATTTCTAACATTAAAACATGTAAATTTAAAAAACTATGCAAGCTATAATGTCATCTTGGCTAAGACACTTAAAATATTTATAAAACTATCTCCATCAATCAGGCAAGGCCAAATGCAGTGTTATATTTATATACTACTAAATAGTTCATGACACTGACTATCTACGAAATATCAATAAAAATACAACAATTTGTCAGCTTGCTTAAATAAATTTTATTGTGTTAGGTATCAAGTAATCCGGCCAAAGCTAGTGAGAAATGATGATACATGCCAATTTGAGTATCTGCCAAATACTGTAAATACATATCGCTATATGAAAATGTAAGTGTGATTGTTTTATAAATGAATAAAATGTTTGTGAGAAAAATGGTTGAAAAATGTTTAATTATTTAAAGGCACTAATAAACAATTGTATTATAATATTTGCCAATACTTACAAATAGTTTAATTCAGTAGTAACATATATGGCGATATATTTGAATGTGGTAAAGGTATTGAGTTCATACGCATTAAATTAAATTTGTTACAGGTATTAGGTATCGTATCCGTCGTCTAGAATCAGGTTAGCTATCTTTAGATTACCTTCGGGTATATTATTATTTTATAAAGTAAATCTTGTGTATATAACTCAAAGTAATAGAAAAATAACACCAACCTATCATAACTCTAGCAGGCACTGCATTCCATTCCAGCCAAAAAGTAATAAACGATGAGGTCACCAAAATGATGCCCGGTATGAAAACTGTAGTGAAGTAAAATGATCTATCCCGTGTAAAGATGAGATCCACCTTCAGACAGCTGTAATTACCTAGAAATAGCAAGCATAATCTAAAAATAAGAAACCAAATAAGTGCAATGAGGAAGTTGACCGTTATTCGAAATGAGAGCTAGCGTGTTACAATCAGCCCCAGCCACTTCTAGATGCTAAGGAGAAAAGATGCGTATAGTACAGCCGCCATTCCCACTGCCGCGTCGAGCCGTTACCTATCATGGAACGCGCCGGGACAGCGTTCCACTCCAACCAAAACGTGATGAACGAGGAAGTCACCAATATTATCCCAGGAATAAATACTGTGGTAAAGTAGAACGCCCGATCTCTTGTAAATATTAGGTCGACCTTTAAACAGCTGTAGTTACCTGTGGAATTAACATTGTTACGAAAACTAGCACATCAAACTAAATAACATTTACACTTTGATGTATACAATAAGTAATAACAGGTTGAAGGTGACGTGAATAGATTCCAAATAACTCCATTCAGTCTCTGGTCTTGTAGTAAACACCAAATGTCTAGCAAGTCAAACAAAAATATTAAATGTAACAACTAAACTAAAATACTATCCGGTATGTATGAGTAAAGCGCATAGTGTTCAATGTATAAGATAAGAACATATTGAATGAAGTGTAGTTTGTCCAAAAACATGAGCGCAAACTATTTCAAACACGTGCATTCAAGTACATCAAGTTTACATTACTACGTGCAAGGATATGGAGGATGAAACTGAAAATGACTATCAGCTGTTTCGTTCGTTGCTACAGTTACAAAAACGTACGTTTTTATATGTCTTTAAATTAGTTATAATTTTTATGTTCATGTCAACATATCGAGCTTTTTAGTTATTTTACTCGTATGTTAACTTTATGTTAATGAAAATCGTGTAATAAGTTAGAAATTGAAGCAGTTTATTTCTAAAATTTTCAGAAAAACGTTGAACACTACTAGAGGGACTGTAGCGGCGAATGAAACAACCTAAGTTATATTATCATAACAGTTGTCGCCTAAAATTTCACATGTCGCTGTTACGAGTTTCCATGTGTTTGGTCGCGATAATATCGCATCAAGCACATTGCCACAACAACGCATTTACTCACACATAAGCGGAATAATACTGTAAAATGACCGGACGGCACCGGACGGAACGGCAATCGTCCAGCGCTCAGTACCTTGCTCCTCAAACCGTCTCTGGCAAAGATTACATGTCAGCTCTTCGTCTTCTTCGTAAAGTGAATTACCCTCAGCTGCTTGCAAAGACGTTAATACAATCTTACATTCTATACTCTAATTATTTTTACTGACTAACATTTATAAAACAACTAAGTACTTGTAATAGGGACATACTTTGTTACTGTCACAAAATTCTAATTTGATTAAGTACTGCTGTTTTGATTCACTCAATCAATCACTAAATGACATGCTAGCTATATACTAAAATTTATAACTTTCACTGTCTAGAAGCGTCTACTTATGTTTACATGAAATAAAGTTTCAAAATAACCTTGAACATAAATCAAGACCAAGCTGAAAAGAGTTAATTAGAATTTGAATACAATATGAAAACATCACTTATCCCCTTCTTGTGCAATGTGTTAGGATGTGCTCAGAAAAAATAAGTTTGGGAGGCTAAACTACATAATTTAAATTAGGGTTATTGTTATTGTATAATGATGTAATAAGCGATGTTGGTATGTCATGGTTGTGGAGATGTGACTGCTTACCTCTCCAACTCGCCTTGATAGGGCAAGCGATGGTTTGGTTCTGGATTAGATACGCGTTCAAAGTCGTCAATGATGGTGACTTACGAAGCGTGTCTTCGTCGTTTTTCCACACGTACGTTATTGCTGACTGCTCGTATGATACTGAAAAACGATAACGATTATAAATTTGATCATAAATATCTATGCATAATGACTATCATAAAATTTGTGATTTTCACACAGTGAGTTCTACTTACTACTTTCTAAGGCAAATGAACACAATGGGTCATCAAAAGGAAAGATGTTGAGCCGCCCCTGACAGGACAATATTAGATGCCGCCGCATCAGATAATTTATAGTGCCATTACGATAGATACGCAACGCGAAGTGCATTGGTATTATTGGGTCCTGAAACACAATTACACAAAGTAAAATGCAATATCGATAAAAGGTGAGAGCATGTGTGAGATGTTAGGTACTTTACGACCTGTGTGAACCCTAAATGAATTTCAAAAAGGCATATATAGATATATACATAAAGGCCAATGAGTTTGAAAGCGTTTTACTAGTTGCATTGTCATAAATACCCATGAGTGCTGGGAAAATTCCTTCAGACGAGAGCATGGTGGAAATAATTTACTATAAAAATTGGTTTACATTGGTTAATTCAGTCAATATGTAAGATCTTGGTGGGGAACTGACCTTGAAGTCTCCATGCATAATGAAGTAGGTGTCAGGAAGCCAGATGTCCTCGTGGTGGTGGATGGCGTTGAGGAAATCGTAGTGGGATTGGTTAGAGTAGCGCAGCCGCGGATCATACCACTGCTGCTGCAGAAGGAATTCTACCTCGTATTTCTGAAACATACCACCTGGTTAGCATCTGTAAGATAAGCATTTGAGTATTATTATAAAACAGTATTTATTTAAGGTATTACCATCAATCAGTCCTTCATAAATAGGCACAATTAAGATTTTCAAAATGTTATGAGAACTACAGCTAAATTCTAATGGCTTTGAAATTGTTGAGAATTGGCTGCTTATAGCTGTTAAATATTTGACAGATTTAGTTCTGATATAAATAGAGGGATGACATCTACTTACAAGACTAGATTCGTCTGGAGATGCTAAACTAAGAAGTAGCACGCTAACATTTACGGTGAGGACACCTGAAAACGAACAAGTCGTAAACCTTCACACGAATATTCTAAAAGCAAAGATAGTCAGATCATTCTTACAGAATATACTGCATGACATAAGGAGACATACATGCACTCATCTATGTTTCATATAATATATATAGACATTAGGAAGTGACTAAATTAAGTGCAAGGACCTATATTTCACAATCGTAAACTTACACTAAAATCTAGATCTAGGTAGTATTTCCCCAGCAAATTATTAAATGTGTGAAAAATAAGTGCCTACTCAAAATATTGGTCAGTAAGAAATCGTAATTAAAGGCGGCAATAACTATCTGCATAACTTTGCAATAATAATTCAAATTAAGAATAGCTAGACCCGAGACTTAAAAGACAAAGGAATACAGCATATTATCATCATACGATTTGTGTTTGATGTTTGTGAAAAGAGAAAACGTAGGAAGTAGCAAAGCGGAAACAAAACAAAACAAAAGGCACTCTACTGAAATGTTTTAGCCGTCAGACGAAGTTTTCATTTAATTTGGATTAAAACGTCAGCCAATGATGCCTGCCTAATCGATGTTTAATAACATTACAGCACAGATTAAATTATCCCTAAATTACCCAATCAGTGTTAAACAGTGTGCATAACTAACACATTTATAGCAAGGTGCATGGATGGAACACAAAGAGTGATATTAAAAATACATATTTGTACAGATAAGGAAGTATCTACCAATAAATATCAACAAGAAGCCAACGTGGGAATGGAACCTAAACACAAATAGCGTGCAAACAAGGTAAGCACTTAGTTTATAAGGACGCTACGATACAAGAAGGTAATATACAGGACGCTCCACATGGAAGGATTTCTCTTTTCAAAAACATGAAACACAACGCACCGCGGTTGTGCGAGCGGGGCCGGAGCGATGACAGGCCGACCCTATTTTGAGCCAGAGAGTCATTAGGCGATGTTAGACCACAACAAAATTCTGGATCTGCAATTATTACATTCATCTTAACAATCTAGACACAAAATAAAACAGCTAAATGCGTGACACTAGTTTAGACATGTACGAGGATGGGGATAAGCTTACCATCTACGGGAGGGAGCAGTCTTTTATCATAGCGGGAGTTTTTCAGTAGATTGTCCAATATCTCTTTGTCCGACTTTCCCGCAGCAAAACTGGAAAAAAACATACAAAAAGTTAAATATCCCGAGATTAACGATATTTTATCAAATGAGACCAAAAAGTTTGACCATTACAAGCAGAAGAAACATCAATCTTCCACGCATATTATCACGGCAAATTAAGTGTGTGAGAACGCGGAATGGCAGACTTGGTATCGATTTCAGATTAGTACCCATTACCTTGCTACAACAGAGGGTCGGCTTAACAACATCTAAAAATATACATCCTCACACCAACAATCGGAGGCTAGACAATGAGATTACACCAGAGAAAAAGAACTCTTTCGACCTTGCTTGTTAACAAAATGCTTTTCGATAAATTGAATTTGATCAATCATGTCTATGCTGTAAAATGAACTGTCATGGTTTTCCCTTGGACTTCATATGTGTGTATCTTTTTCCACACACTTCTGGCGTAATTGTTTAGCATTGTTTAATATAGGTACCAGTTGTACTTGTATGTTAACAAAGCTCATAGTAAAATATGTATATACGATACTTTCTTCTAAATAATGTAGCTAAATTAACAAAATTGCAATTCCCATAGCTAGTTCCACCCTTAATTTATAATTAATATACACGACGGGCGCCAGTTCCACAGATGATTTACATAGCCCCTCTAAAGGGTCTATAAATGGGGCGAGGAACTTAACGCTCGGTCGAACCTGTGGCGGCCACCGCGTTACCTTCGCTTCGTCGCTCGCCACTCGCCTTTTCATGATTTTACTCAATATGTATAAAATTAGTTTCCACATTATTCTGTATAAAAGCCTGAATTTAATTCTGCCCCAGCTATTTTCATTACCGCGCTCAGTTCTCCATACGAGGCGAGCACTCGATTTCAATTAGATCGAAATGTCGATATCGCAGTCGACCGCAAAAAGCGGCATATAGGGTTTGTTTATCGGTAAGAGTTCAATAGGAATTTACCACGGTAGTAAGGTGTTGTGTAAGTTAAAGCCAGTTATTTATATTAAATTTAAAATTGGATTTGATGACATCTTGCTGGATATTGTATCTTGAATTTGGAAATGCGGTAAGCACAAAATAATACCTACATAAATGATAACTATTTAATGGACGTTTGCAAAAGTGCTTTTGAATAAGACTACTATGTGATATGTATACATTTTTGACTTATTACAAATCTTAGTACGATTAGAATGACTATACTATTATTCTCATGATTCTACTCTAGTGACATCTTCTGATTTAATTTTCACAAGCAATGCCTTCTTGCAATGTATAAATATTAATGCTATTCGAAGTGACATTTTACCAACTGTAGAACGAGTGACAAGATGACAACCCATGACAGAACATACCTTATGGTCAACTTTCGTCATTTCGTCGTATATTCGTCAGTGAAAAATGCTACTTCAAGCTATTGTTACGGCCGAGTCCAATTAGGATTATTGGAACTGTGTCCGTAGACTACTTCTTAAAACAATGTTATGAAGTACTATGGTTGACTGGTAGAGAATGCCTTTAGACACGAAGTCCGCCATTTGTATTTTTTTCTGTTGTGTGCAATAAAGTTTAAATAAATAAATAAGTACTCACATGTCGGATGTGAGAGCCGATACTTGGTTGAGCATGAGGAAGAAAACCACAACGCGTGCCACGATGCATGACCAACCCATATTAGGACATCTGTAATCAGAGATAACGACCATAACTGCATTTTAATGTTTTATTGAACACGTAATTATTATCTCAAAAAGTAAAGTCAAAGTAAGAAAAGTAAAATGTAAAGTCACTTCCCGAAATAGGATTGATAAAATACACATGTATATACTCTATGAAAAATGTTGTATACATGTTTTATAATATAAGTGACAAAGCCATAGTAGTTTAATTATAACCCAATTTACTTCGTGGTTACGAACATGTAGTACTGGTTGGATAGCATAATTACGTATTAATTTTCGGTCAACAGGATACGTTAATATTTCCGGTGATGGAGTTTCTGTTAAATAAAATTAATTAACAATACGACGATAATGTAGACATATGTTGTTATACTATGTTGGTAATTTAAAATGAAAGTACTTTTACAATATTTTTTTTTAAATTACAGTAAAATTGTACATTCAACGAAATGGGTAAATACATCAAATCCGGCATGGTTCATTTTTTTAATATGTTAATAGTAATAAAATAGGTACTCATGTTAAAGAGTTTCCGACCAGGTTAATTTCAAATTCTTAAAAAACACTAAATTTTTCGTGTTATTTTTGCTTTCTGATTTTTTTTTCTAAAAGAGAACGTATATTACGGCAAAAGTTCCCAAAAGCATTTAATAATAGACTATATTTGCAATATAATGAGCCAGATTACATTTACAAACACCACATAATTCTTGAGAAACAACTCTTCAAAGTTGGACGTATTTTCTCAATTTGTACGTTGAATGGGTTGTATCTGAGGTAGATTATACCCGGTTAACATACAGTTACCAGCATTGAGTTTTATTGTATTGTTAGTTATAGTACTAGGCTCCCAAAACTGCCTGCATATAATCTTGACAGAAACAGTCTCCCGAATAATGACGTCATCAAAATTATTTCCCCCTTATTTGGAACAGTCCAAATTGGAGCCAAATTGTGAAGTGTACATACAGTACAGAAGTGGGGTATGAAATAAAAGCCCATCAAATAGTTTATATACATTTTTTACAGTCTGTGCCCGAGCTCCGAGGAATTTTAGGGGAGCGGAGCCAAAGCCAAAGGTACTTAGCGAAGAATTACGTTAGGAACGCGTTTATCTCGTGAACTATGAGGCCTATCTTAACCAAATTAGCCTAATCTTGTTGCAAATTTAATTCAATTATAAATTATTGTATTATGTTTTTCTTGCATTTGATTTCATGTCTTTTAGGGAGTAAACTGTCAAAAACTATTAAAACTCCAAAACGCACACTTCGGCATTGTTACCCTTAATTTCCTTAGAGCTCGGGCGTATACTGATCATAACATATATAGCAAATTTAATAGGCTTTCATTTGATATTACACATGTGTATATGCAATTCACAATTTGGGTCCAATTAGGACTGGTTCAAATATGGGGGAATTAATGTTGATGACGTCATTATTTACGAGAGAAATTGTCCTTTTCGAGATTATTTGGAGGCAGTTTTGGGGACCTAGTACTATAACTAATAACATACTATAGTATATTGTTAACATCCATCACCGATTAACATACAATTAGCAGGGTAATTGTATGTTAACCGGTTTTAATCTTATCTCATAGAACAACCCATTCAAAATACGCACCGAAACGTACAACTTTGAAGAGTTGTTTCTCGAGAACTGTGAGGTGTTTGTAAACTTATAAGTGTGAGGTGTTTAGGAACTTTTGCTGTAACATGAATTCGTTAGAAAAAATGTTAGAAACCAATAATAACACGAACATTTTAGTGTTTTCTTAGAATTTGACATTCACCCGGTATGATTCTGAGGTCGCAAACTCTTGTCTAACATAAGTATTTCATCACTATTAACATAAAATAAATTAGATTTGATGTAAGGCAAAATGTAATGTGATGTATGTTTCAATGGATCAAAATGTTTTTTGTTTACTATGGGCACATTTTTTGGTTATATTATAATTTTTTATACCTACTGATATTACATCTGCATAATTTTTGTAATATGAGAAGTCATGCGAGGCGCGGCGCAGTCGTTCATGAGTAACTTACATATCGCAAGGTCATGAATAATAATCATACGTGTTTTTTTGCCACTGGCCTGGAATTGAATACATGACCTACTTTCAAAAGTTGTTATGCTTATGACGTCAATAAAGCTTTAGGCACGGAGCTTCGATGCGGTGGTAACATAGACATGAAAATGTTAGCTTTAAAATTTAAATTGCGGGCGCATTCATTTAAATAAATACCTTTTTAGGGTTCTGTAGTCAACTGGGAACCCTTATAGTTTCGCCATGTCTGCCCGTCCGTCCGTCCGTCCGCGGATAATCTCAGTGACCGTTAGCACTAGAAAGCTGAAATTTGGTACTAATATGTATATCAATCACGCCGACAAAGTGGTAAAATAAAAAGTGGAAAAAAATGTTTTATTTGGGTACCTCCCCTATACGTAAAGTGGGGAGTGATTTTTTTTTTCGTTTCCACCCTAACGTGTGATATATTGTTGGATAGGTATTTAAAAATGAATAGGGGTTTACTAAAATCATTTTTTGATAATGTAAATATTTTCGGAAATAATCGCTCCAGAAGTAAAAAAAATGTGCCCCCACCCTATGAAAAAAATCTCAAAAGTAGAACTTTATAAAAAGTTTCTAGGAAAATTATTTTGAACTTGATAGGTTGAATAATTTTACAAAAAAAATTACAAAATAATTTCTGAATTAAGTTTGTAATTTAACAATATAAGCAGGTGTTTATTGTACCTGTAATTTCTACAAAATCACAATGAAATGACGTGCTTTCAAATAAAGCAAAAACGGTGAAAATCGGTTCACGCAATAAAGAATTATCCCATAAAAATCATCTTCCATACTTTAAGCTCGCGCGCAATAGTTTACTTAATTTGACGATAGATGTCGCTGTACGTGGAACGCTCATATCATATCCTACATGGCGGTGTTATTTTAACTCTTAAGCGGGGACACTTACTGTGACGGACGGAAAACTACGGAACCCTACACTGAGCGTGGCCCGACACGCTCTTGGCAGGTTTTTATATTCGGGTCTCCGAATACTTTCTTGACAAACGTTCACACGAACCAAACGTACACTTTGTAATTTTGCCTGAAACTTTTGTGACCTTCACTATGTACGCTTAAACATCTTCTAGATTCTAAAGGAATCAAATCAAAGTGTTCTTTTTAAAATAAGTAATGCAAATGGCAAAAAGTGTTTAATAACACAACAGTAACAAGTAAGGAGTAACATGTACAAGTTTAAAGCCTCAATATACAGAACGAGAAGTCGGAAGGCATACACAGAACTACCCTAGAGACGTCCCCAGACTGAAACTCTTTATCAACTTCGATTGGCTTAGCAGTCCGTACTCGCGCTAGAGCCATGCTTGCATTCACTCGAAAATTTTATTGATATTGAATTTCTAAAGTTCTCTGCAAGCGATATTGGTGGAGACGGGATCGGAGCAACAACTTTGCTGAACATCAATGAACTTTTATGAATGCAGAACTGCATACTGAGTATAGCTGATCTTTCATGTTGAATATTGGTAATGCATATATTGCTTACCAGGTGCTCTGAGTATAGACGTGTTTATACAACCAAAGACGTAATAATCTGTAGATCATGCGACACAATTTAAATAGAGGCACGAATTTTTTTACATATAAGATTAAGGTGTGTGTTCTGTTTAATCTTATAGGTTAATATTCATACGAATACTGACAAACTACATAAAACAAAGCGTATAGGTAAGCGTATACGAGGCGTTGGTGCTGTATTACGAAATTTACGAACGTAATTTTCTCCTCTGTCCATGTCATTATTTAATAGTAGAAGAGCCCACGACACTAAGATCCCCGTCGATAAGACTCCCAGATTACATATATACCTTACCTTTATACTTACCTTTTTTTTAAAACGGGGAACACGAAATGGAGATGCCGCAATGCAAAAACCCTGGCGGCGTATTAAAAAAAAAGGTTCTAGTATGATATGACTCCCAGGTTTCCTTTCTTCCTCGAAGCTGGGCAGTGGTAGGGCTATACGATAATGCAGTGCTGCAAGCCCTCGTGATTGGCCTTATCAGTGGCAGCAGCATGATAAGCTTGTAGATGTACGCCTAAACCTAGCGCCTGATCTTTTTATAACAGCAACGTGACGAAGCGAGTGAGGTGCCTCTCACAGGGGTACTCTCGCCCTATAATTTCGTCACGTTGCTCACTATATAATTAGTTAAGTCGTGGGCTCTTATACTATAAGTAATTTCGAATAGAAACATAAAACTAGTGTGAATTTAAGCATATTATTATATTAGTGATTTTACTCTAAGATTCAATTCAAACACAATATTTTTAAATTCCTATTGAACAAAATTAGGTTAGTTGAATTTGTTATTACGGAAAAGCTCTTTATGGAATAAAGCAACTAGGTTGATTGTTTTCCCTGACAAACAGATTACTAATTGGCTGCTGACTTTGTTAAGCAATGAGATTTAAAAATAGAACACTGTCTAGTATTTACTTGTTTGTTATTTATTAAGATTTCTTTCAGTAGGTATTGTAGTATATATATCACTCTTAAATTGTTGTCTTCAATATTATAATATTAAAGAATAAAAATGCTAAGCATCTGAGCAGAATAATATAAGAAGGTAGGTACCTACTGGTCTAAGTATTACAAGTTATATTTCGTTGAAGATTAGTCTTTATCACTTCGACATGTGAAAAAGAATAATCTTCGAACACATCTAAGTGTAAATCCATAATATTCTGAAATAACATCTGTATTGTCACGCTACTAAAATAGACCTATTCCATTTCGTCACATAACACTGACAAAAACCAAAGTGTGTATTAGGGAATTCAATACCGGTATTTTTGGTATGATCAATACCGGATAGTAGTGTGTACCTTTCTGCTGACTGCAGAGTGGTGTCGGCATGTGGAGTGATCAACGCGTCCGCGCAGGCGCCCACCGCCGCACCATCACGATGCTATATATCTGAAACAAGACAACCGCAATTTTATAATTACTATAAACGTGCAAAGTAAAGCGTAGATGGCGCTGCAATCGTTAAAAATGTAATTCTCTAAACATCGGATGTGTCAAATCCATACACTGTACGATTACTAGTAGTAGTAGTAAAATTGGTATTGACATGTTAGTATGATTCACGAGTTTCACTACAGCTTTAATGGAAAACATGTATATCAAAGATCTAAAATATAATTATGAGATTGCCGAAAGAGCAATAAGTGATCTATTATTTGAATGTACAAATAGCCTTATATTTTACAAGTATCGGGGTAAAATAGGTCCAATGGTACCAGCGAGAGACAGCGCCGATTACGACCTTCAGGTTTTGTTTCATGACATGCCTCTAAATATGTCAGCAAACCTTTATGTTCTAACCGTAATAGATTAGATTTCGATAATTCGCTAACTCTGTTGGATACCATTTTAGAACTTTGTATTTGAACTTCAGGTTTACTGTTCGTTATTATATTATTAGGGTTTTAGTCTTTAAATTTTTAATAGTAAGTGTCAAATCGGCGAGTCAAATCTGCAGCGCGCACGCGCCGCTCAGAGCTATTTTTTGTAATTTTATTTTGTACTTAAACCTAGTAATAAACCTGTTGAAATTACTGGACTTTCTTATTGTCCGCCTGGACAATACAAATACAAGTCATAAGTACAAGTCACTGTTCAACCGACTTCAAGGTTTCGAAGGAGGAGGTTATCAATTCGTCGGGACCTTTATTTTTGCTTTTTTTTTAATGTATGTTCACTGATTATTCGAAGACGGCTGAACCCAGCTGGAAAATTATTTTTTGTTTCAAAGAGTTTACTTCGCAGTTGATCCTATTGTAACCAGGTCAGGACCTGATGATGGGATCCTGGAGAAATCACGGGAACTCTTCAACTATTATAGGTGTGCCTATATATAGTGATTTGAGTACAGCAGCTCGAGCATTTGCTTTTAGAAAGGTAGGGGCTAAGTGAAGTCGGTTCTTTTTTGTTTTAAATTATAAAATGCTTGGGTACCATTTTGGGTGCCTTTCATATATTTGGCAGTGTTTCCTAAGTTCAAAGATACTTAATTGAAAATGTATTGCAATCGATTTTTAGTTTCCGAGAAACGCGTAGCCATACAAATACGCCTGTCAAGAACTTCTCGCAGGATAACATCACCTCCGAATTATTCAAATATGGAGTGTAGCCGGCGTACAGTTATGTTTCAATTTGGGGTTAATTCGCGTAGCTAGTACAAATGTTGACTCGTGGGCTATATTTTAACATTACACCCCCCTTTTTCATCAGCCTCTCCCGGGCTTAATTAAGTCAACAACGGCTTCCCATTTCTGCAATTCTTTCGCTGACGTGTTTTTGTTTTGCTCTACATTGCCGTTTACTGCAGGGCATTTAACAATGCCCATGGGCATGATTCTGCATTGTTTCTGACAGCTTGGTGACATCATTGAATTTTTTTTCCACATTAACTGTCTATGAGTAAATTGCAATTTAAGTAACAAAATTTAAAATACAAATACAAATACAAATACAAATAATTTATTGAGAAAAGTGTAGTACAGTGTTTGTTCTTACGGACTAAGATTTTTTTTTAACGACAAGTGGTTAACAAATGCCTGAACTAGGATTCCCTGTGTTTCAGGCAGCGAAGGACAATATTAGTTAATTTTTAATTATTCACTTAATTATAAACTATAGGTATTACACAATAAAACTCTTATCACCTTAACAAAATAAGTAGGTTCTTAAGTATTAAATATCAAAGGACAGTATATAGGTAGTTATTTTATGACTAATTGTAATTTCTCTGTATCATTGTACGTAATTTTTTGAAGGGCGCGTCGTAGAGTATTCTTACAACAGGCATAGCTAAGTGGGTATATGTCTAGTGTTGCATTTAACCTGTTGTACAAAAATGGGCCCGCAAAGGCAAAGAATCTAGATAAAAATACGTGTTTTTTTTGTACTGTTTTAATACCTACAATATCTTTGCGTCTCTTATTTCTATATTCAGGGTTAAAGGAAGTTCTGGCGTGCTGCTTTAGCGTTGTGCTTAATATATATAATTGACGAACAGTCAATACTTCACATGATTTATAAAGGAGGTCAGTAGGGTATAAGAATGGGCGGGAAGTAGCAACCTTTAGTACCGCTCTCTGAGCTCTTTCTAGGGTTAGAAGTGTAGTTTTTGCTGTGCCACCCCAAGAAGAAATGCAGTAAGTTAGCATCGATTGACATAGTGCAAGGTATACCTGCTTGAATGTATAAATAAATAAAAAAACCTGCTTGATTAAATTTGGATCAGCGATTGAACGAAGTTTTTGAATACAAACATTAACATTCGAACTCTATTGCACAATGCTTCAATGTGATTTTTAAAGGTGAGGGTTTCGTCTATCATGACTCTTAAATACTTAATTTTGTCAGTAATAGCTATGGATTGACATGAACAAAGATTATTTGTACCACGTTCGTACCTTAAATCGGCCTATAATTTGTTACTTGAACTTTGCTACTAGATTTATAGACAGGGATTACAACGTATTTTTTCAGACATTTGGGAAATATTCCTTCAGCGATGCACTTTTGAATATGTGTGTTAGCGGTGGAACCAGGATGTGTTTGAAGGTCTTTATTATTTTGTTCGAGAGGCCATCCCAACCAACCGCGTAGTCATCTTTTAGGCTCATGATAATTCTTTCAACTTCAGCTTCATCCGTGTTTAATAACACAAATGATTTGGAAGATTTGTTTGTATCGGATTTTATTGTTGAAGGGGGTGACGACGAATCACCCTGGACTTTTTCGGCCAGTATAAAGTTCCATAATTATTTTGACAAAAAAGCACCATAATTATTCTATTGATAACTATGGCACAAACTAAATAAATATTATTATTATTAATTTATTCAGCCCTCATGTCCTCAACCGTAATAAATCATTACACTCTTCGTGTCACCTGGGCGTGTTATGTCCCAAAATCGTCGCCATTTGCATAATCTCCCTTGACTAAACCTGCCAATAAAAAAGCCACACAAAATAAATACATATGTTGTAAGTTAAAAAAAAATCAGTTCAGGTTTTCAAGTATTCAACCTATTAAGTATTATTAGTTATGTGACATTTGGACACAAACCTTACACCATACCCTATCGCTAATTGGAACTTAGTTTCATCCAAACTAGTCGACACCGCCTCTCAAATACTTGGTTTAAAATCATGTAGACGCGAGGACTGGTTTGATGATGATGACGAAGCACTGACTGAGGCTCTTAGGAAACACCGAGCTTTGTTGCGTTTGAATTGTAGTGACCAAACTGACGCAGTGAAACAAAGTGGTACTCTTCTTCGGAGAAAAATAAGGGAAGTAAAGGACAAGTGGTGGCAAGATAAAGCTGCGCGCATACAGTGGCTTTTTGACACGAACCAGCTTGGAGCATTTTACAGTGAGACTCACAGGCTTGTTGGTCCCACAAATAGAAGTTCTGTGCCGTTAAAGTCCTCTGACGGTACTCAACTTTTGACCAACAAACTTGACGTCCTTAAGAGGTGGGCAGAGCATTTTAACAATTTGTTAAATGTTGATCGTGCTGCGGATATGCAGCATATTGGCTTGATACCATCGCTGCCTACCAAACAAGAACTGGATGAGCCACTATCGTTGTGCGAGGTTGTCGTTGCCATACAAAAACAGCAAAATAAAAAGGCGGTGGGCATTGATAATGTACCTGGAGAGTTACTTAAGTATGGAGGGGCGGAGCTCCATCAGGCGATCTGGAAGTTGTTTTCTAGTATGTGGGAAGAAGATCGAGTACCTGCTGACTTTCGAGTCTCTCGCATCTGCTCCCTATATAAAAACAAAGGCGATCGTTCTGTCTGTAACTCCTACAGAGGTATATCCCTTCTTACTTCTCCGGAGAAAGTCTTTGCTCGTATCTTACTAAACCGCCTGATGCCGCTATCGGAAAGCATCCTACCTGAAACTCAATTTGGCTTCTGGCCAAACAGAGGCACCTGCGAGGCTATATTCTCTGTGCGACAGCTTCAAGAGAAGTGCAGAGAGCAAGGTCAACCGATGTACCTATGTTTCGTTGACTTAGAAAAAGCTTTCGACAGCGTGCCTCGCGAAGCCTTGTGGGTGGGTGGTCTTGGCGAAGCTGGGATGCACAGAAAAAATTATTAGGAGGGTCCGACTACTGCATGACAGCATGCAATGCTGCGTAAGTATCAACGGCGAACAATCGGAGTTTTTCTCTGTAAGCTGTGGCGTAAAGCAGGGATGTGTGCTCGCGCCCACTTTGTTTGCCTTATACTTTTCAGTACTGGTTAGGGAAGCACTACAAACTTTTCCTGCAGGCATCCGTATTCGCTATCGCGCCGATGGTGGCATATTCAACTTAGCCCGGCTTAAAGCGCGTACCAAAGTGTCCCACGCAATTATAACGGAGATGATGTATGCAGATGATTTGTGTTTTGTGACCGTATCCCCAGATGCTCTGCAACAGCTGATGTCGGGTCTTGCTGAGTCCTGTCAAAAATTTGGCCTAAAGATAAGTGTCAAAAAGACCGAAGTTTTGGTCCTAGACACAACTGCTAATCCGCAGGTTGACATCAAACTCGGCCGAGACTCGCTCAAGCAAGTAGAGCAGTTTAAATACTTGGGGAGCACGATTACCGCTAAGTGCCACATTGACAACGAGGTAAACTGTAGGATAGGAGCCGCTTCGGTAGCGTTCGGCAAACTTCGTCCCAAGGTGTTCCGATCACACGACATAAAACTCAGTACTAAAGTAGCTGTATACATGGCGATCGTCTTGCCGAATCTCTTGTATGCCTCAGAAACATGGTGCCTCTATCGTAAGCATATTCGCTCTTTAGATACCTTCCACCTGAGATGCCTCCGTGACATTATGGGGGTCCACTGGTCTGATCGTGTTAGGAACACGGAGATCCTTAGACGTGCCGATGTCACCGGAATTGAGGCCTATTTGATGAAGCGACAGCTGCGTTGGGGTGGACACGTCTCCCGCATGTCTCAAGACAGAATCGCTAAGCGCATCTTTTACTGCGAACTGCAAAATGGCAAGCGCAGGCAAGGCGGCCAGTTTTTGCGGTATAAGGATGTGCTGAAGCGGCATATGAAAACAGCTCGTATAGAGCCAAAGACATGGGAGACTCTTGCTAGTGACCGTCCGCAGTGGAGGCATACCGTGCACACTCAGGTGCGTAAGTTCGAAGCCAGGCGTCGCACAGAGCTCGACGCTAAGCGCGACGAGCTAAAGGCCAGACCAACTGTGGCCATAAATTATTGCTATGTCGGAGGGGTGCTGACTTGCAGCGAGTGTGGCCGCACATTTGCTGCAAAAATTGGCTATATCAGTCACCTAAGAGCGCACCAGCGTCGCTCTCAGCGGTAGGACGTAGTCGCTGTAGCCGAAAACGGCTAGGAGGAGATGTAGTTTTAAAAGGTCAGATTTTAATTTAAAGGTGTTGATCATTCCTGTTGTTGTTGTTCATTCTTTTATGTACTTAGTCTCCAGCTACCCAAAGGTTGTATGGAAGAGATCGCTTTTAAGCGATAAGACCACCTGTAGTTACTTAGTTTTAATTTTGATTTTATGTTTGTTTATTTCTACTGTATGGTGCACAATAATGAATATACATATATTATATTATATTATTCCTGAAATACAATTACTACCTTATTTAACTCTTTTACGAAATAAGCTTTTTACGGATGGATAACAATTTAATAATAGCGGGGGTATTTGATAACACCATTTACATGGCTTTTAATAAAATGGAATATAAATATAAGTCCGCTTTTTAGGGTTCCGTAGTCAACTAGGAACCCTTATAGTTTCGCCATGTCTGTCCGTCCGTCCGTCCGTCCGCGGATAATCTCAGTGACCGTTAGCACTAGAAAGCTGAAATTTGGTACTAATATGTATATCAATCACGCCGACAAAGTGGTAAAATGAAAAGTGGAAAAAAATGTTTTATTAGGGTACCTCCCCTATACGTAAAGTGGGGAGTGATTTTTTTTTCATTTCAACCCTAACGTGTGATATATTGTTGGATAGGTATTTAAAAATGAATAGGGGTTTAGTAAAATCATTTTTTGATAATGTAAATATTTTCGGAAATAATCGCTCCAGAAGTAAAAAAAAGGTGTCCCCCCCCTCTAACTTTTGAACCATAAGTTTCAAAAATATGAAAAAAATCTCAAAAGTAGAACTTTATAAAAACTTTCTAGGAAAATTATTTTGAACTTGATAGGTTGAAAAGTTTTAGAAAAAAAAATTACAAAATTATTTCTGAACTACGTTTGTAATTTAACCGTATAAGCAGGTGTTTATTGTACATGTAATTTCTACAAAATCACAATGAAATGACGTGCTTTCAAAAACTCTTAAGTGGGGACACTTACTGTGACGGACGGAAAACTACGGAACCCGGCGTGGCCCGACACGCTCTTGGCCGGTTTTTGTTTTATGTTATGGGTTTATTCTTCAGTTTGCTTTTAACGTATTGAATTGGAATAGAATTTGTATTAGATACAAATACATGCTTCCTGTGTTTTTTTGGCAAATAGGTAAGACGATGCACTTATAAACGATTCATAATCGGTGAGCAGGAACCAATTTTTCTAATTCAGTTATCGATAGCGATATTAGCGATCACATTTATATAGCAGTTGGGCCATTTTATTTAAAGGTATACTCCACTCTTTTTATTTATTCGGAATATTTTAGGTTGATTTTGACTCAGAATCACGAGCTCTTTCGATCCTAGTAGAACAATAACTTGGAACATTTTGGAACTTTTTTACTTGGAACGTTTTTCTACTAGGATTAAAAGAGCTCGTGATTTTGAGTCAAAATAATCTAAAATTTTCCAAAAAAATATAAAAAGTGGAGTTTACAACTTTAAATTAAGTGGCCCAACTGCTACATAAATAAATGTGATTGCTATTGATAACTGAATTAGGAAATTGGTTCCTGATCACCGATTATGAATCATCGTGTACATTCAAACTGAATTATAATTTAACTAAATGTCGCTAAACACGGAATCACGGATCGTGTTCCTTTTGACCGAAAAATAATTCTTAGGTGATTCAATTTCATGTAACCTAATTTCACAGTCGTACCATAGATTTCATATCTAACAAAGTAAAGTAGATGAGACCGATAAAGAAACCAATGTCGTCCGCGAGAGGATTATGCTAATAGAGGATTCGCCGAGCCGTCGAGATCAGTTTCGACAAGAAAAACATAGTCTCTGTTTTTCTTAGGCCCTGTAGTCCCCATCGCTTCCTATGTAGCTATCTGCTAATAAATCCACCAGTCTAAGCCGGCTCATAGTTGTAGCAGATCTTGAGGTATATGAGACACTAATTTGGCTACAATAGACTATCCGCGGCGCTCTATAAATTACCGAAATGCAGGCCTTGACTGTAACAAGGTAACTTACAATATCGACTGTCTTGTATTTTAAAAATTTTACTTTCCTGCTTGCGGACAAAAAGCAAATTAAGAGAAGTAAAACAAAGTCTGATTTATGCTTAGTAACCTATATTACTAAAAAGTACGAAAAAGAAGTAACTAGTTTTCTTTTCAACCGACTTCAAGATTTCGAAGGAGGAGGTTCTCAATTCGTCGGGATCTTTGTTATTGCTATTTTTTTTAATTAATTTTTTTATGTACGTTCACCGATTATTCGAAGACGGCTGGACCGATTTGGATTTTTTTTAAAGAGTATACTTCACAGTTGGTCCCAATGTCATCGGATCAGGATCTGATGATGGGATCCTGGAGAAATCGAGGGAACTCTTCAAATATTATAGGCACACCTACAGTGATTTGAGTATTTTTTACAGTAGCTCGGGTATTTCCTTTTGGAAAGGTGGAGGCTGAGTGAAGTCGGTTCTTTTTTGTTTAAAATAATTTAGAGTATTACGCACGTGCACGTAGGTTTGGTGCTGAATCTTAACCAAGGAATTTGTTAATTATGCTAAAGTTACATTGTATTACTTGTATTTTATTTTAATTTTGTGTAGTGATAAAAGTGATCAAATCAGGCAACCAACATAACAGTAAAAGCGTCTGCGTATTTATTAGTTGATAGTTGATACCATGTTGATACGAGGGGACAAAATTATTCGTGTTTTTACACTTTTATCCAATCTATAAATTAATTAACCGTAAATTACCTCAGACATATGCGTAGGATATTAATGGATTAATATTTGTCTGTATTATGGTTCATGTATATCGTATTTAAGTAATAAATATTAATTGGCAAAAAACCACATAGGTATGCGGATAGAAAGCCGCAACACGGTAAATATGTACAAAGGTTATACATAATTTACCTCCAGTTCAACTCACTGCTATATAGCAGTTGTAACACATTGCACCTTTGAATAGGAAAAAAGGTGCATAAGGTTAAGCATCTTTTACGTCGACAGTATAAAAAGAGGATCCTCCAGTTTACATTTTCAACTGCCTTTAATAACTGCAAGGACTATACCAATAGAAGTCAATTATGTAACCGACCAGTTCCACACATTTATCTAATTTTGTATTAATGAAAATAAATAACTATAAAAGTTCGAAAATGTAGTCCGTAGATTTTTGTGTAGCTGCTTAGTTATTTATTTCCTAACTCGACTGCTAAGCCGGTTGGTCGTCATGGAACGACTAATTTATGAGCCATGGATTAGGTTCAAGTAGTCCAAGCAGTCCATCTTTGGGTACATTGTTAAGTTATTTCACGATAGCTTATCACGTTTCCAAAATGAGTTATTCGTGAAATGGAAAATAAGCTTGGTAAATTAGGGCTGTTAAAATAATAATAAATCAAAGTTAATTATTATATTCAGAGGAATTATTGCATACTTACCATTATTGATCGTACTCTTGGGAAATTACGGTTATCGCTAACATTAGCATGTAACTATCGAGAAAAATTAATACATATGCAAAGATTAGAATGAACGACTTACTTAATGAAATACAATAGATAGTCGTATTTTAATCGTAAAGATTTTTTCTACATACAATTTATTGTTGTATATTAAATACAAAATCTTCAAATGTTCGTAAGTACCTAAATACAGTAAAAGTAACTTTTAATAATTGTTATTTTTGATAATACTGTGCAGAAATGTAACACGATAAAATATATACCTATAATATAACGTATCAATGTTACTCTGCGTCCGTAGGAAACACCTTAGACAACCCTACACGTGATCCCTGGGTGGTGCTAAGAGTAACAAACTTGGCAGCTGCACTGTCCCATCTGGACCTCGCAGCACTCACTGGATTTTCTTCATCACCTACTTTTCCACTGCTACTAGAAATGCCTATCTATATCCAGTGACATGTAGCCATACGATAAAAAAAAAAAAAAAAAAATATGTATATATATAACGTATCCCAATTCAGCTGGTTCCATTTTAAAATAAACGCCATTTTGTATACGTCATACCAAAAATTACGACAAAAGTGCAGAGAGCGTAGAGAGAACGAATTTGCTTAAACATTTTCCACTGCACATTGCACTCGTATACAAACATTTCTATGCTAACGAGTATCAGCTATAAAATCTGTGGGTTTATTCTCAATAGTGCAATTAAAGTATCAATATTAAATATATAACATATTGTTTGTATCCGCTCGCTTGCTCTTACTACCTATACCTATGTGTTCTAAAATCTGCAAGCGGGACGCACTGAGTGTCACATTAAATTTAAATTGAGCTTTAGTAGTTCAATACAGGCTTTTAAGAAGTTAATGGGTAAACTTTTGTGTACAACTGAGAAGGCAATTGAGGCTATTGTAACGGCTTACGGGTAATGCAATTATTTAACGTGACGTAGCGAAGCCTCGTAGCGTGTTGCCTACTACGCCCGTTGCGCGTAGCCTACGATTATAGTAATTTATGAAACGAGTTTCAAAAGTCAAGAATTCCCAACGAGTACTCTATTGTAAAACACGAGTTAATGCGTATTTTATAATATATTAAGATTAACCTTAGAAAAACTCATTTGCTTAAATATCTTACGAGTAGTGGTGGTGTCAAACCTACACGTGGAGGACACTGGAGGTTAACTACTTATTTTTCTGCGCATGTGTGTGACTAAGTTGATAATATATGTATTAGTATTACTTTATATGCTCATGTTTATCTATGTATGTAAAGAAGTAATTTTAACGTAAGCACCTGTTAAACATGTAATATGGTTGCGGTTCACGCTACGTCGCAATGGGGACACTTTTTACTTAAATACTCGACAAACAAATACGACGTTTCTATGAAATAAAAAAGACATAAAGTCGAGAAAAGTCACACTTTATATTCACATGTTTATTTTACTTCTAGTCTAATGGACATCGTGCATTAGTGCAACCGAAGATAAAAGTGGTACGAGTAGATACAATCTCAGATTTTTAAAATAGGATGAAATTTCACTATAAATTTTACTTTACTAGTAATTCTGTGGTTGCAAGCTTAGAGTTGCCAGTTTTTAAAACATAACTAAGTACACAGATCTGTAGGGTTGTACCTAATTAGAGGATTACATTCGTGTCCGGTATTTGCATCGGTGTCGGGGGCTTAATGTGCCGACCCGTTTCCAACCGCGCTGTAAGGAATTTATCACATTACGCTGTTTTAATGATATGTATAAGTCTCTAAAAGGCAAGTAGAACTAACGATAAATATGTAAGCTATAGTTAGGATTGTTAGTTAGATGCTCAAAAAATTGGGATTAACATCTCTTTAGTAACATTCGGATATATTATAATTTTAAACAAAAAAGAACCGACTTCACTTAGCATCCACCTTTCCAAAAGCAAATGCTCGAGCTGCTGTAAAAAATACTCAAATCACTATACGTGTGCCTATAATAGTTGAAGAGTTCCTTCGATTTCTCCAGGATCCCATCATCAGATCCTGACCTGGTTACAATGGGACCAACTGTGAAGTATACTCTTTCAAACAAAAAAAGAATTTTCCAAATCGGTCCAGCCGTCTTCGAATAATCGGTGAACATACATAAAAAAAAATAGCAAAAACAAAGATCCCGACGAATTGATAACCCCCTCCTTCGAAATCTTGAAGTCGGTTGAAAACATCTTACTCCAGTAGTAAGGTAGAGAGTTTTAAATTCAAAATAACGCTGATAGTTTCGTATTAAATTAACTAGCAGGATATTACCCAATAGTGTACTTTGTGTGAGGAATTCAGGGGAGGTATGCTATGGTCATTTCTGATCAAAAATAAATAGCAGTCAATAATAAATTTCTACTTTGCATCGCCCCGCTTCATACACGTCATACTTCAGGCGAGCGCGTCTACAAATTAGATCACACGGCATTACGTCAAATTAGAGACGTTCAATGAGTCGTTTGGTCCGGGTGATTAAACGTTCAATTCCAGTACCGATTTATACGGCTTCCCTTTACAAGTACCTACATACGAGAGAAATTTAATTCCAGGTGCCAGGTGTTAATGAACCTTTACCTTTCTCCTGAAATCCCCGCGTCCCGGCCGGACACATACTCGTACCTTAATGTAATCCTTTCACCCCTGTTGGTTATGCTTTATGCTCAACAACTTTTCCCCTTTGTTTTTAAATTCTACATTTAAATCGCGGCACGCACGTACACACGTTGTTTTATTACATAGAGTCACGTCTGAAAATATGGGTACGTTTAATATTATGACAAAAATATGTAGCCACGACTCTATGTATTACCAAGGCGTAAAGTCTTGGATACATGTTTATGTCACATTAAATGTACCTATCCATATTTTCAGACGTAACCGTACTCTGTCGGATTTTAAGAACATATAATTCACATTTGAATAGTTTTAAACAACCTTTTTTTGTGCAAAATTTATTCTACATATAAAGCGTGTTCAGTTTTCTCCATAAATGTCAGTGATAATAATTTAATTATTTTTTTCGTATTACCAGAAAATTACTACATGAATATGAACCTGACCATGTACTCGAACCGGCCAGAAATACAAAATTGTATTTAACACCGATGTGCCTAGGCTAGGTTATAATATTTTCATTTTGAATTTAATTACATGACATACATTTCGTACATGACATACAAACTGAATTAAAAATATTACAATAAATCGTTACTACAATATTTTGAAAAGAATCCTGGTACCTAACACATAAGTAGTTGATAATATTTAGGAAAAACCGGCCAAGAGCGTGTCGGGCCACGCTCAGTGTAGGGTTCCGTAGTTTTCCGTCCGTCACAGTAAGTGTCCCCACTTAAGAGTTAAAATAACACCGCCATGTAGGATATGATATAAGCGTTCCACGTACAGCGACATCTATCGGCAAATTAAGTTAACTATTGCGCGCGAGCTTAGAGTATGGAAGATGATTTTTATGGGATAATTCTTTATTGCGTGAACCGATTTTCACCGTTTTTACTTTATTTGAAAGCACGTCATTTCATTGTGATTTTGTAGAAATTACAGGTACAATAAACACCCGCTTATACGGTTAAATTACAAACTTAGTTCAGAAATTATTTTGTAATTTTTTTTCAAAAACTATTCAACCTATCAAGTTCACATTAATTTTCCTAGAAAGTTTTTATAAAGTTCTACTTTTGAGATTTTTTTCATATTTTTAAAACTTATGGTTCAAAAGTTAGAGGGGGGGGGGGGACACATTTTTGTTTTACTTCTGGAGCGATTATATCCGAAAATATTTACATTATCAAAAATTTTTTTTTTAAACCCCTATTCATTTTTAAATACCTATTCAACAATATATCACACGGAGTTGAAATGAAAAAAAAAATCACTCCCCACTTTACGTATAGGGGAGGTACCCTAATAAAACATTTTTTCCACTTTTTATTTTACCACTTTGTCGGCGTGATTGATATACATATTAGTACCAAATTTCAGCTTTCTAGTGCTAACGGTCACTGAGATTATCCGCGAACGGACGGACGGACGGGCAGACATGGCGAAACTATAAGGGTTCCTAGTTGACTACGGAACCCTAAAAAGGTAAGCTTACCAGAATACCCTATTATTAAATAGTGCGATCATAGCCGGTGCCAAATGGGGCGTACCTATTAGGTAGTTTGGCCTCGAGGAAAAGTGATTGTTCTCAAAGTAATATACCGTGTAAAGAATGAACCAAGGCCTCGCTAAGGGCAACCCGCGGTGAACTCTATATTAAATGTGTATAGGGAAATGGCTCCAGGCTAGATTCACCGACTGCCAGTTTAATTAAAGTAAAATAAGTTATATTTATACTATGTAGTTGCGTTTGCACACGACATAAAAAGGTCAAATACGGCTTTTCGTGAACAAAAGATTTCCTTATGCATGATGATTCCTTAGGACCCAAGGATGGATTTGAGAAGTGGAACCACCAACACTTTTGATCTAAATTTCTAGGGGGCCTGGGGGGGAGATCTCAACATTATCTTGTAGATATCAAGATAATATCAAGTTAAGCTGTTAAGCTACTAGGCCAACTTTGGTATGGTTTTCGTATAAATTGGGGATGCCAAATTAATTTATGGTATCATTTTGACACCGTTCCAAAGCAAAAGCATGTAAAATAATAAAATAATAGGTACCGCGATCCTACCTGCGATGTGAATCTTCACATTCCAATAAATAGGACAGATTCTTACCCGTAGTTGGTTGTCGCGGTACATAAGTCATGGTATGATAATGGCGATATATTTTGCGCAGGATCTATCCTAATTAAAATAATAAATAATACCTGCTGTAGCGGTGAAAAGCTGCAAAAGTCGGTATTTAGTATTTTTGTTTTGACACACACAAGTGTATTCCGAAGCATATTTATGTATACTTAATCCGGAAATAAACTTTGGGCTACCATTTGATCAAAAATATCCTTTTAAGCAAATTCAATTGATCTCTGATCGGACATTTGGAGAGCTTCGTTTGGAATGCAATTCGTATTCAGGTTGAATTCAATTTTAGCGACGCGATGTGGAGTTTATCGTAAGTATCGATTTCTTTCGTGTGCTAATTTTATTCTGAAGCACGGTTTGCGTGCTATGCAATCTTGGTCGGACATCTATAATTAAGAAATAACGTGTAAAATATGTATTTTCTTATAAACATTCTATAAAAAAAACCAATCCCGCATATCAAAAAATACTGACTGGCGCACAAAAAAATCTGATTGCACATTTAAGAAATTTGCCGATTTTTATTTGTTTTGCTGTGTTAGTCAGTATAATACAGCCTTGGCCAGAAGTGTTGAAAATAGCTGTTTTTTGTTTACGGTTTTGATGTTAAGTATTAGTTCACTATCATAACAATGTACGATGACGAAAAATGTTATATTTTATTGATATATCTAGAAAACTTCACTTAATAACACTTTCAAGGTACCTATAAAATATGAAAAGTGGAGGTCTCAAAAATGCGAATTTAAGTCGGTGCAACAAATTGCAAATATTCTATGCAGTTACTACTAACTTCCACAAAACATGCCTGTTCAGTTTGAATTCATTGATAAAATAACTTCAAAAAAGATAGAAACGCCGGACTAAACTTTCGAGTTTTGTATGAAAATCGCAAGGGTGCTCAACACTTCTGACCAAGGCTGTAGTTAGGTTATGGTATTTTAATGTGGCTTTAAATAACTAGCTTAAAAAAAGAACTATTCGCCCTTTTAAAATCAAATCAAAGAATTAGATTGATATTGACTAAGCATCTCTACTTTTCATTTCTACTTTTTAGGCTAGTTGGGAAACGCCTCAGTTCCATAAATACGGTGTAAATATAAAATGTAACCAATTAATATCAAAGAACCAGGAGGGAGCTAATTTCGTTTTTTCTCATAACCACATAAAAGGTAGTGCTTTAGCCCCATGACAGGAAGTAAAGTCTCGAAACTCAGGAATATTACCTTAAAGCTTTCTCGGCCACAAAAGCTCTTCAATTTATTCGAACTGTAACATGAAACGACGCAATCACATTTTTTTTAACGAGGTAATTACGCCACTGCTTTTCAAGTATGCAGATTAAGCCAGAGTTAACAGAGGGAATTACATTCTTCAGATTATTTACATAAGGCGTTAAATATTAAAGGTGCTCTGCCTAATATCATCATATTTTCTAATTTCCAAAAACCCTATAAGTGCATTTAGGTCCATATAGATGTTGCAGTAGGTACACTATTCAAAAAATAGTAACAGCACAGCGTGCATTTGGACAAGGGCGTGCGGCTTTTTAAGTAGTCGTAAATTCGAAGTCTTCGCACCCCGACGAATATCAATGACTTTCCCTAACATGTATTATGTAGTTAGTTATCTCTAGAAGGTCTTCTGTCAAGAAAATTATCCTTAGGAAACCATAAACAATTCTCATATAAACATGGTCAAATGTCTCCTCCGAGGTGGTATTCATATATTTCATACTAGCTGTACCCGCGGCTTCGCCCGCGTGTGTGGGAGGTTTTGTGATTTTCATTTACTATCCAGGCCATTAGTTTAGAATTCACGAGTTCTACATATAAATATCTATCTAAATTTATTAGTTCATCCGTGATAAAGATAACTGACTAAAAGGCTTCGAAAAGACGGTCAAACGCTGAAGGTACTGGCGTGAGGTAGCGTGTGAGCGCAACGTCGTAGCGAAAACTGCTTTTGCAGCAGCAGACCAAAATCTAATAAGACCAAAGGCAGCAAGAATTGTTTCAGCAGGAGCATGAAAAGATCCCCACAATGGTCAAGTTTTTTTGGTGAATCCGAACGCCGAAGCCGTGACGCGGTGAGCGGCAATATCGCGAAAGCCATAGGGCGCGAGTACCGCGCAGGACCCAGGCCCGGAGGATCGCAACGAGAATTGCTTCAGCAGAAGCAGCATGTCAGGGACCGGACATACTTCAATGGCGAAGTGTCTTAGCGAACTTGAGGGCTGCGGACACGTGGGTGAGCGGAAATGTATGTGAAAATCAAAGGCTGAGTACCGCGTAAGGTTCAGGCTCGGAACATCGCAGCGAGAACTTCTTCAACATCTACATGACAGGGTCCGGACATAACTTAAAGGCGAAGTGTCTTAGGGAACCCGAGGGCCGTAGCTCGAGGGTGAGCGGCGAAGTCTGAGAAAGTCAAAGGCCGAGTACCGTACCGTGTAGGGCTCAGGTCAGCAGCAGTACCATGACCGGGACCGGACATAGGTATCTCAATGGTGAAGTGTCTTAATGCCCGAGGATGAGTGGCAATATCTGCGAAAGCCATAGGCCGAGTACCGCGTAGGCCCAAGCCCGGAGCGTCGCAGCGAAAATTTCTCCAGCAGCAACATTATATAATCCGGACAAAATTCAATTGCGAAGAATCTTAGCTAATCTGATGGCCGGAGGCCCGATGGTGAGCGGCAATGTCTGCGAAAGCCATAGGCCAAGTTTCGCTTAGGCTCAGACCCGGAGCGTCGCAGCGAGAATTGCTTCAGCAGCAGCAGCAGCAGCATGACAGGGACCGGACATATCTCAATGGTGAAGTGTCATAAGGCCCGAGGGTGAGCGGCAATGTCTGCGAAAGCCATAGGCCGAGTACCGAGTAGGCCCAAGCTCGGAGCGTCGTAGCGAGAATTTATTCAGCAGCAGCAGGCAGCATGACAGAATACGGACAAAAATCAATTGCGAAGAGTCTTAGCAAATCTGAGGGTCGGAGGCCCGATGGTGAGTGGCAATGTCTGCGAAAGCCATACCGCGTAGGCCCAGGCCCGGAGCGTCGCAACGAGAATTTCTTCAGCAGCAGCGTGACAGCTAGCAGCTAGTAATTGCTAGATTCATGACTACCCTTTTTATTGCAATCAGCTGTTAAGGCGCTAGGCGCTGATTGTGGCCGAAAACTGTTACTTTCTAAGGGATATATCTCAATAACGGGTCATTCAAAAATTTTGAAAAAAATATATGTTATTTACCATTTCATGTACAACATTGTCAACGTTTGAATAAGTCGTGTAACGTATAGTTTCTCCGTTATGTAAATGTAACGAAATGTCGTTTTACGGTTAATTTGGCTTATATCTACTGAACGGCTCATTCGATTTATAATATTGTTGAACTAAAATATATGTACTACAGAACACTACAAACTCAACGTAGGATATTTAAATTGATTAAATTTTCTTAAACAACTTTATCATAATTCCACATTTCGTGCGTTATTAGCTCGAAAACGGCGTTGCTGGCAGTCGTGAGCTAGCTTTGAGACGAGGAGGCTGTGTCGCTCGTCGCTCCGTGCTTCCCTTGTACTACATATACTTGTGCTTGGCCCGTGAGCAATAATATCGGACTTACTGTGCCTAAAGACTAAATAACTGCAGAGGGTTCATGCGGTGCGGATATAACGTGTCTTCCCGGAATCAATAATGTATACGTTTTATCTTTTAAGATAATGTACTCGTATGCATGTTTATGTACGTTCGTATAAAAAGTGTATTTTATTTAGATTATAATACAAGTAAAAAACAAATGAAATAAAAATGGAGGAAAAACAAAAATCATGAATCTCACATTGCTCTGAAAACAAATTTGGTCATGTAAGTAAACTAAAATTATTATGTTTTAGTAGACGCATGCATCACGCAAAATAGGCATTAGTCGTCGAGTTGCGGAAATCTGTTAGTACTGCAATACAATAGACTAATAATTAATTTAATAAAAAACTCCAAAGAACCGAATTTATTTCAACATATTTATTTAAGAATACCGTGTTCTAAACGAATGTAATATGCGTTTTATTTTAAGATTAAACACAATCTTTAATGTTATACTTTATACTAATTTCTCAAATCTAGAAATTGCGAAGTAAACTGCAAAGGATTGCAGATAAACCGGCCAAGAGAATATCGGGCTATGCTCAGTGTAGGGATCCGTAGTTGCCGGCCTGTTACAATACATCCATTCATAAGGTAGTCTATAAAGAAATATTTTGTGGCACTTACGTTATTTTACTATAGGCATAACTCAAAAACGGCTCAACCGATTTTATTCCATATAGTTTTTAATGATAATAAGTATTTTAATGGCCTCACTTCCAGGAATTTTCCCAATTTTTTTGGACCCACGGTTCAAAAATCAAAGAGCATTTTAACTTTCGAAGCTATTATTTACGAAAGTATTCGTTTTACCCAAAAGTTGTTTAAAGCATACTCTTCTTTAAAGACCTATCCAACAATGGGTTTCAGATACTTATTGTTTTACCACTTTGTAGGCGTAATTAAAACACATAATTACTCATACCAAATTTCAGTCTACTAACTATCACTGAGCAAAGCCTGATTGAGAATCTAATAAAAAATTGCTGATATTTAAGAGTTGTATGTAAGAATGTATGTAAGAATAAAGGAAAAAAAGCTATTTTTTATACCACGACGCTGGCAAACAAGCATACGACCCGCCTGATTGAAAGCAGTTATAAAGCCTATGGACGCATGCAACCCCAGAAGATTCACATGCGCGTTGACTACCCTAAAAAACTTTACTATGTCGGTGAAATGCAAATAAATACAAATTTTATATTAATTATCAACACAAGTGAATAAATAAATTACTACTAAGGGTTAATACTACCTATCAAGTATCTTTAAAAGACCGGCCTAGTTTGTATCGGACCATGTATAATGTAGGGTTCCGTAGAAAGTAGTTTCTTGGAGATAACTCAAAAACGGATGAACCGATAATATGTGAAATAATTTTCGTAGAAAATTAAGTACTAAGCCTTCTTGGTATTTTTTCATATTTTTTTGACTTACGGATTAAAAGTTAGATGGGGGCTATTATATTTAGACTTTCGAAGCAATTATTTCTGAAAATATTTACTTAATAAAAAAGTTTTACAAATACTCTACCTATATATATATATATATATATATATATATATATAAGATATTTTTAAAGCCTTATCGTACAACATGTTCATATTTACAAAAAAAAAATATTTTTGACATTTAGTTTGGCATATGTATTTATGGAGTGCCTCACCTAAAAGATTTTTTTAGCAATTTAGCCAGAAGACTAAGTAGCGGCACATGAAACACACCTCTAGATAAAATTTCAGTAATATATGTTTTATAATAAAAATGGCTGTGACATACGGACGGACAGACGGACATGTTTCAAAAAACTTTTAATGGTTCCGTTTTTACCATTTTGGCTATGGAACCCTAAGAAGTGTTTGCGCTGTGTTATATTTTAAAGATCTAAATTTAATGGGCTTACAGCTCTCATTTGTTGCACAAATACCGCTCCTTACATGTGCATTTTTACTATTCGCTACTCGCAACAGGCTTAGTTTTGTAAATTTATCGTAATTAAGTGAATTTTTACGGTTAATATTTAAAATCGCAACAAAAAAATAACCATCTATTAAGCTCACTTGCACAGCAAAAAAAATCCAAATTCACATGAAAACACCGCTTTGATGTGCATTCAGTTTTTTTTGCTGTACTAGTCAGTATTTTTTTATTTTCTCTGATATGCGGAATATTTTTAACCATATTTCGTAAATTCATAAATATTTTGCCGCTCACTGTACTTCAAATTCAAAATCTTGGTTTTCATTTTTTTACATAATAATCTACTAATCGAGATCGTTATTACTTATCTTATTTAGTAGCGTTCCTAAAAAATGTCACCGTAGTACTTAATCACAGTATTCAAATCACAAAACATCCACAAAAGGATTAGGTATGATTATTATAAATCTGCCCGCGCGTCTCTGAGTAGTCATATACTTTGAACATTATTGCGGTGCATCGCGGCGGATTTACGCACGATCGCAATGAGAAGGGTACGCGGATGGCGCGGGTAGAGAGCGCCCAAACGCTCAAGGACACTCCGGCGACAATAGTCTTAAAGCGAGATAAAACATGTTGCTCTCACAAACGGTACAATTTTTGCTGTCGGTTTATTTGTTTTTAGTATATTGTAAGTAGGTTTCATGAATTGATAAATATATTATTTTTACGTTGAGAATAAAGTACCTCCAGGTATTAATGGATCACAATATATGTCCGGATACTTACAATTTCCAAAACGAAGTAACACGTTTTAAAAATATTTGACCCGCAATCCTTGAATTGGGAAAGCATTTAAAAATCCATGGTTTCAACCTCGGCGGAACGCAACATACCGAATCGCTTAATTCATAAAGTAAGTATATGATAGAGGGCCCATGCCTTGTTACAAAATGCGACCGCCTAAAGAACTATCAGCACTAGATGGCGTTACTGAAAATTCACTGTTTACATCTCTCGATTAGAGATGGCGTTACACGTCACAGAGAAGTCATAATACTTGCCATGGCTACTAACGACATCTACACGTCTTTATGTAAAAGTTCCCTAGATGAAAATCCTTCAACAATACTATTAATCAATAGATGTCGCTTTACAGTAGAAATATTGAGTAAATTGTATTTTTTTTTATTTGTTATTTTTTTTTGTATATGTAAATAAAATATGAACCCAACGAGCGTCTCCGAAAGTTGTGTGCCGAGCTATGCTACATATATAGCACTCGCGAACAAGATACTATATTATTAAGTAAGTAAACACTAATTATCTGCAAATCCTGCAATGAAACAAAAGTAAGAGATAATTTTTTCGATACATTAGGCCACGTGTGTAGCAGGGTAAAAACCAAAAAATAAAAACATTAAAATTGTCTGTGATAAGGTTTGAACTCCGGACCTTCGACTCATAAGTCCATATGTATATCCGCTGCGCTACGAGGTCTTTAAATTTAAGATGCAAATTGTTAACCACTTCCCTACATTCAAATATTAACCTACAACTGATTTGGGAATGACAAGACGTTGAGTAAGTTTTGTGCGTTGTTGCCAATTCGGCCGCCTGCGTCACAGCAAGCTGACAACGTCGCGTCAGGCCTTGGTAACGCGCGAGCTCTGTTAGTTACCTACCTACGCGTCGCGAACCGTCGGGCGCTGAGCTGAAATTCGCCTTCCACGTGTGCGTGTCGCGCGACTCGCGCGTAAACACAAGGAAATCGGCTTAATATGTAATCACAATTTTGTCTTCACTATGGTCTTCAAGGCACCGCGTCTTTTTATTTTATATGTCTATAGTATACCGTTTCATCCTCATGGGTGCCTATATCTAGTTTCAATACTACTAATTATTTATGATTTTTGACGTAATCATTACTGTCAAATTACTGACTCAATTATGAATTGTACTCTAAGTAGGTACTCTAAGTACCTACCTTCAGATCAGACCGCGAATCGGTAACAAATTTCTGAACTATTTGCTCATAGAAATTTGTCGCTGACTCGCGGTCTGATCTGAAGGTAGGGTCAACCAATTTGATTCAGCCCTAGGCCACTCTAGAACCTAGTCACAATAGCTAGTTTTGTAGCGAATAGGTTACGTTTATACGTATCCAAGGGCAACAGTCATTACGACAAAGTTCTTTTTGGTTTTCTGTACCTACTTAGAGTAGAATTCGTAATTGAGTGCAGTGGCGGTACCTTAAAACTTGTAAAGTGGTTAAAGGATGGTATACAATAAAACCTTATCTTATTAACTTCAACAATAGCGTAAAATAAGTACCTATAGATTAAAAAAAATACATTTAATGAAGATGCGATGGTGATGTGGTGGTGATATTTAGTAAAATTACTATATTTAACAGCCTCCTAGCCCAGTCGATGTTTAGCCTATAAATAATGTAGGCAGTAGACAGAAAGCAGAAAGTCAGCGGGGCGGTTTTTGAAATTGGAGCACTCGAATATGACATTTAAAACTGAATAAAACGAAGAAATTATGCTTTAAAAATAACAGCGATAGTAATTAAAAGTCATTATTATTTATACTATTAATTTTGTGTGCGATTATATTCCAAGTTAAATTCTTTGAATTCGAGCGCTCGAATGTCAAAAATCAGCCCCCTGGTTCGAATCCTGGTAAAGGCATTTATTTGTGTGTTTGATCTGTGACAAATACACAAATATTTGTACCTGAGTTTTGGATGTATTTAAGTATTTATCTATATATATGTATCTATTATATAATTATATCGTCGTCTAGTACACACAAGCCTTAACTATTGATTACTTTACGTACGGACGATTTTTGTAAGATTGTACTGTAATATTTATTATTATTATTACCTAGCCGAATTAAATTATTAAGTACAGTCAGCTGTAAAAATATGAGTGTACTCATCTTACTCAAAAATATGTCCCATAGTATCTTATTCCGTTGTAATAAAGTGCTATGAGACGATTTTTTCGATACGTATGCTGCAAAAGCAGCTGACTGTACATAATTTTCATTGAAAATTCCAATAATTTTTGTTTTTGTTGACCAAAAAGTATTTTTGAAATTTATTTTAGTGACATCTATGAGCTTTTATTATTAAAGAAACTAGCTATATAAAGTGTTACTTCGAGATCGAGCTAAACTGTAAAATTATGAGAAACTACAATAGATGGCGCTTAAACTAAAAATGCGATTTTACGTGGAATTGTTTTTTTCTTAGGTTTAATCAGTTATTTTTAATTGGTTTTGTTGTAATCCGTTTTGGTAATATAATGACGTAGTTTTAGATAACTAGGTACTAGATTTCAAATAACATAAAAAATGATTACGAGCCAGTGGTACTCTGAGCGACATCTATTGAAGAACATTGGAACAAAACGAGCGATGTTCCTAGTGAAATATCTATTTAAACTAATTAATCTATGCTTAATTTAATCTAAAGACGTCCTTAAATAATGTTTGTATACAGTATACAGGGTACCTATACAGCGCCATCTGTGACCACTTTTGAGAACTATTTTTTTATGAAAATTATGTTTTTAATAAGCAGAATAAAAACTACCCTATAT
The DNA here is from genome assembly GCA_947086415.1 of Pammene aurita. Lineage (NCBI taxonomy): Eukaryota > Metazoa > Arthropoda > Insecta > Lepidoptera > Tortricidae > Pammene > Pammene aurita. The sequence goes on from OX352298.1 coordinate 14,400,311, forward strand.
GTTGCTCCGGGATATAAACTGTTACTATACAAAATTTCGTAAAATTCTGTGCAGTAGTTTTTACGTAGTGCGCGGACAAATTCACAGACAGACAGACAAGAATTCAAAAAATCACTGAAATGTATTCAGTCAACGTTTCTACAACCCCCTGAATAAGTTTTTCTAAAATATCTTCAATGTACATTTTTTTTCTCCTTACGCGTTTATTATATGTATATGTATAGATTATATGTATGTATAGATAGTTTCCATACAAAATGTAGCTCAAATAACCTATTATGTAAGCAGCGGGAAAGCACTAAATAAGATGAAGAGGAGGATTACAAATATTTTAAAGTACGAAATCCTTGTACTATAAAACCTCCTCCATAACAAGTTATAATTCCTAAAACGTATCAGAGCAGATCTCGCTTCCGCCATCAATACCGTTGTGAACTAAGAGCTAGGCCACGTCAGATATGACACAATAATGAGAGCAAAAAGCCCGTCTGGTTAGATTGATAACTATGCTTATTGCTAGATCCAGGCATCTGGCAGCTTTTAATGGGTGGAGGGTGACAGACTAGCAAATTTTTTGAATTGGAAAATAGTAATACCAAAAGAGGTAAAAAATGCCGAACTTATCTCAGTTATAAAGGACATGGGCTATATTTTAACATTAGAAGAAAAAACAATGCGTATTATTACGGAAACAAAAACAGTAGGGACAAACTATGAATTACATTATACGTCGTTTGGCACTACTTTCCCCCAACATAATACTTAATCTATATACAGGGTGTTTGGTAACCGGATGCAAAGCCGAAAGTAGGAGATAGTCTAGGTCATGTAGAACATTTTTAGCCATACTTGTCTTAGACAAATGTTATTAGTTTTTTTTTAATTTAAATTTTAAGATTTGTCGGAGAAAACTGCAAAACTTCAGACTAAATCGATAATTAGAACTTTTTTTACTGCAGGTAGATTTTTTTTTGTTTTATTTCGTATTGTGCAATGTCTATCAAACACTAGAAAAGTGATTTCAAACATCTGTGTCTAAAGAAAACAAGTTGACAGCGATTTAAAATTTTAGTTACATGAAAATGTAAACGATTTAAGTGATTTCAAAGTACGATAAAAAAAAACTAAAATAGCCACGAATTTTCAAACCATTTTAAAAACATGCTTGGCTTTTACCCTTTTATTTAAGCTATCAAACACGACTGTAGCTACTGTATCCTTGAAAATAAGCCACCTAAACCAACTGGGTAGCTAAAATGTTTCACTCTACTTGTGATACTTGTGGTAGTTGTGGTGACGAATCTCATTATGATTTTACAATAAAACATTGGTTCTGAATACTAAGTTGGCATTGACTTGACATTTGACTTGTTTTAAAAGGGTTAAGTGTACTGGACAAAACTACCACATGCAATTTTAACAAACAAAGGCTTGCGGCGGTGAGAGACAAAAGAGACTGATAGCGGCAGGCGGTGAGCGGCGTTAAACAAAGATGATCGGTTTTGTGCTTTATTGACAAAGATAAACTGATTAGCTACATGAGTATTTGTGCAAAAACTAGTAATTTAGTCTAGTTACAACTTCAGTTGCGATTAGACGTTCATTGTGGTTTAATTTCCCGCTCTCATCTCAATTTACCGTGTCAAGTTGTAGCTGCCGTAGGCGCTCCTTCACGTGTAATTACGACTTCTTCATTGTAAACATGGAGTTTACGAACGAAGAATACGCCGACATTATCTACATGTACTGCAAAGCTGACAGTAATGGAGCGATGGCCCGACGGATGTACCAAGAGCGTTTTCCAAACCGGAGATTGCCTAATGTGAGAGTGTTTTACAATTCATTCCGAAGGCTACGTGAGAATGGTATTGCTGTGCAACATGGAGGGAATCCAGGACGTAATCGCCCTGAAGTGGAGGAAGACGTTCTACAGGCATTTGCAGAGGATCCGAATACGAGCATCAGAGTGGTAGCTCGTAATCTGAACTTGTCCACATGGAAAGTATGGGCCACAATGAATCGTGAGGGAAAATATCCTTTTCGCGGCATCGGAGTTCAAGGTTTGGACGAAGGAGATCCTGCACGCCGAGTGGACTTCTGCCGATTTTTACTCAATGCGGATATCGAAGACCGACGTTTTTTGCGAAGCATTCTTTGGACCGATGAATCGAAATTTTCCCGGGAGGGGATCACAAATTTCCATAACCTACACCAATGGGCTGACAAAAACAACAATCCACATTGGAAAAAGCAAGTGTCCTTCCAAAGAAAGTTTTCCGTCAATGTGTGGGCTGGAATCATCGGCAGAGTCCTTATTGGGCCACATTTTTTGCCAAATAATTTAAAATGGGGCAAATTATTTGGAATTTTTACAAAACGATTTGCCCAGGCTTATTGACGAAGACCAGCTGCCCGGTGCAGTGACATTTCAACACGACGGTTGTCCCGCCCATTACTCTCTGGCTGTAAGGGAGCATCTGGATAACTGTTTCCCGGACGGTTGGATCGGCAGAGGCGGACGAATCCCTTGGCCCGCTCGGTCACCTGATTTGACACCATTGGATTTTTTCGTTTGGGGCCGAGCTAAGGAGCTAGTCTACACACAAGAGGTCATTAATACCGTAGAAGAGCTGAGGGAGAGGATAGAAGCGGCGTTCGAAAGGATGAGGGAAGAAATGATATTCGGAACAACCACCACAGAAGTAAGAAGACGGGATCGTGCTTGTATTCGAAACGGCGGGTCACATTTTGAAAACGAGCGATGATGTGTAATTTTAATGTGTTGATCGTAAAAATAAATAACTTATCTTTTATGCTTTTGTTTTAATTTACCCTAAACATTCCCTCTTATTAGTACAGGTAGCCTATTTTCAAAGATAAAATGGCTTGAGACATGATTGTCTTATCGCCCGCCGCCTGCCGCTATCAGTCCCTTTTGTCTCTCACCGCCGCAAGCCTTTGTTTGTTAAAATTGCATGTGGTAGTTTTGTCCAGTACACTTAACCCTTTTAAAACAAGTCAAATGTCAAGTCAACGCCAACTTAGTATTCAGAACCAATGTTTTATTGTAAAATCATAATGAGATTCGTCACCACAACTACCACAAGTATCACAAGTAGAGTGAAACATTTTAGCTACCCAGTTGGTTTAGGTGGCTTATTTTCAAGGATACAGTAGCTACAGTCGTGTTTGATAGCTTAAATAAAAGGGTAAAAGCCAAGCATGTTTTTAAAATGGTTTGAAAATTCGTGGCTATTTTAGTTTTTTTTTTATCGTACTTTGAAATCACTTAAATCGTTTACATTTTCATGTAACTAAAATTTTAAATCGCTGTCAACTTGTTTTCTTTAGACACAGATGTTTGAAATCACTTTTCTAGTGTTTGATAGACATTGCACAATACGAAATAAAACAAAAAAAAATCTACCTGCAGTAAAAAAAGTACTAATTATCGATTTAGTCTGAAGTTTTGCAGTTTTCTCCGACAAATCTTAAAATTTAAATTAAAAAAAAACTAATAACATTTGTCTAAGACAAGTATGGCTAAAAATGTTCTACATGACCTAGACTATCTCCTACTTTCGGCTTTGCATCCGGTTACCAAACACCCTGTATATATAACTCAAAGGTGACTGACTGACTGACTGACTGACATAGTGATCTATCAACGCACAGTCCAAACCGCTGGTTCTAGAGATTCCAGATTTGGCACGTAGGTTCCTTATAAGGTCTAGGGGTGCACTAAGAAAGGATTTTTCAAAATTCATCCCCTAAGGGGGTGAAATGGGGGTCCAAAGTTTGTATAGGGAAACAAGATTAGTTAGTATATTTTATTCGAAACTTCACAGAAGTATTCCTAACAATAAATGAGTAAATACGTGTTGCAGGTTTTTTGAGAATTCAACCCCTAAAAGGGGGAAATGTGGTGACAAAGTCTAAAAATCAACATGGGTATGTTTATCGGGTCGCTGATTACGAAAACAACAACGATTTTAAAATCTAACGTGGCGGACGTGAAATACCATCTCTCCTGTTGGGGTGCGATGGGGTGGAAATGTCTAAATATCAATATGGGTGTCGTTTTTATGGTTTTTTGGGACGTAAATTACGAAAATGACATCGATTTGGAAGTTTAATATTGTGGACATGAAAGTATTTGTGCCAAATTACAATCTAATCTATATATATATAACTCAAAGGTGACTGACTGACTGACTGACTGACTGACATAGTGATCTATCAACGCACAGTCCAAACCGCTGGTTCTAGAGATTCCAAATTTGGCACGTAGATTTCTTATAAGGTCTAGGGGTGCACTAAGAAAGGACTTTTCAAAATTCATCCCCTAAGGGGGTGAAATGGGGGTCCAAAGTTTGTATGGGGAAACAAGATTAGTTAGTCTATTTTATTCGAAACTTCACAGAAGTATTCCTAACAATAAATGAGTAAATACGTGTTGCAGGTTTTTTGAGAATTCAACCCCTAAAAGGAGGAAATGTGGTGACAAAGTCTAAAAATCAACATGGATATTGTTTCTATGGTTTATCGGGTCGCTGATTACGAAAACAACAACGATTTTAAAATCTAACGTGGCGGACGTGAAATACCATCTCTCCTGTTGGGGTGCGATGGGGTGGAAATGTCTAAATATCAATATGGGTGTCGTTTTTATGGTTTTTTGGGACGTAAATTACGAAAATGACATCGATTTGGAAGTTTGATATTGTGGACATGAAAGTGTTTGTGCCAAATTACAATCTAACCTATATATATATATAACTCAAAGGTGACTGACTGACTGACTGACATAGTGATCTATCAACGCACAGTCCCCACGACATGTTCTTTTCGTGCGTTACAATGCCTTACGTTCTTTTTTATTACTTTTAGTACGCGGGCGAAGCCGCGGGCAAAAGCTAGTAATTTATATAATTTCGCATAATATTGCATCAAACCCAGAACTCTAGGATTGATTTTCTTAAAGTGCTTTGCATTCTTTGACTTCCACCACTTTACAGTTTCCAGATGTACCGATCTAGAAAAAAGCATAGTTTAGCAAACTGACCAGAGGGGTTTTGTTGCTCTCATTATTGTGTCATATCTGACGTGGCGTGGCTAGCTCTCCGTCTATTGCTTCTGAAATGTTATAGAGTGCGGCGGATTAAATATAAATGAAGAATAACGGACGGCTCGGCTGATCTATGAAAGGTTAATGCGATACTTTGAGTGCGAGTACTACGCGGGTACATAATTTAAATGTAAAATACATGAACTAACCGGACCAGAAAGGCGTTGATACACTACCGTTGCCGGTGAGAAATAAAATAATATTTTTACTCGTGTAAATCTGTTATAACTAACGTGTGATACTTAAGACCAACAAACGATCTTTTTGGGGTATTCTTCGTCATGTGAATAATCGAGACCAAGTGCGGGTAGTTCGGAAAACCCGCGTGGCTAGGAGATGCCGATACAATTCCTCGCCAGAATGCCTGCGACCACGAGCGTTATGACACGCTTAAAACGTTAGGAAAATAATAAAAGTGTACGCAATTAAGTCCCGTGTTTTGTCAAAATAAAGAGTGAAAATCGTGTGAGTTTAAATTAGTACAGATTCTTCGTCAGGATAAGCAGTTACATAACCGTGGTCGTGTGCTTCAATTTGAGTTCAGTTATTTTAAATGGGTACTCGTAAGAAATTAATTAGTGTATTATTTTACATAAGTACTTATTTAGAATACGCATGATGATTTTTTTTCATGTATGGTATCAATTGATTTGTTTTGTTGTTAGGATCAAATGGTTATATGGGACCAATTGCTTTAAAGCAACACAAAAGTCAGAAATGAGACTTAAATTCTGAGATTAGCTTTTTTTTCTCAAAACGCTCCTAACAAAATGATGTGTAAAAGTGTCGTTACATAGGCGCCCTGTTTAAAGTTATGAAATTGCTATCCTAAACAGGGTCACAAAATAAAATTGCTATTGTTACAGTGAAATGTTGCGTTTATGTATATGGTTGCCATACAATTTATTTTACAGTAAACTGTTAAAAACCGAATAGTATCATTGTTTTTTTAAATATCGTACTTTAAAAAATCGAAAAAAATTGAAATTTAGAAGCCTTTGAACCATTTCAATAAATGAAAAATAATTTATTGTTAACTTAAATAGACATCACATACAAAAGAAAAAGTTAAATTCATTTATAAGACATAAATTAAAAATTTAATACAAATCTAAATAACTTAAATTTCAATAAATTGTATTTCATAATTCAACATGTGTCATCATCCCTATTACTGTTTATCTGTGTTTGGTCCGAGAGTTCACCTATTGTTATTTCTTACTGTGTGAAATAAAGATTAAATCAATATGCTTATTATATTTTAAGTTGATAAACATCTTACTAAATGTCAGTTAGACGAGACACTACCAAGAATAGCCTAAGAATCCCAATTCAGAAGAAGTTTAAATAATGCCGACTGTACAAAATGCAGCACACGTGAAACGGGACTTTTGCTCGATTTCCTGTAGTAAGAAATCAAATTGTAACCCAACGTTTCTTTCACATCGCCGAATAACGCACCTGGAGCGATTTTATATCCGATAGAAAGAATTGTTAACGGGAGAAATGTCAAAGCTGCCAGACAATTTTGTGCTGTTCCTGTTACGTTTCTAGTTCAATTTCTATTTACCTTTGGGAGTTAATTCTATAAAAGATTGCCTTTCCGTATGCAGGCTTGGATGTACATTGAAATAGCGATACCTAAAGTAAAAAAATCTTGCTCAAAGGCAGTTTTATTTTATACACTATACCATAGACATATAAATTAAGAAGACGTAATCCCACGAAGATAAAACTGTGATTCCATAATGAGCCGCGATCTCGTGCACACACACTCACTTTTGACGTTTGAACCAATCACTGTTCGTCCACGAGTTGTAGATGTGTGCGTGTCGCGCGTAAACACGAAGAAATCGGGCTTATTATGGAATCACAGTTTTGTCTTTACGGCGTTACGTCTTCTTATTTTATACGTCTATGCACTATACCTATGCACTGTAATAAGTATTAGTGATGTCTATCCATTTTCAATGCAAGTTAAGTAACAATAAACTATCAGGATTTTATTACATGACCTGTTTTTTTTTGTTCAAGTGATCTTCGCAAGTACAACTAAATATAGACCTTAAAAAGAATACCAGACACGTGAAGCGGAAGAGTTGTAACTCTAAAACACCATATTTCAAAATTACATTTTACCGCTAACCATATTAAGTAATTACTGGTTGTATGATCACCTTATTATAATTTAGCGCTGATGATTTCAAATGAAATCCGAATGGTAGTTTAATTTTCCTACATGGACAGTTCTCCTCGTTTGTCCTTAAATCTATACCATACCTTCTAAGCCTTAGGGTTTAAATTGCCTTATCTGATTTGACTTCCAGTTATGGCAAAACGTAGCGAAATTATGTACAGTTAAGTATATATCTACGGGCTACGAAGGGTACGTAAGTGGCCTGAGAAATACGACAGCTGTATTGAAATTGATAGCCCATATATACTTTCTTCCACCTACTTTGATAAATGTTTAAAGCTATTATTACCTCCTGTCTTCATGTATTCAGCTGCTTAGTATCGTAATATAGTTATTTGATAGGTCTACTGAAACTAAGATTTTTTGTACATATTGGTAAGTAAGTACAAGCTTTTGTCATAGACTGTTAGTTAATTTGTATAAATACTCATCAATTTCCTATCGATGTGATTGTAACGAGCTCAAACTGGAGGGCTTGCGATGATTCATTAATTTCATTATACATAATTGTTATGGCCACTTTCTGTTCCTCACCAGCAATTGGCTTAACTTTTTTTATCGTCAATGACGAAACCGTAATGAAATCACCGTTTGCTAACATTCCAGAACCCTAGACAACCCTCCCACAAGACGCCGTGATGAGAGTTACTCGCCGGTGATGTTGCCCGAGGGAAATCCAAAATATCCTCTCCCGTAATACGGCTACCTGCCTTTTTATTGTTTATGAAATGCTGACGTATATTATTACATTAGCGGAGTGGTATTCGTCTAACACGCAGCGAAATTGGATATCGACAGTGACAGCGCCGGGGGGCGATTTTTGAGATTCGAGCGCTCGAATATGACATTTAAAACTCTGAATAAAACGAAGAAACGATGTTTTAAAAAGAACATCGATAGTAATTTAAAATCATGATTATTTATACTATTAATTTCATGCCTAAATAATGACGACAAACTTTTGTGTGCGATTATATTCGAGGTTAAATTATTTGAATTCGAGCGCTCGATTGTCAAAAATCGTCCCTCTGGTGCCTTTGGGACACATTAATTATTTGGCGGTTAACATCGAGGAGACGACAAAGGATTATCGGCCGTCAAAGATAACATTTATTCGCTGCGGCGCTCTTTGATTCGTTTTCTCCTGCCAGCTAATTTGGCAGATTTGACTAAGTACTAAGTATGTCTAGTATCACCATAAACGTCAAATTGTCGTAAGAAATTGGATATTTATGTTGACGCTGCCACATTTTGTCTATACGGACTATAAAATCAATCTGGAGAACTTAGAATCAAGGAACCGAATAACAAACTTCAAACACCCTACCATACAAAAATTGCCTATGTTCCTAACTATAACATTACTCTGGGTATTAGGTCTACTTAGTAAGAAGTGAGATCTGTTTCAGTTGTGGAACTACGAGGCATAACAAAGCCCCGACTAAATGGTTATCCCGCGGTGTCAGTGCTCAAACATACGCGGGGATTAGTGCACTGAGCCGCCTGTCGCGCGCGATACCGGCTGGATTTGTCAGGCGTTCAGACATAAATATATGTAAACCATTTTATACCACCATTTGTATTCTCAAAATACGTAAAAAACGCTGAATGGGTAGAGAAAACAATATGACCAATTAAAATTCGAGTAGGTAGGCTCCATAGTTTCGTGTTACAGGGCCCGTGCAAACGAGTCAACATTTTTATATTAGCATACTCGTAGCTATTTGAACAGATATATTCAAATGCATCTTAGTGTTTCAGCTTGGTAACGTGTGGTGGTGTCATATATTTTTCCAGAAATAAATGCTATTAAACTTGTATTATTCATAATTTTATTTTAGGAACATTACTGGATGTCAGCATCTAGGTATACCTAAAACTTCCAAAACTATATTCGTTCAAACGATAAAGCCTACGAATATTCTCAGGCTACGAGCTGGCTAGTTAACCCGGCGTGAAACGAGTGTAATGTAAAACAAACATTTGAATATGCACAACTTTAACATTTTCCAGAATCCAGCAGCGCCACTCTGTCCAGACTTAATTTAAATTTAACTTTTTTTTGCAGTTTGTGATAGAAAGTTTATGCCAACTAGCTCGGCTAAGTTATGCCTTGTTAACGATGATAAATGTCAGAGGATAGTACATAGTGTAGTTTTGTGCTGCGGTAATATATATTGGACAACGAAGGCCGCGAAAATATGTTACACGCTCGTGTGGCTTAACAAGTAGATAAGACTGAGTCAGATATTTTTGCAGGTGACTGTCCTTAAAGCGTCTGTTAGACGGTTGCCAACAAGGCTGGCAACGGTCCAAGGTCACCCTGACCTTGGTTGGTGGTTCATACAATTTTGCTGGCAACAACTGTCTACACAGTCCGTCCAGACCAGGGTCGCTCTGTCGGAGGGGCTTGTTGTATGCTATCAGGCACACGCTTACGCCTTTAAGGTACGTTTTAAGGTCTACTCGTGCCTACGATTGATTACTAACATAAGTAATTAATATAAATTGTTCATGGTACCCTTGTCGGTTCACTTCGGTGTTTGTCACAAGTGTTTTTAACCGGTAGGTTTCTAAGGCAGTTTGTAAAGTAAAATAATTTCCTTCAAATTATGAACTGTCTTTTGAAGAACAATTTAAGCCAAATTATAGGTATTTAAATATTTGTTTCTGTTTTAATTAAGATTTAAATTATTAATTTGCCTTTATACACTTTTTCTTATAATCAGCGGCAGTGGTGTTAAATAAATTATTAATTTTAGGCCCGAGGCGTGCCGCGCTACCTCCAAACTTTATATTTTAAATTTGGCCTAATTTTCGAAGAAAGTTAGTGAAATAAAACAATTCAAATTACAATCTGAAACAATATTACATTAATGACAACTCTGCAGCGTTGACGACTCAATAAAGTTCTTACATAGGAGTTTATATAGGAATGAACACTATTATTTCATCTAGAGGGTTTGGATCCCAGCCAATGGGTGTTAATGATACCCAATTAATAGGCGTATAAATTTTGTCCTGCTCTGTTTCCGGTATAAGCAATGAGGGGCTGTAGAATCAATGAAACATGCAGACTCGTGTAACACTAATGTAAAGAGATTTTTCAGGCGTAACGCTATTGTAAAACAAATCATTAGGCGTTATATTTATTGGGCGATTAGTTGAACAGTTTATACGACGAAAGGGAAAAAAACAACGGGACGGGATAGTAATTGTACTCACTGTAAAAAATAAATATCAGTATAAAAGATGATAGGATCAGAAAATTGTGATTCCGATAACCAATGTCGATAACAGTTTCACCTACCGTATAAACAATCTTATTATTTTGACATATATTTGATCTGAATTTGACAGGTAACCAATGAATAACAAGAAAAGGATGATTTTAATAAAGAAACGTAATTTCTCACAGGTTAAATTTCAAAAATCAATAACGAATTATTCTTTGAATATAATTCAAGCAAAAAGTTTAAAAATAACGGCCCGTCACGATTATTACAAAAATTCCTACGATCGCTACGTCGTAGCGCGTAGCAACGTACACTTTGATTCATAAACGTCTTACAAGCCTCATTTAACTAATAATTGTTTGACCATATCTGTCATTTTGACAGTTGTGTTTGTTAGAAACAGACAAAACATAATTTAAGTAAACGTGGCTTTAAGACATTTATCTATACATATAATAAACGCGGAAGGAGAAAAAAAATGTACATTAAAGATATTCTAGAAAAACTTATTGGGGGGGTCTTAGAAACGTTGACTGAATACATTTCAATGATTCGTGTCTGTCTGTCTGTGAATTTTTCCGCGCACTACGTAAAAACTACTGCACAGAATTTTACGAAATTTTGTATAGTAACAGTTTATACCCCGGAGCAACATATAGGGTAGTTTTTATTCTGCTTATTAAAAACATAATTTTCATAAAAAAATAGTTCTCAAAAGTGGTCACAGATGGCGCTGTATAGGAACCCTGTATACTGTATACAAACATTATTTAAGGACGTCTTTAGATTAAATTAAGCGATTCGGTATGTTGCGTTCCGCCGAGGTTGAAACCATGGATTTTTAAATGCTTTCCCAATTTAAGGATTGCGGGTTATATATTTTTCAAACGTGTTACTTCGTTTTGGAAAAGTATCCGGACATATATTGTGATCCATTAATACTTGGAGGTACTTTAAAGTTACTGAAGCTACAGAAGGTACTGAAACCTACTTACAATATACGTCAAAACAAATAAAACAGGTAGTTAAGATTTATCCATTTCGATTTACCCGACAGCAAAATTTGTACCGTTTGTGCAATAAAAACCGGCCAAATGCGTGTCGGACCACGCATAATAGAGGGTTCCGTAGCTTCAATGGAATAAGAACCGGCCAAAAGGTCGTATCTGATACCTATGGAAGAAGTTTTTTGGAAATAACTCAAAAATGGCAAAACCGATGATGTTTATAACAATTTTCGTACAAACTATATGATAACGCGCATCTTCTCAAATTTTTACGATACGGTTATCGATACGATTCAAAAGTTACAGGGGGGACGCTATTTTTCCGACTTTCGAAGCAATTATATCTGAAACTATTCACTAAATCACAAAGTGTTCAAATAACCTTAATGTTATTTTTAAAGACCTATCGATTGATGTGCAACATGTTGATATTTGTTAAAAAAAATATTTTTGAAATTAAGTTACATGTATGGAGCGCCCCCCTGAAAATATTTTTTTCTGCAATTTCAGTACATAACTAAATAGCGGCATACAAACTACACCTTATGTCTAAATTTGATTAAGATACGTTTTATGGTTTCCGAGTAAAATGGCTGCGACATACGGACGGACGGACAGACGAACATGACCAAAACTATAAGAGTTCCGTTTTTGCCATTCTGGCTACGGAACCCTAAAAAGGGTAGTCATGAATCTAGCAATTACTAGCTGCTACTTAGCTGTCACGCTGCTGCTGAAGAAATTCTCGCTGCGACTCTCCGGGCCTGGGCCTAAGCGGTACTCGGCCTATGGCTTTCGCAGACTTTGCCGCTCACCTTCGGGCCTCCGGCCCTCAGATTAGCTAAGATTCTTCGCCATCGAGTTTTGTCCGGATTATATCATGCTGCCTGCTGCTGCTGAATAAATTCTCGCTACGAAGCTCCGGGCTTGGGCCTACTCGGTACTCGGCCTATGGCTTTCGCAGACATTGCCGATCACCCTCGGGCCTTATGTATGTCACTTCACCATTGAAATATGTCCGGTCCCTGTCATGGTACTGCTGCTGACCTGGGCCCTACACGGTACTCGGCCTTTGGCTTTCTCAGACGTTGCCGCTCACCCTCGAGCGACAGCCCTCGGGTTCGCTAAGACACTTTCGCCTTTAAGTTATGTCCAGTCCCTGTCATTATGATGTTGAAGAAGTTCTCGCTGCGATGTTACGACGAGCCTGAACCTTACGCGGTACTCAGCCTTTGACTTTCACATACATTTCCGCTCACCCACGTGTTCGCAGCCCTCGAGTCGCTCAGACACTTCGCCATTGAAGTATGTCCGGTCCCTGACATGCTGCTTCTGCTGAAGCAATTCTCGCTGCGATCCTCCGGGCCTGGGATCCTGTGCGGTACTCGCCCTATGGCTTTCGCAATATTGCCGCTCACCGTGTCACGGCTTCGGCGTTCGGGTTCACCAAAAAACTTCACCATTGAGTTCCCACAAACCCTTTCATGCTCCTGCTGAAACAATTTTTGGTGCCTTTGGCCCTATTAGGTTTTATTTTATTTTATTTATTAGGCACACCAGACAGACAACATTCCATACATTAATAGAAAATTACATGTAAGGTAGGTTTTTTATAACAATGCTATCCAAAATAGGCATGCACAGCACAGATAAAATTGTTATACATACGAGCAAAAACTATCCTAAAACTAAAACTACGAGTATACCTACTTACTAAATTAACTATAGATAAGTGTTTTAAGCAAGTGCTAAATTGTGTTATTAAAAAATATTTAGGTGTGATGGCCTAGAGCATACACGACCTGCCCCCTGAATACCTCAAGCCGTGAGTCAAAAATGTCAATTTGTCTATTTTTTGATACCAAATCATTGTACTGACGACACATTCTAACGATCGGATTGTAGAAAGATGTGTTATTTCTGTAGACTTGAAGGGAAAAAGTGTTAGGAGCTCGGGTTCTGAATCGAGGGGTATTAAATGTGACTAGGGATAATAAACTAGGAGAGTCAATTTTGTGATGGAGAAGTTTGTGAAGAAACAGAAAATCCAGAATGAGACGGCGTGACTGAAGGGATGTAATGCCAAGAGTATGTAGTCGCTGTTCATAACTATGGCGCATGAGATCACGTTTGTACCTGTAAGATATATCCCATCAAAAACATAAATGTGAAAGGCTGCCAAGTTCGATACTATGGGAATGCTTCGCCTATAAAAGAAGTGAGATCTGAATAAGTACCAAGTTCCATAAAAATACCTCAAATCATAAATAGTTATAGGAATGCACACTTGATTTCCAGCAGTTTTTAAGGTACATTTTGAATAAGTATCACGTTACATAGAAATACCTAAAATTATAATAGTCAGAGAAACGCACACCGGTTTTTTTAGCAGTTTCCTGATAACATTTATTATTTTCAGTACTTTTTAATGATGTTACTTGGCAAGTTTTCACACACCACACACCTTTTCAATGCAATGAATCGACACCTTTGGACTGCAATGTGTCAAGTATATAATTTTCTATTAAAACTTGCCAAGTTACATCATTAAAAAGTACACAACAACCAAGTAAATAACTTGGTAATACCTACCTACCAGTAGGTATTATAATTGGTGGCCTATTATGTAGCCCTAGAAGTGGACCATCCCATCTCATCCCGTGGCGTATCGGAGGGTGAGATGGGCAGTAGTATATATAATTCCATCTTAGAGTATATATGATTTCCATGTTCTTGAATCTGCGATTTTATTAGTTGTAAAATTAGAAATTATTTAGACTATGCGAGAAAAAATAGTATTTTCATTTTTGTTTGACTGATTTAGCGCACCTAGTGTACCTAGCAGATTGAACACTAATAGTTTAGTGAAAATTGATTTCAATTAGAATTAAAATTAATTGTAACTAACGTGTTAATCCTTTGCGAATAACTAATAATTGAAGATATATAATTTTTAGTCTTTCTCAAAAATTTAAACATTAATTTAATTTTTAGTGTAGATTGAATTGGTAATTGACATTAATAATTTACATAACTAAACGCGAATTTAGGTTAAGCTACGAGGTTTTGATTACTTTTACTTTTACTTTTACCTTGACCTTGACCTTGACCTTGACTTTCACTTTCACTTTTACTTTCACTTTCTTTAACTTTCACTTTAACTTTAACTTTCACTTTGACTTTTACTTTGACTTTCACTTTCAATTTGACTTTCACTTCCACTTTGACTTTCACTTTCACTTTGACATTCACTTTGACTTTCACTTTGACTTTCACTTTGACTTTGACTTTGACTTTCACTTTGACTTTCACTTTGACTTTCACTTTGACTTTCACTTTGACTTTCACTTTGACTTTCACTTTGACTTTCACTTTCACTTTGACTTTCACTTTGACTTTCACTTTGACTTTGACTTTGAATTTGACTTTGACTTTGACTTTCACACAAAGAAAGTAAAAGTAAAAAGAAGCTCCAGATTTTGATACCGGTACCATCTGCTCATCAGTACAAGTCGAATGAGCCCAAACAGCATGAGTCTATGATGCGCCAAACCCGAGATCCAGTAGGGATCCCCAGGGTCCAGCATGAGCTCCAGATTTTGATACCGGTACCATCTGCTCATCTGTACAAGTCGAATGAGCCCAAACAGCAAGAGTCTATGATGCGCCAAACCCGAGATCCAGTAGGGATCCCCAGGGTCCAGCATGAGCTCCAGATTTTAATACCGGTACCATCTGCTCATCAGTACAAGTCGAATGAGCCCAAACAGCATGAGTCTATGATGCGCCTAACCCGAGATCCAGTAGGGATCCCCAGGGTCCAGCATGAGCTCCAGATTTTGATACCGGTACCATCTGCTCATCAGTACAAGTCGAATGAGCCCAAACAGCATGAGTCTATGATGCGCCAAACCAGAGATCCAGTAGGTAGCCCTAGGGTCCAGCATGAGCTCCATCTTGTGATATTGGTCCCGACTTCCGAACCCGAGATGCAGTTTTAAAATTAATTATAAGTGTAAGACAGGATTAATTTAGTTACACTAACGTTAATCTAATTAACTGTAATTCTTATTAAATTTTCGAGACGTTAGTGTAACTAATAGGTTAATTCTAATTCACTGTTAGTGTAATTGACGACGTCACAAAATCAATGCGAACTAACGTTAGTAAAAATTGATGTTAGTGTAATTGTTTAGTTACGAAATTATCTTCAATCTTATTGATCAATTTTCAATTCTAATTGA
Source organism: Pammene aurita (assembly GCA_947086415.1). Taxonomy (NCBI): domain Eukaryota; kingdom Metazoa; phylum Arthropoda; class Insecta; order Lepidoptera; family Tortricidae; genus Pammene; species Pammene aurita. The sequence goes on from OX352298.1 coordinate 14,416,123, forward strand.
AATTATCGGCCAACACTGGTACCTAGTTGTTGGTGACCTGCTTTGCACTTCGTAAATCGTGGGTTCGGTTCCCGCAACAGACACACACAGAGTGGTGAACAATTTTACTGTTCTTGTCTTTAAGACAAACATGTATTGGCTTAAATTGGTATGTATCTAAATTTAAATAAGTCTTATCTCATTTCCACTCCATACCTACTTATAGTAGAACAAAATGACACATTCGTTGTTTTCGAAACTGACTCACACTTGGCCGTTTTCAGATTTTTACTTTATTTCGACCTAAAGACAATCCTTCGAGCCAAATTTCAGTTCGGTACGACCATTGGAAGATATACCCATTTAGTTCATTATGACTTCATAGTAGAACAAAGTTACACCTTCGCTATTTTTAAAACTGACTCACACTTGGCCGTTTTCAGATTTTTCCCTTTACTTTGACCTTAAGACCTATCTCCATGCCAAATTTCAAGTCAGTACGACCATTGGAAGTGGTCTAGGTTTTTGATGAGTCAGTGAATCAGTGAGTGAGTCAGTGAGTGAGTGTATAGTAAAAATAGCGATTTTCTGACGTCAATATCTCAAGAACTGCTATAGGTAGAATAATGAAATTTTGTATTCTAGACAATTAAGGGGATGTCAACAGACACTCGAAATTTCATATGCGTAGATAAAATATGTTTTGAGTTATAGGGTGGTCGAAATTGGCCCGAAATGGTTTGTGTTAACCCACGGCCGGTGTGTCGCTTTTTTTTGCTCGAACTTGGCGGACACACTGCCGTGTGTCTAGATGCTTAAGGCATTTTCTTTGTACCCCTTCTATGTTGTTAGAGTGTACAGAGTAATAAGGCGACCAGACTACGCACCCATACTCGAGTATACTACGAACTAGACTCTGAAATAGGTATAGTAGACTGCTAGGTTTTTTGAAGTCTCTGGTAACACGAAGGATGAAACCAAGCATTTGGTTGGCTTTTTTAGTGATGTTCTCATAATGGTACCTAAAGTTCAGTTGTTCATCGAACCAAATGCCAAGATCCTTTGCAACCGTCTTACGCTCTAGTTTCTGGCCGGCCAGTTCATAGTCATAGTAAATTTTCTGTTTTTTGTTAGAAAAGGATATTACAAAACATTTACTGACATTTAGAAACATTCGATTAACATTACACCAATCAGAAATAGTAATTAAATCTTTTTGAAGCTGAGTACAATCATCAATGTTGTTTATTCTCATGTACACTTTCAAGTCGTCCGCATAAAACAGTGACGGACACGAGAGTTTCACCGCCAAATCATTTATGAAGACTAAAAACAGCAACGGTCCCAAATGCGACCCTTGTGGCACTCCAGATGATATGAGCGCAGGAGCGGAAAGAAAACCATTGATAGCAACAAGTTGACTCCTTTTATTCAAGTAGGAACAGATCCATCTGTACAAACTGCCGTGAATACCGTAGAACGCAAGTTTATGGCAAAGTATCTTATGATCTACTTTGTCGAAGGCCTTCGAGAAGTCGGTATAGATTGAATCAACCTGTCCTCTTTTCGCAAAACTGGCACACAAATAGTTTTTATATTCCAAAAGATTTGTGATGGTAGACTTATTTTTAACAAAACCGTGTTGTTTATCTGAGAATTGTTTTTTAAAATGATTATAGAGATGTATGTATATTAAAGATTCAAATAGTTTTGCTATACATGATATGATACTTATGGGCCTATAATTTTCGCAACAAGTCTTATCATCGGATTTGTGAATAGGGACAACGTAAGCAGTCTTCCACATTGAAGGGAACGTTCCAGTCGTTATGGACTTATTAAACAATAAACACAGTGGAAGACTAAGTTCTTTCGCACAGGAAATAATGAACGATGGAGGAATACTTACCGTCTGGGCCTGCATCCTTATATTTGTCTAATGATTTAATTTTTTCTATGATAGTTTCTGATGAAATATAAATGCCGCTCAGTGATTCATTACTTATGATTTCCAACGAGGAGATAGCGGCGCTAGACGGAAGAGTTGTAGGAGGTTCAAAAACAGAACTAAAATGTGCCGAGAAGAGATTACATATTGCCGATCCATCGGAAGCAGACAGATTGCCATGAGTCATCCTCTGTGGTACCGTTGAAAAGCCCTTTTTGTGTTTTACGTAACGCCAGAAAGCCTTGACATCATCATGGAGTGCATCTTCTACAGACGACATAAAAACCTTGTAGCACCTAGATATCATTGTTTTACTTTTTTTGCGCAAAATTGAGAAAGCGTCATAATCGCGTGGATTACCATATTTTTTATATAATTTGTGAAATCTATGTTTTTCTGCTAGGCAGCGTTTTAATGTATTGTTGTACCAAAGTAGGTAGTTAAGATTCGATCTTTTCTTATATAAGGGAGTGTATCTCTCAATGATGTCAAAGAGCGTCTCGTAGAACAATTTAGTGCATACATTCACATCAGATGACTTAAACAGTCCGTTCCAATCTACCAATAGCAGATCTCTGCGAATCTTGGAAATCTCACACTTATTAAAATTAAACCTTTTTGTACTGTTGATAGCCATATTACGGCCCGTTTGAAACTGCGGAATATCTATTATGATAGATGGATGATGGTCGTCCTGCCTTGTCATTGGTTCAGCACCATAATCCTTTGCATCAATGACGGTAGACAAAACGAGGTCTAAGAAGCGCCCATTTTTATCAGGTATGCTATTTAACTGTTTTAGACCGCACAGGGAAATAAAATCCGATAATAAATGTGCTTTGCGATCTTGAGGACAATGTGGGACCAATTCATTTGAAACAGTTGAGTGCAACCATGTTAGATTAATTGTGTTGAAGTCTCCGATGAATAAAAAGTTATCTCTGTCAGAAGCATTAAGCAGAATATTCTGGCAATTAAAATAAAAAGATTCTAAAATGTTGAGAGGTAAGTCAGGAGGCAGATAGCATACGCATATGTTTAGAGTGTTACATGTATTATTATGAGGCAATATTGTTAGCCAGATATCCTCCGCTGCCGTTTCCCAGGATTCATGGCGAACCGCGGTAAATTTCTTTTTAACAGCTATGAGAGCCCCCCCCCCTTCGACCTTTTTTGACAGAGAGGTATCACGGTCACGTCTGAAAACATTGTACCGGTGGTCAAAAATCTCGCCATCGTACACACTTTTATTTAAATTTGTTTCTGTTAGACATATCAAGTCATAATTACAATTTAACATATTTAGATAAAATTCAGGTAACTTAGATCTAATTCTATTCACGTTTTGATAAAACAAAAATGTCATATTGAAAAGAAGAAGAAAAAAAAAAACAATAATTACAATAATTACATCTACCCAAACAAGCAAACATTGAGAAAAAAAATAAAATGTTATAGATATAATATATATATTTTTTTCTTGAATATAGGAGTGCTAAATACACATGGTGATTTAGTATAGTAAATAATAAGTAACCTACATTGTAACATATTAAATTAATGCACTAACATCTTTAAAATTTCATCTGTAAATACAAACACATAGGCGTTCAAACCTGACAAGACCTAAACGAGGCAAAAAAAAAAATATGAATGGCAGAATAGCAGTGAAACTGGGTCTGTTTATCTGGAGATTATTATACGAGTATACCTACCTGCTGAATGATTTTGGCCTGCTGCTGCAAAAGCAGTTTTCGCTGGGACGTTGCGCTCACACGCTACCTCGCACCAGTACCTTCAGCGTTTTACCCTCTGTTCGAAGCATATTCTCCTGTAGGAACTCGGCCATTAGCATTCGCTCTAATAAATTTAGATAGATATTTATATGTAGAACGCGTAAATTGTACACGAATATAGAATTATATCAAAATATTATTTCCCTAATAAATAGTAACAACTATTTGGCCCGTCGCCCGTAGTTAGGTTTTTTTTATTAATATTTTGTATGTCGAAGATATATTTTACGATTTATTATAAAAATATGAAACCAAGCCTAAGGAAAAAGAACACTCGAGAGTTTTGTTATTTAAACTACATTTTTGGTTTAATGGCTCCCGCTAAGAGTAGGTACTAAGACATTAAACGCAAAGTAAACCTGTGTTTTACCATACTTTAACATAATCTCACTGTAATGTCGGTATGTGGGCCAGCAATAAATGGAAAATGCAGACCAGACCTTTCCATCCAATTTTAATCTTATCCCTAGAGTCGGTTCAGAAAACCAATATCGTGATTGTAGTTTTCTACGATGCTATTTGGTTCCTGTAAGCACTCAAATAATTTGAAAGTACATATTTGGGCAACAGGCAGTGGATTTAACGTAAGTAGGTAGGTAGATATACAGGATAAATGGTTTTAATATTGCGCTTATGATTGCCAAGCAGGCCCCAGGCTCTATGAAGTCGAAGCAAAAAGCCAGAAAGCCGGGACGAACGCTCGAAGGATGATGACAATGGATTTTTCATCTAAAAAAAGGAGTTTTTACTTTTTAGTACGTGATGTAAAACAAAAAAGGTTTAACTATTTAAGTCAGCCTTGTATGCATTTTAGGTACCTGGTACTGTGTAATAAAATACATACAAAACCTAGTATATTTTCTTGAAACACTAAAATTAACGGATTTTTGTAGGTAAATGCAATTAATTTGAGTCTCATTTCGAAACAAAAAATCCCAGCGAGCGAATTAAACCTTAATTAAACCCCGACCACTTTTGTGGTTATGTCCCAAAAGGGTCACCCATTATAAACATGTGTGAATTACTGCTTACATACCAAACAAAGTCCGTCTTCTTCGTACGTGTCACGTCATGCCAACGGAGGTCACTTTAAAACGAGACGTTTTCGTATACCTACAAAAGCTACGGAAGGAAGCCACGGAAAATTGTGCGGTTAAATCATCAAAATTCTTGCTTTCCCTGGCGCCTTTTTGAACCTTATTTTGTTAAATGTAAAGCTCGTTTTGTAATATCACATTCGAGACCGATAGAAGCTTAAAACGTATGCAGTCTAAATAGGAGACTTCAACCACCAAGTCTGGGTGGACGTGGCCGGATAACAAATTTGTTGGATCGATATTGAAAGAACGTCAGGTCTGTTTCATTCGCAAATGGAAGCGATTGTTTCAATTGAATTGTTTTAAATATTTAGCTTATTGCAGCACTTTTCTGCAATATATTATTTCAAATTGACAGGCAAATAAGTGCTTCCTTTAACTTTCACCCAGCGTTTTATTAAAAGACGGAATTTGAAACGAGTAGTCACTGAATTTTTAATTTCACTTAAGTGCAAAATATAATTTAACCCGACATAAAATTATAATTGGGACGTTGTATAAGAATAACATTTGTTTAAGTTCTAAATACAACTCAAGGTTGGTTTTGTTCGCTGTTTTGATATTAATATCCTTGAGTGTAACCTTCTACATTGCAGATACGATTATATTATGGAGGACTTGCTTAGTTTACCGTAACATGGCAATAGCATTAGTCTCCTAGTAAACAATTCGTAACACTAGATATCTAGTTGCCTTGGGGTAAATGCTAGTTAGGGATATTTTCGACGTTGTAGGGTATACAGAGACGACTCGGATAACAGGGCAAAACAGAACAATTCAAGCATTTTTGTCATCATATAAGATCGTGCCACTACTGCGGCGTGCGGGAAGGTCAGACAAAAATGCTTCTTGACCGCTTTTCCCTGCGATCCGATTCACCGGGGTCTACCCTAATGCACCAAAGTTAAAAAACCAGACAGACGGTAAGACAACGAGATCATCCCATTTGAAATCGAGTTATTACGCAATGCAAGTAACAGGGTAATAACATTTTGAAAAATAAGGAGAATTTTAGTCAAAAACATGAATTGTGCAATTTTCGTAGATGCGCTTGCTTTATCACGTGACAAATTTTAAAAGATCTGTAATGAATAATGCGATCACCAGTGCCTACTGCATACAACGTTATCACTATATGTAGCTTTAATCATGGTGCCGGATTCTAATTTAAAATTACATTAACAATATAATAAAAATACAACTTATCTCAAACATAACCCCAACACACAACAAACATTCAACCAATATTGAAGTTGTATTGGAGTTGCGTTGGAATATTTCTCAAGCAAATTCTGATATTTCTGATTCAGATATTTATGCCGTAGCTCTATGGCGTTGTTAATGCATTGGAGTTGTATTGTAGTTGGATCGTGTCTATACGTGTTTTAAAGTTAGAATACGGCCCATGGGCATTTGCACTTTCCACAGTCGAATACATAAAATTCATGAAATAAAACAATTAAAAACGGATTTTATCGCGTGTACTGAGCTTAAATTACATCCCAACGTTACTTAGCGACGATGTAGCCGTGGGGTCCCCGGTATCTCCAGTAGTCGCTGACATCTTTATGGAGGACTTTGAGGAAAGGGCGCTCTCATTGGCTCCCATGCAGCCGAAGATTTTCAAAAGATACGTAGATGATACTTTTACTATATTACCTAAAAGTAGTGTTTCAGTTTTCCTTGACCACCTCAATTCCATTCATAGTAAGATTAAGTTTACCATGGAATTGGAAAATAATTCTTCACTACCTTTCTTAGATGTACTAGTATTGAGAAACCCCGATAATACCTTAGGCCGCACTGTATATAGGAAACCTACACATACAAATAGATATTTAAATGGTAGATCACATCACCACCCCAGTCAGCTAGCTACTGTAGGCAAGTCTTTGTTTCAGAGAGCCCAGAGGATATGTGATGAGCAGCACCTGGCGGCGGAACTCCGGCATGCCAAGGATGCACTTCAAGCGAACGGGCTCAAGATTCCACGGCTCAATCAGAAGGCTCGGATGAAGATTCCTACAGTTACAGCGCCGGCCTGCCATCTTGCCTTTTGTCCGAGGAGTCACTGACAGGATTGGCAACATCTTGAAACGTGCTTCTATCAAAACTTACTTTAAGCCAATGAAGAAGATGTCACAGTTCCTGAGGTCAGTGAAGTCGGCTACTCCTCTACAGAGTGCAGAGTGCAGGGGTTTACAGGCTGGAATGTGAATGTGGTCTATCATATGTAGGCCAGACTAAGCGGAGCATCTCTACTCGAGTAAAGGAACATATAGCCGATGTAAAGCACCGTCGACCAAGGTCAGCAGTCTGTGAGCATGTCATAGATAGGCCCAATCACTCAGTAAAATTTGACAAACCGCAAATCCTCGTCAAGGAGAAACGATACATTCCCCGGATGTTGCGAGAGGCGATCGAGATTAAAAAATATCCAAATTTCAACAGAGAGGATGGGTTTTCGGTACCACCAGCTTGGGATCCAGTTATTCATTTGGTTAAGGAGCAAGCTAGACATAGGACTGTGAGACCATAATGGACCAGTGTGGACACTAATAATAATTTAATACCAATTTAATTTGTAAATTATTTGAAATTATTTATTTGACCGTATTAACATTCATTATATTTTTTATAACTTATTTGACATTGTAAATTAGGTATTTGACATTATTAGCATTTGTTTTTATAAAGGCCCCTCTGGCATGTGCAAATACTAAATTTGTTTAATATTTAATATGTGGGTAGGTTTGCATATTGTGATAGTTTTTGAACGGAGGTAATTGTATATTTTTCCTCAGTCGACCCGTTGACCACGAACGCTGTAAAGTGTTCGAAACGTCGGGATGTAATTTAAGCTCAGTACACGCGATAAAATCCGTTTTTAATTGTTTTATTTCATGAATAACTATCGCGGCAACCGACGACAATCTATACATATAATAAAGCTGAAGAGGGTCGAAAGTCTGTACATGGAAGATAATCGAAAAAAAGTTGGCTGAGGATACTTAGAATCGATAACAGAATACGTTCTAACAATTTTTAGAATTTTTGTCTGTTTATCTGTTTGTCTGTTTATCTGTTTATCTGTTTATCTGTTTATCTGTTTGTCTGTTTATTTGACCGCGCATCACGTGAAAACGGCTGAACGGATTTTGATGAAATTTTGTATAGAGATAGTTTGAGTCCCGGGAAAGGATAATATATAGTTTTAATCCCGAAAATCAACCCTGGTGGGGGTGAAAATGGGGTTGAAAGTTTGTATGGAGAATTTTTAACCGCTGAAACGATTTAGATAAAAATGAGTATGGAGATAATTTGAGTCTCGAGAAACGTCATAGGATTGTTTTCAAACCCTTGTGGGGGTGAAAAGGGGGTTGGAAGTTGGTATGAGGATTTTTTTACCGCTGAACTGATTTAGATGGAAATGTGTTTAGAGATAGTATGGGTCTCGAGAAAGGACAAAGGATAGTTTTTACCCCAAAATCAACCCTAAAGGGGTGAAAAGGGAGTTGGAAATTTGTATAGGGAATTATTAACCGCAGAATCGATTTAGATAAAATTTGGTATGGAGATAATTTGAGCTCTGGAAAAGGAAATAAAATAGTTTTATCTCGGAAATTATCCCTTAAGCGGATGCTAAAAGTTTACATGGGGAAGAAACAACCAATAACCGCTGTACGTATTTAGATGAAATTTGGTATTGAAATAATTTGTCATTTTTGGTCAAGGTGTTCATATTTATAACATGTTACCCGTCGATGCTTTAAATTTACCTTTACCCGCTTTTAAGAAATATTAGAAAATGTCATGAATGTCAAGGGGTTATTCCAGGTTCGAGGACTATATATGACGGACAAAGATGCATGGCCCAAACCAAAAAACTACTACAAAATCATCTAACATTTATAGGACACCGTTTAGGTAGGAAAACATATCAAACGTTTTGTGAAGCAGTCAGATTAGGATTTATTTTTCTTTATAAACAATAGGTACATTATCTGTCTCTCAAGCTGTTTTGATATGTCTTCTTAAAGAACTACGCATTATTTTGTATCTTTAAGATCTAATCATGTATTACTTACTGTTTTGAAAGAAAAAGTCCCGTCGAGTTTCTTTTCGGTCATTAATGTCATAATACTTCTTGGGCCAGAGGTGTAGGGTTGGAACCTGCGGTAGTTTTGGAACGAAGTTCCTTATCGGACGGTTCGCGGATGAGAGGCTAGGCGAAAAAAAGTCACGTGACCGTCACGAAAAAGCGTCACGTCACGAAAACGCGATACCCATACGATTGAGAAACATGTAAAATGGAATGAAATTAAAATATATAAAATAGAATAAAGTGAAGTGAAATGTAGTGAAAAGTTAAAGTGAGAAGTGACAAAGTGATAAAAGTGAAAAAACTGAAAAAAGTCGAGAACATATAAGTAAAAACAAAATCAAAATTTTCAAAATTTTCCAAAATTTCAAAAATTTTCAAATTTTCAAAAATTTCAAAAATTTTCAAATTTTCAAAAATTTCAAAAATTTTAAAAGTTTCCAAAATTTCAAAAACTTCAAAAATTTTAAAAAAATACAAAAAATATTAAATCTCCAAAAAAAAATCAAAAATTTTAAAAATTAAATAACATAACTTCGTTCCAATCGCGTGTTCCACGACACTCACGTATTTTATTTTTCTCTGACGTTCATTACTGCATTGTAATGTAAGTTACATTGAAAAATAAATATTTTGATTTATCTGTGACAGTGTGGTAAAAACGTAAGAAAATTCATTACCCCCGACCGCCGGCGCGCTCCCCCCCCCCCCCTGGATTTTTAATATGTGTGTAGGTAAAGTAGTGTATGCTTCTGTACATAATTAGGCCTTATTACGTAACAGTTACATAAACTACTATTTATCTCTTTTTAGCGTTCCGTAGTCAACTAGGAACCCTTATAGTTTCGCCATGTCTGTCCGTCTGTCCGCGGTCTAGCTCAGTTACCGTTCGCACTAGAAAGCTGAAATTTGGTGAGGCCTGATAAGAACTTTCAATAAAAACTATATTGAATAAAACCGGTTCAGCCGTTTTTGAATTATCAGTCAAAAACGCATAGTGAAAGTAAGTGCCGAATAGTAAAATGACGTAAGCGCCGCCAAATATCCCTTAATAAACGACCTTTTGAACTGATGTTTTGTAACAGGGCGGCCTCTACGAAACTTTACACTGAGCATCGCCCGACATGCTCTAGGCCGGTTCTCATCTCATCATGCTCAAATTCAACGTCTAAAGGGGGGGGGGGGGGGGGGGGGTAGCCACTACACTCGATTGAGTTAAATTTGCATGGGTCATGGACCCCCTCCACCCTCCAAGTGCACCTCAAATAGAAAAAAATCATTTCTGCATTTGTGACCCCCCCTCCCAATTTCAACCGCGCCTGTTCTTACCTTTCATGCTTAGACTGATTTGACGGGAGGATCGATTTGGATGATATTTGCCGTGGACATGAACGTATAAATACAAAATTGGTCCTGTATCGTTTAAATGATGCCAAAAAAAATAATATGATAAAAAAAAGTATTAATTTTTGAGTGTAGTTCATTTAGTGGTAATTGTAAAATATTTTATTAGGACTACTGTCCTCTAGCGTCATCTGTCAACTTTACTTCAAGTTCCGCCTCCAGGGTAGCGGGAGAGAAATTAGGGGTGAATTTGCCGCTTACTGACACAGACCGAATTCCACGCGGGCGGAGCCGCGGGCACAGCTAGTATTACATAAAATTCACTAACGGGATACTGTATTTACGTCTAATCCTTTAAGAAAGAGGAAGGGCCTCTCGAATCCCATAATGTCAAGTGATTTTCAATATCTACCTATGTATCTTAGGGGTTAAGTTAGGTTAGGTACTCGTATAAGAAAAGTAAAAAAATAGTTTGAATAAGGACTGGTTAAGCATTAGCAAGATTATGATTCCGAAGAATGGCGAATAGAACTGGAATGTCAACATTAACCTCCACTTAATTTTCACCTTCCGAATGTTCACCCTGACTCGTCGCGTGACCGCGCCTCATTTGGCTCGATTATTTCCTTCCAGTTTCATACAAAACGAAAGAGATAGTCACAAGATACTTGATTACAGCAACTATTTAGTCAAATAAATATTAGCGCGTGTATTGCAATCTCAATGAAGTCTGATTCAGAAAAGCAATAATTACAGTGGTATTTCTTAATTCAAATTCTCTCAGCAATTGAATATGGAATAGTCTGTTTCTTTGCGTAACTTTTTCAAGGCAGCAAGTTTGTAGCAAAACTTGATTAATTTAAAAGGGTTGAGGGTATTTTCGTAGGGAAAACAAATTAAAAATAATTCCTTTGTGATTATATCCTTCTAAAATATGTAAGTCAAAAGAGCTGCGGCCCTCGGGGATAGCAGATCCCTTGTTGTCTAAGTTTCTAAAAGAGCTCTTAAAAGTTTGTAATAACTTCCCTTGTCCTAACTTTTTGCCTCTTCACGGTGATGAATATTGCGCTTTGTCATAATATGTTTCGCTTAGACTCGTTTCAAATATTTTTTTCTAGCTGAAATTGTAATTTCTACTGTTTCTGCCTACTAGGTAATATTTATTCTGCAGACATTCTGCTATTTGCCTATGGTATAGTACATATCTTTACATGAATACGTAAGTAGTATAATGGTACGTACGTCTGGTATATAAGTATATGATAAGTATAACTTATCATATACTGGTGACCAACAAATGTTGGTCTAAAAGGAAACTGCAGCTTTGAAACAAAGAATGCTGTTAGTATTTATGGCAGGCTTGCGGCTTTAATGCCCCCAAAGGAGTGATTGCGATACCAAGGACTTTTATTCGAGTTCTCCAACGCTTGAAACTCGATATGACTTTTTATTACTCATTTCCATTTTGTTACCGCTGCAAGCAACAGACCTGTCTGTCAGAGTTACCAAATATTAATATACCATGATGAATATTCATTACCTTTGTTGCTAGTGTATTGAATATTTACTTCGTGAAATTAATCGCGAAATGTGGGGCGTTTAGTTTACGATTCATTGCGTGACTGTTTCCATTTTGTTGGCAATGTTTGGTCCTCGGACATTTCCGCAGCAGCAACGGTGAGGGAGTGGCCGTGTCCGTACCTTCCATGTTGGCATTTATTTAAACGTTAGCATCACCGGTATTCGAGATTGTAACAGTTATAGCTGTCGACTGTAAAGGAAACTGCTGGGAACAGATCTCGGGGACTTTTTTGTTGTTACTTATAAGTTAGTTTTTATAGTAACCTATTTTACACTTAAGTAAAATTTTTAGAGTTTAAGATTAAGTTATTGTAAAAACAGTCCAATTATAAATTAACTTTAAAAGAGAGAAATTTAGTAGATGTAATAAAAACTTTCAAAAAAAAAAATCAAAGAAGGAAACTTGACAAACATTTGGGGTTTCGATATTGGTGTACAGTCGATGTCAAAGATATGTTTACACTTTTGCACCTTATTACAAAGAAGTAAGGTGCAAAAGTGTAAAGATATCTTTGACGTCGACTGTACACGAAGCTCGCATTAATTAAACGTCATTCAAAACATTGATGGGTAACCACGATTAGTTCAGTATGGGTCAGTTTTTGACGGACTCATCAGCGTCATCCGGGAGTATACTATAAAAGTTTCCATACAATAAAATTTTGCGAACGTTTTTCCGGTGACAGACGGTTTGGTGCAACCGACCCTAGCTAGTCTAGCTTCTAGCTAACTCAGAATGTTCAAACCAGAGGCCCGTTTCAACCTTGTGAAGGACCTAGGATAACCCTATCCAGGTTCCGTAGCCAAAATGGCAAAAACGGAACCCTTATAGTTTCGTCATGTCCGTCCGTCCGTCTGTCCGTATGTCACAGCCATTTTACTCGGAAACTATGAGACGTATCTTTATAAAATTTTAATATAAGGTGTATTTTGTGTGCCGCTACTTAGTTCTGTACTGAAATTGCTGAAAAAGAAATTTTTTGGGGAACACTCCATACATGTAACTAATTGTCAAAAAAAAAATTCTACCAAATATCAAATTAATGCATATCAATCGATAGGTCTTAAAAAATAACATTGAGGTTCCTTTGAACATTTTTTAATTGAGTAGATATTTTCAGAAATAATCACTCCGAAAGTCAAAAAAAGTTGTGTGTCCCCCTGTAACTTTTGAACCGTAAGTCCAAAAATTATGAAAGAATTGAAGAAGATATTCGAAAATTATTTTGTACATTATCGGTTTAGACGTTTTTGAGATATCTCCAAAAAACTACGTTCATAGGCAGATACGGCCTTCCGATATTATTTTTTTCGATAGCCTGTACGGAACCCTCCATTATGCGTGGTCCGACACGCACTTGGCCGATTTTTGTTGTATATTATTTTCAATATTTTTTTGTTAGGTGCCTCTTCTTCTTTACTACGTTAAAACCTCTTTATTTTGGCCTTTTAATCTTCAAGCTAATACTCTCCATTTGCCACCACCAATTACACTGAGGCTTCTAGTCGCTTCCTGTCTAGTTTATTAACTTTAAAATGTATACTAGTGTCTATCCATTTAGATTGAAGACAAAAATAACCACAGACATCGACCCAGGCAGAAATAGTTCAATCCAAATATGGACGCAAATGGAGTCTAATTTAAAGCGAAGCGAATTGTTATGCCGCTGCTAAATTGACTTCTCGATGATTTCAGACTCTAAGTGCCAGGAATAAATATCTCAATCTGCTTTGAAATTAGCAACCAACGACGTAGCGGAATTGAATTGGGAATGAACTTTTTGATCTTTGGGCCGTGACATTAGTCTGTTCAATGGAAAATATTCTTTGGAATGGCAATTAAATGTCAACTACTATTAAGTAAGTTGATAGAAATACTCGTATATGTGGTTTGATCTGGTTTAAACTTAAAACTATCTAGATCTATTAAATAAACATTTTTCTTTTACTCACAGAATAGATACTTATAATTTAATAAGATAACTTTCTATTTTAAGGAAAGTATTAATAAATGTTTCTTTGGAATGTTAACGAGGAAAATGTTAAGTTTTTTAAAGTTTTAGGTTAAAAAGTCAGTGAAGACAATGACTGTAGACTAATTGCATTTCCGATTTAACATACCTACCTATACTTAGCTCCGACTAATGTTTAAATAGTCAAACTTTAAAAAAATGTGTTGCGTTTGATAAGGAGGTACCTATTTTTCATTATAGTAATATTGCTATTTCGAAAGGTTAAATTTATACCACATACCGACCTGGGGCAACTACGTTATATTAAAAACCAAATGTGCAAAATGCACGAGAATATGCAGTTTTATAATATATCAATGTATTTCTCTGCTTCACCTCCATATAATAAATTTGTAGTAGAAGGTGAGATAAAGCTTTTTGGAGCCTTGACCGTATATTGGGAACATTTCGGCGACGCGTCGTCTATGGTCATGGTGCGTTATCGACCCGCTCGCCACTGGACAATAGAAATAATGTCACATGTTGAGTTTTAAAACATAATAGTGGAGTGGGTAGAAAAACAGGAAACTATCGTAAAAAGTGGGAATAAATAAAATCGAAGTGATTTACAAATATCTAGGTACAAACTCTTCAACTTTTGAAATTTCATGTTTTTAATAGGTAGCACTAGCGAGCCCGATGTTTTCTAAAGATTCTACTGTATTTTATGAATGAGGTTTCTTTTTGTCCCGTAACTCTATCAAATGGAAACGTTATCGGAAGCGCATGCAAAATCGGGATTGATTCGTCTTTTTTTTCGCAGCACCTATCTAGGTAAATAAATATATCTACAAATAAATAAAAATATCTACAGGTAAATAAAAATATCTAGAAATAACAGTTCTGACGTGCAAATAAATACATAATGTATTCTAAAAGGTCAACTGTATTATTATGGTGGAAACATACATTTAACTATCAATTTGCGGTTTAAGTTGGCCGTTGTATTAAAAAAACACGCAACATGCATAGGAGCCTATTAAATATAATTTTCACACCACCTGTTCGTATACGGGCTTTTTGTTGCCTGCTAGTAGGGAACGAAGTGGCATTTTTCTTTTTTAAGACATACGTTTTTAGCCGGTCCGTTATTACAAAGATAATTTTAATACAATTGCTCAAAAAGTTTAGTTTATGTAGCTGCAAATCGAGCGTAAAGTTTGATTTTATGCACTAGTGCTAAAAAGTAATCTGATCTGAAAATCGTGCGTAATTTTAAATAAATGAGTATTATGCGAGACCCTCTTATAAAAGACCCACCTGAACTACGCGCGATTGGGCATAAAGGAGTATTATGCGAGACCCAATAGTATTACTTGAACAACGCGCGATTGAATGAAGCTGTCTTTCGTACACTGACAGAATATAAATGTGATTTTATTTCTTTGTAGTTTTTTCGCCATTGTATTAAAAAACGTTGTTCGACACACGTGCGGAAGTGTCATTTTCACTCGTCCCGAGTCTTGACCCTCGCCTCTCGGCTCGGTCCTCGTGCAAAATGACATACTTCTCGCACTTGTATCGAAAACTACTATTCTTATTGAATTAATCGATTCATACTTATAATCAGGAAGCATACTAAGCACATATAAAGTTAAAATAAATATGATACAACAATAACATTCTTTATTTTCCTCTAAGGTGGTGTGAAGAGCAGTATGTGTCACATAGGAGCGAAACTATTTTCACGTTGGGCGTTAATATTTGAATCCCTTACTATGCTCAGGAGTCTACTTTAGAATCCCTCGCTATGCTCGGAATTCTATTATAGACTCCATAGCTTCGTTTGGGATTCAATGCACGCCCTCGCCGTAAATATTTCATTTTACTCCCTTGTTACACATTCTACTATTTTTCATTCATGTTTAATTGAAAAAAGCAAAGAAGTAGGGATTAAATATTTGCAATGAAGGATAAAACGATATCAGAAAATTTTCAGACCTAAAAAATGTCCATCATCGATCAATCAAAGGTAAGTATGTCATTACTCAGAAGAACAGCTGAAACTACGCTCGGCAAATGTCTTATTTTTCTGTCGTTCCGCAAATCGATGACCAAACACGCAACTGACCGATCGTGGGTGTGAAATAGGTCGTCGCCATCGCTAGATAGATTGAATACTTACTTACTATAGATCAGTATCCTAGTATTGCTAAGATTTCCAAGATACTCTTTTATAACCTGACTAAGTAAGTGACTAATTGCAGACCGATAAAAACCTGATGTTGATTTAATATTAAATACGTATGAATACCAAAGGCGGGGCGTCGAATATATACCCGTTAGACAAGCTGGTTGGGATCAAGTATACAGGGTGCCATCTGAGACGTGATTAGTTATGTTTTTCTAACTCCATAAACAACTAGCAGTTGAATGCCCCAATTTTTACTAAAATCAGTCAATTTTTTTCTTTTTTTTTACATGTTTTTGTAATTTATTTTTCTTTCAAAAGTGATAATATTAGTGTAAAACAGTTTTATAGGATATTTAAGGTGAAAAAAAATATTAAATTACATTTTATCCGGAATAAATGACAAAATTGTTATTAACGACAGTTCCATTTCAAAGAGGTAATTCAATTTACTTATTTAAATATTCTAATAAGTAGTTTAAATATCCCGAAAACCCCGTCAAATGAAAAATAAATTACAAAAACATGTAAAAAAAAAAATGTCTGATTTTAGTAAAAGTTGGGGCATTCAACTGCTAGTTGTTTATGGAGTTAGAAAAACATATAACTGATCACGTCTCAGATGGCACCCTGTATACTAACTACGAACGCTCAGTGACTGATAAATACTCATGTATGACCGATGTACAGCTTTACAGACTACTATTTCCATTTTTCCCTACCACGATTTGTTTCCAGTTCCTAGTAGAAATAATTAATTATTCCAGTTGTCGCAACTCTGTCCGATTTACTAGGGAGTAAATAATCCAAAGGTACACGGCCTACTTCAATGATGCTGTAGGTACTTTTATTTTCTTCCTTAGTTAGTCCCTATTTATTCACGGGTTATAGGATTAAATAGGCCAAGCAATAGTACGATGGAGGCCGAGAAATGTGCGTACAGTAACACGATCCCTTTCTCCATTTTCGTCTGAAAACAAATGCGTTCTTCCGTAATATTCCATGGGCGTTTTTTTACTGTCGTAATATGATTGTTTCCTTTAGGCTAAGGGGTATTGAGCTTATATTCTCATACCGTACATTGTTTTGATGATTCCTTGTAGTTGAAGCCTTGTGTTAAAAATATATGAAATATATGTTTTGGCTTTTCACCTTCCTACTAGCAAAATTGGAAGTTAAGATTAAAGTACTGAAGATCAGAATAGGGTTGTATTAAGTGCGAAGATTAGGTTCAATTGACCCATCAAAATCATTGTCAAACTGAATGGATGCCAATACACAGGGAAGGCCGAAAACAACAAGTTCCCGTACAAAATAGTTCCCGACAAAGGACGGTTATGTGCTAGTCACACAATGGGTCACTCGAGGCCCTCTCAGAGCAGCCACTTCAGCCGGCATCTTTAGCGTCTGAGGACTCTCCAACTTCCCAAAACTTTTGTCAACCAACCCGTACAATAGCTTTTAGCTGGAATATTAACTAAAATAACAAGGCGCGTGAATTACCGCGACTTGCGTGACTGTAATTTATAATAACGATATCTTTATTATACAAACCTATTTAGTTTCTCAAAGTTATGTAAAGTTTCGAGTAGATAGTAGCGCGAAATATTTCGTTAGTTAATGAGAGGTAACAAACATTATCTCCAAGTTCCGCAGTGAAGTCGTACAGGGGTAAATCTAATCTACATTTATAATTAATACACTAACTAGTTTCTTGCGGTACCAGCAGGATAGTTCGACAGGGTTTTATGAGAGTGCAGCACATTACAATCTCTGTTGAATTAGTAACCAGACCGCTGGAAAGGGATAAAATGATGTAGAGGGGTTCGAGGAGAGTTACATTGATAACTGATAATGTATTGTGTTATCTCTTTAACAAAATACACAATAATGTATAACTGACCGTTAACTGGTAGAGAATGCCTTTTGGCATTAAGTTAGTCTTTTGTACTCTTTTTTCATTGTGCAATAAAGTTTAAATAAATAAATAAATGTATCACCATCATCGCATGGTAGTAAGCACAATTGTCATATTTTGAAAAGTAGTTTTACTCTACTCCTCCTGCAATAGCGTTATCTTATTAATAATTAATACAGATAAAAAATATTGACTTTGATTTCTTAGAAAAACATAACAGTTTACAAATATTTGGGGTAGATTTGTACTCAAATAAGTACCTCCTTACATCATCTATTAATATCATATATCATCTTGATATTTTATTTTTTGGTATCTGTATTTACTTCCACTATTAACACTTTTCTCGTTAAATCAAGCAAAAGCCGCAAGCTATTTACGCTACCAAAGCAGAGTAATCCATCCACATGTAAATAATAACCATCCGACCTCGATTTCTGGCAAAAAAAGTGAGAAACATTCATTATGTAAGTACCATTAGCAAGTAGCTAAAAAAGCTAGAAGGAAATTTATTTGCTTAAGTAGCATTAACAAATGCTTTTGAGTGGAGAGCCTGCGCGGCAAATGAGATTAACTAAGGACGGAAACGCTTACGGCATTTGTCCACTAACCCCACCAGCCTTAAATGGCCAACTTTACTACAGAGATATCAGTGTTCAAAGAAGTAAAATAAATAAATCATCATTCGGTTTAACTTCTTCCTCCTAGCGTTTGTCCCACCTTTTTGTTCTCTTGAGCCTGGGGTCCGCTCGGCATCGTAACACCAGGAATTGGCGTAGGCACTAGTTTTTACGAAAACGACTGCCATCTGACCTTTAAACCCAGAGGGGAAACTGGGCCTTGTTGGGATTAGATACGGTTTCCTCACGATGTTTTCCTTTACCGAAAAGCGATTGGTAAATATCAAATGATATTTCGTACATAGGTTTCGAAAAGATTCAGTGGTACGAGCCGGGGTTTGAACCCGCGACCTTCGGATTGAAAGTCTGACGTCTTACAGCCAGGCCACCAGCGCTTCATCATTCGGTTTAACAACTTAATTTTTTTTTGTAACTAATTGTGAAATGACAATACGTATAGGTATGTTTTTGATATAAAATATTATCAATATGATGTAATGCCGCCAAATTAATTTCGTGTAACCCAAAATTACGCAGTGTGTTTGCGTTAATTGCGTTTTCCATATTAGGTGGTGAATACTTATATTGTCCTTATTATCAGGGTATGTAAATATTATAAATACGAGTGTATTACATGAAGTTACAATTTATAAAAATATTATATCTTGTGCACTGAATTCTACAATAAGATTACTTTACATACATCCATTTTGCACCATTCCTATTGATCAGTGTATCTTGGAAACAACGAGTAGACGTACTTATTAGTACAAGTCTGTCTCGGCCACAATACATCTAAACTGGCTCGTTTGTCATCTGTCGGAAACGCTATTAGTCAACTCTGCTTCGGAAATCAAGCCCAATATCCTCAGAATTCGTTGAATTGTCCTTGCCTTGGAACATTCTCGAAGGCTGGTCACGTGCGGTGCGAAGTCGAAAATAATTGGGGCAGGCACAATTTTGTAGTGAATTTTAAGTAATTTAAACAAGAACAGGTTATTAAGTAAGTGATGTTGAAGTGCATGCATGTTGCCATTTAACTGTGTTTGAAATATATTTGTGTAATTTACTTTCTGATACGATCAAATACTTTACTTAACCTCAATAACTTTATGATTAAATGAGTTTCTGCCGTTTTAATAGCACTAGAAAAGCAAATAAAGTTATATACTGCTGTGATAGCTCAGGCAACATTATTCTTTAAAAGAATTGCAGCCACTTTTATTCTGCCCGCAATGTAGCAAATAAGAATTAAGAAAGAATCTTAGCCGAGTCCGAGATTACACTGTACGTATTAAATAAAAACGCAACAATAAACTTGATTAAATCAAATGTTTTACACGACAGTAAAGGCCGTGAACTAATTTGTTAGCCTTGAATGAACAAATCGTGTTATAATATAACTATGTATAGGTCGCAAGTACTTGGTTATGGGCTATGGCTAAACATTCATCAGAACGTAGTTATACGCTCGACACAAAACAATGAATGAGCAATGAAGTCTTAACTACTCGCAGTGTGGACAGTCCACATCGGAAATCGGTAGATTGTAAAGGGATGTCCGGTGGCCCTGATCTGTCTAAATATTCACGACTTGAATCTGTTCAAGTCGTGAATATTTAGAGTCACCAGGGTGCGTAGCCAACGTGTCAATCGTTAACTCTCCGTAGCGAACGAAACGCAACTGTCACTGTCGCACTAATATAGTGAAGGTGCGACCACACCGCTGCTTAAAATACGGTGACGCTACGGAATCGCAGTGACGCATCGTATCCGTACCGTTTTTATCGCATGCCCTCCACACCGCTGCTCAAAATACGGTGACGCTACGGAATTGCAGTGACACATCGTATCCGTACCGTTTTTATCGCATGCCCTCCACACCGCTGCTCAAAATACGGTTTGGAAGGTTCGCGTCATAAATATTTCGTATGGGGCACGTCACTGCGTACACATTGCGTCTGCGTATTTTGAGCAGTGGTATGGAGAGCATGCGTTAAAGTCGTGACGTTTACGGCACGTCATTGCGATTCCGTACCGTCAGCGTATTTTGAGCAGCGGTGTGGAGGGCATGCGATAAAAACGGTGCGGATACGTTGCGTCACTGCGATTCCGTAACGTCGCCGTTTCGTTTTTTTAAGCAGCGGTGTGGTCGCACCTTGATAGAGAGAGGTGACTACAATACGCTACGGAGCGTTAACGATTGGCACGTTGGCTACGCACCCTGATGACATGCTAGCACTGCTTTAACACTTGCTCTTTTCAGCTTTCCTATTAATAATATACTCCCTTGTTGTTCTATTTTACACCTCCCACAAGGTTCAGCTTCATAGAAGACTGTCTTCTGCATTAAATGCCAAAAAAGGGCAATTAGTTAATCTGATTAATGGCATAACGAATTGGTATGCCTACCGCTGTTAATTTCCTAGTTTCTAAGAAGAAAACGATTATGGTAGGATTCTCGCTACGGTTATTCGACTAGTGATCTTCGTATTCTCTTTTGCGAGTCAAGCAAAGTTTAGACATTGGTAACCACTAAGCAGTGATGGATGACAATGTAATGTTATTGGATCGAGTTCCATTGTATCTTAAAACTGCTGCAATACTGTCGTCTTCCGGACTGTGGCCGTGGATGAAGTTACCCAACTTTGCTGAATGACCTTGGCTGACTTAGCCCTTGAAGTTTTACCATTTGATTAAATTCTAGGGTTTTTTGTGCTATAACTCAAGGTACAAGGTGCAGAGCTCGCTTGCCATCAGGAGAGCAGACAGGCATCAATGTTTTATACAAATATTCCAAACTAAACTCGCTGTCATAAACTCTTGACTACCTACATGTATCAGAACTCGTTGCTGTTTGATTCGTAATTAGTCCGTCATGTACGGGCGGGGAAATCTAGCATGAATTGCCACCAAGTGGTTTAGTGCAAACCAATCGTGATCCAATTGAATTGAGCGTAGGGTCTTGTTACTAATTTGCTGCCCGACCCTCATAATTAGTTGCGTTACAATAATCTTCATTCAGTGCATACTAACATTGTATTGCAAACGAGGATCCTTTTTACAAAAACATATTTTCTTATTTCTCTTGTTACATGGACGCTCGTGAGATTTTCTATTCAAACATAAACTTATTCATGAGATTTTCTATTCAAATATAAACTTATTCACTTTTAAATATATCATTACCTATTTTTTAATACTTTTACCTTCTGGACTGCTGTATCCAGTCAGTTAAGTTGGCGCTAACATTATAATCTTATTAACTAATAATTAAATAGAATTCATTGTTTTTCTGGCTTATCTGAGTCTGATACGTTGACTGCAAAGAAACTGTCGTTATAATATTTTTCTTTTGATTCGTTTTTATTTACCGTGACTCATTAGTCAGTTTCACATCATATTTATTTAATCTGGTTAGGTTGGGAATCCTTCGCTGCATCAATATATTGCACACACAAGATAGTTAGATATTTAGTTGTACAAATCTGCATATCGCTGGCATCGTATTAACCCTACAATGTCTCTGTGGCCACACCACAGGGTCTCAGGAATGCATTAGCAATGCTGGCACGAACACGATAGACATAGCTTTCACTACCTGCCAGCAAGCCCCTGAATAATATATTGTTTTAATCAACTGTGAAACTGTGATACCTCGACGGCTTCACGTAATAAAGCTCCGATTCTTATGTTCTTTTGTCTGAAAGCAACCAGAACTGGTAATAAATAATTAATTTCTTGAAAGTAATCGACACCCGCAATATGATATTACAACCTAATAAGGGAGAAATTATATTTACAAGCAAAACTCATAAAAATGTCATAAAGCGAAACGTATTTCTTGAAGTAATTACACACAGCTATAACATTGTATGCGCGATACCTACGGTTACTCGACCGAACTACATTAACGCGCCCCACAGTGATATTCGCTTTTAACGTTACCTCACCAAAACGAGCAAAAGGAGCCGTTATTCTAAAAACTTTGCTGGAACTTTGCGTGCCATTTTGTCTAAAAGGCTGCTTGCTTTGAAGCAGCCTTTTAGACAAAATGGCACGTGTGAGGCGGACGTTTACTTTGGAACGATAAACAACTAACAAAAACATTGACCTATTTACTTTAAATTTGCAAGCGGTCTATCTAAGGTGTAAGCCAATATAGAGCAGCAAACTGAACAAACAAGACGAACAAACAAGAGTCCATAGCGAAAACAGAAAAGGTACCTAAAACATTGCTATTCCGCAAATTGCTGAAATGCAGTGTATTTTATGTGAAAGCTTATGAATAAATGTTGTCTATGTAGTTCTTAATTCGAAATTACAAAATTATTGCGATACTACATTGACTTCGGTATTAGTTGTAGTGTAAAATAATTAATGTACCTATAATTAAGAACACTCACGTTCTTGTTAAAATCATATTTTGGCAGCGTAATCTGAGCGTGTTGTAGAATGCATAACATTCCGTGTCTATGTTCTAAACGGAGCCATTTGCGTTAAATTCCACTTAAGTAAATACATTATCTATACCTATGTGTTATCAGTAAGCACTTACCTATGGCGTAAATCACTGGTAAATGTATGTGTGTCAAGGGCACTGCGACGTTTATTACTGGTTATTTTAGTGGCGACGGGTTACCGAGTCTCTGCTGTCCTCATTTTTATTCAAAGACCTTTCTAGGTAGGTACGCGAATAATAGGTATACATTCATTCCTGTTTATATAGGATTTAAATATTTACTAGTGTATTTTCTGAGTTTTAAATGTTCTAGCGTTTGACACTGTCTCATAAGTTGGCTATTTTTTTTATCTATACTAATAGATAGACAACAAATGTTTCCATTTACACATTAAGGGGAGTTAAATACTTAGTTATATATTTAAAAATGTTCCTTCAATAGATATAAACGGACCTGCTTATCTTATTTCCTTTATTCGCTAACAGAGTTTAGTAATTATTATGACAAATAGTTTTTCCCTCTCTTTCATCATCATCATCGTCAATTATTTAAGAGCTGGGCTCTTGTCGGCGGAGAAATGTCCGTATATGTCTGGTTTTTGCCTTCTCCTTGACAGCCTGATACGACACGACGATTATTTTTTCCTTGACCTAATCCATGTACGATCTTCTTAGCTTTCCTGGCTTCCTATTTGCTTCAATTCTCCCTTCTAGGATGTTCTTATCAATTCGTCATGCCGTCGCAGGTGCCCAAGCATCCTTCCTCTCCTATTTTCTATGGTTCTCAACAAACTTCTCTTTTCTTTTATTCTACTAAGGAAATCTTCATTGGTTTTCTTCTCTTTCCAACTGATCTTCTCCATACGACGCCAGCACCACATCTCGAACGCCTTCAACCTCTCTCTATCACGTTGCTTCATTGTCCACGTTTCCTATAATAATTATTTTTCTTCTGGGTACCTATATCAACTAAATATTTCATACTATGGATTTCTAGTTAAGTTGCTAATATATTTAATCCCATCCAAAACATAAATGTGAATGAATGCCAAGTTCGTAAACGGTTTCGCTAATAAAAGAAATGAGATCTAACTGGAAACCAAGTTCTTTCAAAGCTCCTTAGATTACTTTTTCAGTCATACATAACGGTTTTTAATTGCTTAAAATGATTTGTTGTGTTATTTGCCACTTAAGAGTGCGACTTGGCAAGTTTTTGCTTTTCCAAATAGATGTTCCGCTACTGGTTGATTTGAAAGTAGAAATAATTACTTATTTATCTAATAATACCAACCTTAACTAAGACGCACTTATTTGAATGCTTGAATCATTTTAAGCAATTAAAAAACGTTATGTATGACAGAAAAAGTGATCTAAGGATCTTTTAAATTACTTGCTTTCCAGTTAGATCATATTTATTTTATTAGCGAAACCGTTTACGAACTTAGCATTCATTCACATTTATGTGTTGGATGGGATTTCATTATTTTGTAATTATTTCAAAATAATGAAATCGCATCAAAAAATCAAGTTGTTAATTAATTGTACAGAATTAAATTTTTCTGTATCCTATAAAATATGATAAGTATAAAAATTTAATGTTTTAGACTTTTTAATGTTTTAGACTTTTCCTATTGTTTACATAGGATTGCCTAGCTGGGTGCCAAATTTCAACTTTCTAGAACACCTGGAAGTACTGGAAGTAGTCTAGATTTTGATGCGTGAGTCAGTGAGTCGGTCAGTCAGTCAGTGGTAAAAATACTGAATTATGAGGTCAATATCTCGTGAACGGTTACAGGGTTTTAGCTGAAATTCAGGATTAAGAATTAATGTGATACCTTTACAAGACTTACAAAATTGGAAAAGTGAATGTCGAATAGGTTTCAAGTTATGTACCTATTATGTATATTGTTAATATACCCACAGCTGGTGTGTCGCGTCTTTGCTCTGCGAACTTGGCTTACACACTGCTGTGTGTCTAGATTTTACTCCCTTATTTGACCACTTGGCAGGTCTTATATTCAAATAAGGGCACATCAGTGATCGAGAATTCATTTACCTGATGAATCAAATGACGAGTTTTGTTGTTGGAACAGTCGTACATTAATTAATTATGCACGACCTTTGCGTTACACGTACGATATGAATATTTATTGTTGTTGAATCTAGCGATTGTGGTTGTCAATCAGCACGCTGTATTGATTTTCAGAAAAGAACTTACCAAGCATTCTCTGTATGTAACTATATAAGGTGCTAACAAATTAACTAAGTACAAATATTTTTACAGCTCCTTGATTATCTCTTAACTCTATCACTTGACTGGCCACTTGCCTAAATAAATGTCAATGTCATCCTATTTGATGTTGTGTCAGACTAGATAGACACGCGATGTTGAGTCCGCGTGTTGATTCTCTTTGACACCGTAAGCCACGCACTGTCACTTCTTGTTCCTCGCTCTTGTAATAAATACCAGTTGTTAAAAAAACAACAATTTCTTGTCAGGGCGTCATAACGCGTGACTAGTCTAAGGAGCAATCTTTATAAAATCTTTGACAAATATCACTTGATAGAAAGTGTTAAACACCTTGTCAGTGAATTGCACAGGCTGATTATGTTTGAACGAGGTTTGGACAGAATTTTAATTTATTTATCTTGTTTCAATAGCATAAAAAGTTTTCTTAAGAGCGTTAACTGCGTAGAAAGGCAGTTTTCGCGTTGTCTTACATTTTTTTAATCGATCCCACGTAGAAACGTTTATAGTTTATGAAATATTGTTTACATATTTGTAATAATTAGTTTATTAAATAGTTCGTTTGATAAAGACATTTAAAATTTATCATCAAATCGTTGAGCCCTGAACACTTATTTAACCTTCGAAACATGTCATATTTTTTGCGATTGATTCATAAACTGTTCGAAGTTATATCGAGTTAAATTAAAAACGTAATAGACGGAGAGCTAGCCACGTCAGATATGACACAATAATGAGAGCGACGAAATCTCTCTCGTTAGTTTGCTATGCTTATTTCCTATATCTGGCAGCTGTAAAGTGGTGGAGGTCAAAGAATGCAAACAACTTTAAGAACACAAATCCTAAAGTTCTGGTTTTGATGCAGTATTATGAAAAATTAAATAAATAATTAGATCATATCATTGCCAAAAGTTTCTGATGGAGGAAAGTAGTCCAAAACGACGGATAATATAATTCATAGTTTGTCGCCTACTGTTTCCGTTTCCGAAATATTACTCAATGTTTTTTGTTCTAATGTTAAAATATAGGCCCCGTCCTCTATAAATAAGATACCTTCGGCCGTTTTTACCTAGTTTGGTATTACTTTTTTCCCCATTAAAAGCTGCCAGATGCCCGGATCTAGCAATAAGGATAGTATTGCAATCTTACTAGATGGGTTTCATGGCTCTCATTATTGTGTCATATCTAGCGTGGCCAACTCTCAGGTCATAAATACATGATTTAGTTTGTTTGTTGAGCAAATATGATAAACTTAAGAATTTGTTTAACTAAAATATGGTCTGAAAACTATGTATTGTATAATAGTAGTGATAAAAACCCATACCACTACTATTGTATAATAGTAGTGATAATAACCCAACGACGGGAAAATTTCATGTCCCTAAAGCAACTAACCAGCAGACTTAACGGATTATCTGCATGTGTTCGCATTTTTTTGGGCGAAACACATATAATGGGATTAACAAGATTTAATTGTACAGTCAAATTGTTCACAGGACACCGTGGTGAAAAACGGTTATAGCTTGCGAACCTGTAGTAACAAATTTAACTGTTTTTATTTCTTGATTTTGTACAAAGTCCAACATCCATAGGTCTTCAGCTAGAGAACTTCGTTTGAAAATAGACTATTTACCACTGGCAAAGTTTCTTAGAACTTGATCCCCATTGGCTTGCCTAATTTTAGACAGTTGAGCTCCTGCAGGTATTTAAGAAAATGTAGGCCAATTAATTTCCAAATTTCCCAACAGGAAAGTTAGTAACGGTCATTATTAGTAAAGTACCTAAGACTACACCGCCAAATACTACTTTTTGATCTAGACAAAAAATATACAGTATTTTCCAAATGACTAGCTAAATACCAAACATGTCTGCAATATTTTAGCCTATGATATTAAATCAGAAGACAAACTGGCTATTTTTCATGAAATAAGCACAACAATGCAAATAAAGAGAGCAGTTGCTCCGAATTGCCTCACGTCTGAGCGTGTCAGCACGGCACTCGGCATATTTCTTAGAAAAAAATAAGGTGGAGTGAAATCTCCATACGAAAGGCGCACTGAGACGGCCCTCTGAGAACATGCGCGAACAGGGTGCGCTGAATAATTAACTATGCTAAACTTTGTATAGCACCTTGTCGCATAAGCCGAGCTCTATTTATCCCCGCTATACAAGCTCCGGTGAGGTTTCCGAGCGCTATTTGCCGATTTCCGGAAGTTTACCGGCCAGCTTTCCCGGTTGTGACTAATTAGAAAAGGGAAGGAGTAAAGCAGAACTATTAATACTCGATAAAGGTTGGTTGGCAGTAAGCTCAAACCATAAGGTGCCCCCTTATGGTGTGAAGCCTGACCAGAACTATATGATCCTGCGCCATTTTGTGGAATTTCATTGGAACTAATTTATTACACTGGCAATAATTTTAAAAACGGAATGATCTGCATGTGTGAGTGCATGTGATAGGCTGCCACTGTCAGAAAATTCCCAAAATTGTCCATCGTCAAGAGCGGAACACTGTACATGGTGTATATAATAAACTGCTGTAAGTAATACGCTCGGGAAATGAAACTTTTTCGCTGTGAAACATTTTCAAATTAACATCAAAGCTGACAGGTAAACAAATCAAGATGTCACCATACCATAGAGAACTGAACTGTTGCCATATAAATGAGAATAATAGCGCCCTCTTGACAATAATCATATATTTCTGGTCAGGCTTTATTTAAGTATCATTATATCTCACCTCTATCAAAATGTAAAAGACAAAAATGAAAATTTATAATTATCTAAAGAGTCCATTAATAGTGGATTGTACAACAAGTGCATAAAACGTACGATTTCACGCGAGGCGTTTCTCCATCCGAGCGAGCTTGCGAGCGAGGATTGATATAAAGTCGAGTGTAAAATGGGTTTTATGGACGAGGGTTACACTCTAATTTTCACTTCAATTGCGAGGAAATTATTTATCGGTAATCGTAAAACAATTTCAAGTTGTAACAAAAATATTACAATGAAAACAAATATGGTTCCCACCAATGATTTTTTTAATATTTTTTTTTTATTTTCAAATGTGAATTTAGTCATAGATACTTGTTTTCTGCCAAGTCATAAAAACATTTCGGGGCTTCTCTAAACTATTATCAACTCCTATTTTATTTGATTTCATTTATTTAATTATAGAAAACACGCAATTCAAATAATTATAGCAAGAATATAATAAAATAACAAGTTTCAGTATTCTACAAAATTTTACTGCTCAATTAAATTATGCAATATATTTTGACTCTGTTTGGCTGTTCAGCCACATTCTTAGTCTTAGTAGAAAATTTTATTTTATGCCCTAGAGCTTAAAATGCGATTTTATGTCGTTCACGCACGACTTAAATTCGTACTTTACGAGCATGAGAAGTGAAAATAGTTTTTATAAACACTAGATGTTTTCGAACCAATCGCAGATTCATATTTAATATCTGTAAAACTAATACCTCTAGGTAACTATTTAAGTACTTGCGTGCATGCACAGACTCAGGCTTTCGTACAAATTGACCCGTTTTCAGATTCGTTGTATGAATGCTATGTAAAGTAATAATAACTTAAGAAAGAGAAGAAATAATAACTTAAGAACATATTGTTCGTATCTGACGCCACGTGAATATTTATATTTATTATATTTCTCTATAAAGATACGTTGGCGCCGTCGCTAACAAGCATTTTTTCCGAGGCTAAAAGGCTATGTGGACGTGACTCATGCTTGCTCTCTCTCTTCACGGTAACTCAAAAAATAAAATCTTTGGTACTTACAAAAAACAATACTTTAGTATTAAAAGTAGGTACATATTTATATACATTTGTCGCGACATTCCGAAGAACTAAGGTACACCATTCCAATCCATTACAATGTGACGCCATAAACGAAATTTATTACGCATGAAAATCTTAATTGTGTTAATGAATTTTGAAAAATATATCGGCAAGCAACATAGCACAAACATAGCGCTAATAACTATAAAACCTTGTTTTGCTTGAAAGCAACATACAAATTGGTTTGTTGTCAAATGGTGTTAAATAGAGCAAAGTCTGAGGGTAAATAGTGAATGAGTACATTGTTTGACCACCCATCAGCCGTCTCTTCCATATAGATCTGGAACAACAATGGGCAAAATGTCATCCTTTACAGCTCGTTGCATCGCCGTGTTCCAGTTCACAGCCTGTTTACCACATCACACTGGTTTAGTGACCTTTAATTAAGCGTATTATCTACGAAATATTGGATCATTCTTTTGTTTATCTGGTATGCCAGTTGGATTATCGGGACCGTTCCTCGTATGAATAAATTTAAAATGGTTAGTTAAAAATACATTACCGATTTCGTAAGAAACTAGGTACGGATAGGACATACAATTTACAATTCCTTTTGGCATAAAAACATCCAGTCAAAAGCCATTACGCTATTTCCACAAAAGTGGGGTAAAAAGAGACTTTAAACAGGATATCCGATTTAATCTTGGAAGTAAATTACTAAGGAAGAAAGAAGTAAAAAATAATAGGGGAGGCAGTAGAAACGAGAAATAGGAAGACTTTATATATTTCATATACCTACAGAAATTAATGAAAAGTTACAACTAAAAGATCCTGAAGAAAATCTAATTATTTTGTTGAATATATTTTGTATTCAGGTTTTTTAGTCCTAACAGTACTGTATATAAATTGATGACTTCTATTTCAGTTTATAAAAGACGAAGATAATGTCTGGCTCTCGCCACTTGATTTGCGGCTGGATTCAAGACATCAGACGCTATTTCCACAAAAGTGGGGTAAAAAGAGACTTTAAACAGGATATCCGATTTAATCTTGGAAGTAAATTACTAAGGAAGAAAGAAGTAAAAAATAATAGGAGGCAGTAGAAACGAGGAATAGGAAGACTTTATATATTTCATATATCTACAGAAATTAATGAAAAGTTACAACTAAAAGATCCTGAAGAAAATCTAATTATTTTGTTGAATATATTTTGTATTCAGGTTTTTTTAGTCCTAACAGTACTGTATATAAATTGATGACTTCTATTTCAGTTTATAAAAGACTAAGATAATGTCTGGCTCTCGCCACTTGATTTGCGGCTGGATTCAAGATATCAGTTTCGGCTACTTTTCCTAAATTCTCATTAATTGGTTCGCCACTGGAATCCAGCTGAGAAGAAACAGTACCGTCATTATTAGGTTTTCTTTGTTTACTATCCCTACAAAGAAAGCACTCCTAATCACAATGGCTTGGAACAAAATGTTTCTGAGCTCGTTTATATATTTTTGTAATAGAAAAATAAGAGGCTTTTATTCCGAGAAGTAAAGGTACGGACCTACCTTAGTTATATAAACAATATAGGTACTGACGTATTGTATTTGTTCCTAAAAAATAAATAAAAACGGTATATTAAGTAGTATGTAGGATGCATCCGCTCGCTATTTATGGTATAGTAGCGAAATATTTTTGGTAATGACTTATAATTGTGCTCTTTTAAATTAAATACCACTTTGAGTGCCCTGATTATAAAACAAAACAACTTGATACGTGTACCTACTACAAAACGACTTAATAAATTTTATCAACCTTCCTCTCCGTTGCCCTTCCTATAAATAAAACTGGCCCTTCAAGGAGCGCTATTTGTTCCTCAGATACTGTCCTTACACGGTGGCCGGACTAGCGATAAAATGAATATAAATCGCTGACCCGCACCGCCCTTCGGCTTAAATTACCCACGACAACTACCACTTACCTTGTTATAATTTACGCCACGATAAAAGTCAACATCTTCATTTATCAAATAAATAAACTTATCAATAATAATCTAAAATTTTGACGCGTGACATCATAAAAAATTACGTCCCTTCTTTCTTTATTTACACGCGCTGAAAGAGTGGTGTGTCATGCAAACTTGCAAAGTGTGGTAGCTAATTTGCGAACTAGTTCTCGATCTATGTTGTACTCGATTAGATTCACTGAATATTTAGGTCAACCTAACACATGCGATGAGGCTGATAAATTGAGTTATCGAAAATGTTGCCGACAATCTGTTTTTAAAATTTTAAATGAAAGACGCTTCTTAGACTACCTCCTACTAACGTGAAGGGGTAAAATAACGATAACGAGGTCCGACTGACTAATTCGTATGCATTGCGCCCGCTCAATCGAGATATACGAGGAGTCGAGGACGTCCTACTTGGGCCCCAACGCTTTCGATATTTAAGGTTTCATTTTTCATTTAAAACACGCCTTGAACTGGTGGGGCAAATTAGTTAATCCAAGTATTTTTTGTATAATAGTAAGAATAACTATGTAAGTACGTGGTCTATAAGAACAAATGCTGAAGATGCCAGCACTAATGACAAATATGTAAGACGCGGTCAGGGGCAGTGGTGGCCAACTTGGCAAGCACTTCTAGGTTAATTTTATCGATCTGTACCAACTATCTCGACCAATCACCTTGGTATATTGTGCAAAGACTTCCTTGTCGTGCATTTCACAAATTAAATAAAAGTGCAAATCGACCTGTGTTCACAGGCAAGCCTCATTTAAGTGTGTGTGCGCACTGTACGTGTGTATACGCATGGATGTACAAGTTCCTACTTATATATAATTTCCTAAGTGCGGTTAGTTGGAAATATGTTGGCTTATTACATGGCAACGTGTAACGAGAAAATATTGTTATTTACTATTAGTACAAATATCGCATCAAGGCTCAATACACTGGTATTTTAAACGTTTCATCACCGCGTTGAAAATGTTTCAGCCAATTTTCGGTCAACCTGCCGCCGCGGGGTAATTCCATTGGGGGGGTGGTGGAGCATGGCCACTCTGTATGAAACACTTAATTCTGGCCGAGCTATTTGCTACAAGGAATTACGATGACTACCGCCTTAAGTACGACGATAGCTACAGACTTGAAGACATCTTATTATGCCTCAAAAGCTTTTGCGTTGCTACTGCGAAAATTTTGCGAACTACCTACCCGTAAGTTTTTATATTGGTACTGACGGTTTATATAGTAAATTTCCATTTGAAAAGGTTCCGTTTTCTTTTCATTACGGACGTTAACAGATAGGCTGATCTCTCATATAAAAAATATACGGCGGTGAACATAACTTTGTATGTTAACAGGGGGGAAGGGCTTACGCGACCATCATGAATATCATGATTTATGATGGGCGATGACGGTTGTAGACTTTAGGATGAATGTGATACCGAGCAATATAAAGGAATAACGTTTTGTAAGTAATTCAGGTTTTTTTTTGTGTACGCAAGTAACGTTACTTATAAGAAATGTATAAATCTACCCAATTTTGTAGCAGCCGGTTTTGTAACACGTACGTATTCTAATACGTTCTCGTAATCCGTTGTTTTTTGCAAAAACAGTAAAAATGCTATTTATAGCACCCGCGGGTCGATTTGAAAGATTATGGTTTATACTGCTTTCCAATGAGTTTTTGATTAATTATACTGACTTTTATTACAACTTTTTTGCTGTGCTTTGGTATGCAGTTATTAAAAGCTCATCGTTAATTCTATAGATCACATCGTTAGCCGACTATACGTACACTATGCATACCGATCTGTTCAACAAAAGCACAGAACGGCGACAAACTAAATTAAAATTTGACCGAAAGCGCGGAAACGTGCGCTATTAAAATATCCATGTATTCAAAATGTATTGAAATTTTACAAGCTTTGCGAAACAGCCGAACAAATTGTTAAAACTGGACCAATTTGCAAACGAACTGGTGTTTGCATAACTCGTTTGGAACTGCTGACGTTCGATTAGTGGGTAATTCACAGACCTAAAATGGCGCTTTGCTAAAAGACAAACAAAGTGCGCAAAAGAGAAACCAACACGTATATGAACATTCCGCGAGTGCGAAAGAGATACATGATCAGTCCTAGCAGGACGACTTTTGACGTCTCTCTTTACACTTAAACACCTGCGTCGTGAGTGCTCATATTTAATCTTGAAAAATATAATATTATCCGCTGTTCATTTACTTGGAATGAAACAAAAGAAGAATGGTGTCGTGTTGCGTCCCGGATTGCACAACTACACAAAGAAAAACCCCAGACAATCACTCGTTTCACAGGTAAATATGATATTCCGATCGACGTTTTTGAAACCATATTTTATCAAATTAGCCAAATAAATCATGTAAATAACCGTTTGATACCATTAAATATTAATGTCCCTTTTATTGCATGTGAATATTTTATCATAATAGTTAATATTAAAGATTATTTTGTGTAAAAATCAAAATTGTCATTTTACGCTAGGGTTTGACAAAATATCGAAGGGACATAATATCGATAACTGTTCTATATGAAAATTATAATTATAGCTTCGAAAGAATTATAATAAATAAATAAATCTCGTATTAACATTATGTCATTCATTACGTATAAATGTTAAATTGTGTTCTTATTGTATTTTTGTACCCGTTTTGAATCTTGCTTGATAGAGCCTATTCGGAAAGAGAAGTATCGTAGAATGTAGGAGCTCTCATATAAACCACGACACTTCTCTTTTCGGACAAACGATAAATAGTAAATTTAAACTGTAATACCCGATTTAGGGGCTTATCTATTACATTTACCTATTTGTAAGACACGATCTATATCCTCTTATCTCTTTTTTGGGTTCCGTAGTCAAAATGATACGATACCCATGTTGACTTTCAGACTTTGTGACCACATTTGCCCCTTTTAGGGGTTGAATTTTCAAAAAACCTAAAATACGTGTTTACTCATTTATCGTTAGGAATACTCCTGTGAAGTTTCAAATAAAATAGTCTAACAAATCTTGTTTCGCCATACAAATTTTGGACCCCATTTAACCCCCTTAGGGGGTGAATTTTGAAAAATCATTTCTTAGTGCACCCCTAGACCTTATAAGGAACCTACGTGCCAAATTTGGAATCTCTAGAACCAGCGGTTTGGGCTGTGCGTTGGTATGTCAGTCAGTCAATCAGTCAGTTTCTTCTTTTATATATTTAGATTTCAAAAATGTTATAATTATTACTAGACTGATTAATTTTAAAAATGTTATAATTATTACTAGACTGATTAATGTTAAACATTTAAAAAAATGTTGTAATTGTTATTAAAGACTTATTTATATTAAACATAAAAAAATGTAATTATTATTAAAGACTGGTTTATATTGATTTAAGAAATTGTTATAATAATTATTAAAGTCTGATTTATATTAAACTTTATTTCATTTAAATACGGCGCTAAACATACTTAGCGGAATTCAGCTACCATAGTCAAAAAGTAGGCGAAAAACGGAAATCAGGCTGAATGTTGTCTATGTGCTCCATACAAAAATTCAGCCCCCATAGAGAAATTTCCGACTTCCGCTTACTTTTATCTATGAAAGCTAAATTCCACTCTTAAGTGTGTGCTGCGCCTACCACTTCCACTTCCACCCAACTTCCACTCCACCAAGATAGCATTGATGCAAGACTACATTTGCATGCGATTTTATTAGCGTCACAATTAATAACGCTATAATAAAGAAGTATGTAAAAAACAAATTATCACGTATATAAACACTCCACAAGTGCGAGACAAAAAAATGACAAATATAAAGGCGTGCCAACATCTTAATTTCTGTAAAATAACATGAACCCGCTTTTTAACAGATCATATTTAATCGTGTGAAATATAAAATAATTCTGAATAGATATATTTTAGTTTTCTAGAATTTTAATATGCCGTTTAGTGTAAAACATGAATATAAATTTAATGTTGCAACTTATCGATAATAAAGTCAAATATCGATAGATAATTGACCTGTTGTACTTGGCACCACTATTTTTTACGCTCACATAGACAATTTACCCACACTCTAGCATTTCAGTTTTTGTCGCACTTTTGATATTTGTCAATCCATCTGTCTATACTAGATCTGTGGGGTAATTAAACCACGATTTTCAATATACGTTATAACAATCTATCGTTTTGTATCGGAATATTTGAATAAGTAGCAAATAAACACTGACTTTTCTAGTAGCATCGAGGTACACGTTTACAGAAAACATGAGCCAGTAGTAGTAGTTTGGCCAGTGAGTATGAGTAGTAGTTTTTTACAAAGAGGTAGAGCAAAGACAGAGAGAATCACAAAAGACAGTATTGTCTTCCTTACGCCAGTACCTACAACAATTACCCAAAAAAAAGGGATGAGTAAAATATTTTTCTTTTATTGCTACTGACAAAATAGGTTTACTAGACTGTAAGCAAGACGGTCTTTGTATTATATTTACACACATGTTTTTAATAAGCTTAACTTGAAGACACACACAATTAAGCACAATAAACTATCTATACATATAATAAAGCTGAAGAGGGTCAAAAGTCTGTACATGGAAGATAATCGAAAAAAAGTTGGCTGGGGATACTTAGAATCGATAACAGAACACGTTACAACAATTTTTAGAATTTTTGTCTGTTTGTCTGTTTATCTGTTTGTCTGTTTATTTGACCGCGCATCACGTGAAAACGGCTGAACAGATTTTAATGAAATTTTGTAAAGAGATAGTTTGAGTCGCGGGAAAGGATAATATATAGTTTTAATCGCGAAAATCAACCCTGGTGGGGGTGAAAATGGGGTTGAAAGTTTGTATGGAGAATTTTTAACTGCTGAAACGATATAGATAGAAATGAGTATGGAGATAATTTGAGTCTCGAGAAACGTCAAATGATAGTTTTCAAACCATTGTGGGGGTGAAAAGGGGGTTGGAAGTTGGTATGAGGATTTTTTTACCGCTGAACTGATTTAGATGGAAATGTGTATAGAGATAGTATGGGTCTCGAGAAAGGACAAAGGATAGTTTTTACCCCAAAATCAACCCTAAAGGGGTGAAAAGGGAGTTGGAAATTTGTATAGGGAATTATTAACCGCAGAATCGATTTAGATAAGATTTGGTATGGAGATAATTTGAGCTCTGGAAAAGGAAATGAAATAGTTTTATCTCGGAAATTATCCCTTAAGCGGATGCAAAAGGTGTGGAAGTTTACATGGGGAAGAAACAACCAATAACCGCTGTACGTTTAGATGAAATTTCGTATTGAAATAATTTGTAATTTTTTGATCAAGGTGTTCATATTTATAACATGTTACCCGTCGATGCTTTAAATTTACCTTTACCCGCTCTTAAGCAATATTTGAAAATGTCATGAATGTCAAAGGGTTATTCCAGGTTTGAGGACTATATATGACGGACAAAGATGCATGGCCCAAACCAAAAAACTACTACAAAATCATCTAACATTTATAGGACACCGTTTAGGTGGGAAAACATATCAAACGTTTTGTGAAGCAGTCAGATTAGGATTTATTTTTCTTTATAATTAAACAATGGGTACATTATCTGTCTCTCAAGCTGTTTTGATAATATATGTCTACTTGAAGAACTACGCATTATTTTGTATCTTTAAGATATAATAATGTATTACTTACTGTTTTGAAAAAAATAAGTCCCGTCGAGTTTCTTTTCGGTCATAAATGTCATAATAATTCTTGGGCCAGAGGTGTAGGGTTAGAACCAGTGGTAGTTTTGGAACGAAGTTCCTTATCAGACGGTTCGCGGATGGGAGGCTAGGCGAAAAAAAGTCACGTGACCGTCACGAAAAAGCGTCACGTCACGAAAAAGCGACACCCATACGATTGAGAAACATGTACAACGGAATGAAATAAAAATATATAAAATAGAATAAAGTGAAGTGAAGTGAATTGTAGTGAAAAGTTAAAAAGAGAAGTGACAAAGTGATAAAAGTGAAAAAAGTCGAAAACCTAAAAGTAAAAAAACTAGCCCAGTGCGTGTCGGACCACGCATAGGAGGGTTCCGTACCTTCAATGGAATAAGAACCAAACTAATACCAACAGGTCGTATCTGATGCCTATGGAAGAAGTTTTTTGGAGATAACTCAAAAATGGCTGAACCGATAATGTTCAAAACAATTTTCGTTGAAAGTATATAATAAGGCACATCTCTTCAAATTTTTTCATATTTTTTGAATTTACGGTTCAAAAGTTACGGGGGGGGGGGCTACACACTTTTCTGACTTTCGAAGCGATTATTTCAGAAAATATTCACTTAATCACAAAATAGTCAAATAAACCTCAATGTTATTTTGAAAGACCTATCGATTAATGTGTCACATGTTGATGTTTGGTAAAAAAATTTTTTTTTTAATTTAGTTACCTGCGCCCCTTAAAAATTATTATTTTTCAAATTTAACTACATAACTAAGTAGCTGCATACAAAATATACCTTATGTGTAAATTTTATTCAGATACGTCGTATAGTTTCTGAGTAAAATGCCTGTGACATACGGACGGACAGACAGACAGACAGACAGACAGACATGACGAATCCATAAGGGTTCCGTTTTTTGCCATTTGGCTACGAAACCCTAAAAATGGCAAGATTTTCAAAAATTTTCAAATATATCAAAAAATTTTAAAAATTAAAGAATTTAAATTTTTTTAAAAATGTTCAAAAAGTTCAACAATTTCAACAATTTCAACGATTTCAAAAATTAAAAAAAAATACAAAATCAAATTAAATTTCCAAAAAAAAATTCAAAAATGAAATAAAATGAAATAACATAATTTCGTTCCAATCGCGTGTTCCACGACACTCACGTATTTTATTTTTCTCTGACGTTCATTAGTGCATTGTAATGTGCTTACATTGAAGAATAAATATCTTGATTTATCTGTGACAGTGTGGTAAAAACGTATGAAAATTGGATTTTTAATATGTGTGTAGGTAAAGCAGTGTATGCTTCTCTACATAATTAGGCCTTATTACGTAACAGTTCCATAAACTACTATTTATCTCTTTTTAGGGTTCCGTAGTCAACTAGGAACCCTTATAGTTTCGCCATGCCCGTCCGTCTGTCCGCGATCTAGCTCAGTTACCGTTCGCACTAGAAAGCTGAAATTTGGTGAGGCCTGATAATAACTTTCAATAAAAACTATATTGAAAAAAATCGGTTCAGCCGTTTTTGAATTATCAGTCAAAAACGCATAGTGAAAGGAAGTGCCGAATAGTAAAATGACATAAGCGCCGCCAAATATCCCTTAATAAACGACCTTTTGAACGGATGTTTTGTAACAGGGCGGCCTGTACGAAACTCTACACTGAGCATCGCCCGACATGCTCTTGGCCGGTTCTCATCTCATCATGCTCAAATTCAACGTCTAAAAGGGGGGGAGGTGTAGCCACTACACTCGATTGAGTTAAATTTGCATGGGTCATGGACCCCCTCCTCCCTCCAAGTGCACCTCAAATAGAAAAAAATCATTTCTGCATTTGTGACCCCCCCGCTCCCCAATTTCAACCGCGCCTGTTCTTACCTTTCATGCTTCGACTGATTTGACGGGAGGATCGATTTGGATGATATTTGCCGTGGACATGAACGTATAAATACAAAAGTGGTCCTGTATCGTCCGATATACACCTACTACTCTATGTCGTTTAAATCATGCCAAAAAAAAAATTATATGATAAAAAAAGTATTCATTTTTGAGTGTAGTTTCATTTAGTGGTAATTGTAAAATATTTTATTATTATTAGGACTACTGTCCTCTAGCGTCATCTGTCAAATTTACTTCAAGTTCCGCCTCCAGGGTAGCCGGAGAGAAATTAGGGGTGAATTAGCCGCTTACTGACACAGACCGAATTCCACGCGGGCGGAGCCGCGGGCACAGCTAGTACTTAAATATAAACATACCCTAGTACCTACGCGAAGCTATGGAATTAATAATAGATTCGTCGTATTTAGTGTGAAGGTCGTAATATCGATTTTGATTGTTTATTTTAGCTTTACGCGATACTTAAACTGTATCACATTTACATGTAGACTCACTATATCCAGAGTCAATAAAAAGGGGTACTTTATAGGTATAGACATTTACATACAAGGAGACAGTTTTCAATGTCATCGAAGAGTCCGTGTAAACTTTAAAAAAAAAATTTTATGCGTCATCAGTCCGCTAAACCCGTCAAAAAATATGGTCATTGAAAGTGTTTTATAAAATCTAAAAAAAAATGTGCAAGTAGTTTATAGTAATGTTCCTAAAACAGCACTAACATAGTCAGCCCATTTTTTTATGGGAAAAACGTGTAAAAGTAACATTGCAATCCCAAAACCTGGCTGACTGACGGCATGCTATTGATATTCAACCTATTTATGACCTAATAATATAAAAATATCAGCCTTTCTAAAACTGTTCACTTTTGGTCCCTCAGCTCTCGATCTACGACTGGTCTTCCATTGGTATTTCCAAAACCTCTTCGTCTCTGGATAAATTTGCCTTTGTACAAATGATATGTGTTATTTGCCCTGTTGTGGTTTTTTTTGTACAATGAATACAATTTACCGCCTGCTACTATAATTAATAGGGTAATGAAACCCAGGCAATATTCATGAATTTATAATCTTCTGTCTTTATTAAGATCTTACGAAGGTACGCTTATTAACTTAATATTACAGGTAGTTATCGAGACAGCTTTACGACTTAGCCTGCGAAAGTTCCTACTCGTATTAAATAATGGAAGAGCAATATGATGTTTTAGAACCGAGATCGGGATAAGTCAATGTTGCAGCGGTTCTTGCCTGTTTTAATCAATAAAGCGGATTAGAAAACCTATATTTTCGCCGTTTCATCGAGGGTAATAGAGAGTGTAAAGGTACCTACGTTAATTATTATTAACGTGGTCTCTGACGAAAGAAAACTCGTTATGTAAAAAATATATATTCATAAATACAACAATGGTAAAATGTATTTCAATATTTTTTTACAAAAAAATCTTTTTGGCTATTATTAACAGTGCCAGGAACCAGCTAGGCAATTTTATATTCGTAGCCGCTTTCTTCTACAAAGCTGGAAAATGCTGCGATCAGCTATGAGCATAGCGCGTAGCGAACTGTGGCATGGAAAGTCTTTAAAAGCTTTGTTTTTTTATAGCACGGACCCAGGCTAAAAACAAATAGTAATGGGACAATTGACCTGAAAGCTAATTTGCGAATGTAACCCCATGGGGCGTCACCTTAAACATTCACCATACTAATTAGAGTAAAGTAAACGACCCGCTATATTCATACGTAATTAAATCCCTAAATGACGTCACTCTTTTTACTTACATAGAGTTCTATAATTTACAAAGACACAAAATGGGAGAAGTATGTAATAATGCATTTAAAAAGTTTAACACAATAATAAAATGCAGAAAATCTCGGCAGCGCCGTTGTGACCTGCGGCACAACATGGACAGCACAGCATCTAAATGCTGGTAGTATTTTCTCGTACTAATGCATAGAGCGAGAAAACTGTCAGATATTGTTTTTTTTAATATACCACGACGGTGGCAAACAAGCATATGGCCCGCCTGATGGTAAGCAGCTACCGTAGCCTATGGAGGCCCGCAACTCAAGAGATGTCATGCGCGTTGCCGACCCTTTACAAAAAGGAGTATTCACTGTGTTGACGGCTAAAGGAACAAGAGAACCCTCGTCGTCAACACACTGGGTCGTCTTTGAGCTCTTTGGCAACCTTACTTACCAGCAGGAACACAACATTATGAGTAGGGTCTAGTGCTATTTGGCTGTGGTTTTCTGTAAGGTGGAGGTACTTCCCCAGTCGGGCTCTGCTCCAGATTTGAGCGAGATGACCAAGGACGGAGATGACATACGCTGTGCTGTGCCCTATCACACATAGCGAGATGACATTCGCAGTACCCATACCTCTCTTTTGGACGTAATTTAAGGACATACCCGTTTACCCGTGTCCGGACGTAGTTTAAGGACATACCCGTGTTAATAAGTTTTTGGAAATCACGAAAGGTATTTATTCCATCTACATAGTTAAGACCCTGAGTGCCGAGAGCCCACTAGGAGTGGAGCCGTATTCTAACTTTAAAACACGTTTAAACACAATTTAACTTCAATACAACTCCAATGCATTAACTACGCAATACAGATAGCGCCAAAACGCCTAAAACGCCTAAAATCAAAATTAATATCCGAATTTGCTTCAAAATTATTCCGATGCAACTCCAATACAACTTCAATATTGGTTGATTATTTGTTGTGTGTTGGAGTTAAGTTGGAGATAGATTGTGTTTTTAATGTATTGTTTATATGCTTTAAAATTAGAATACGGCACCAGTAGGTTTCTTCTAAATAGTCTATTAGCGAAGCGCGCGAACTGTGGCAAGAGAAGTCATAAGAAAACATTACAAAAAAAATGCTAGGACTATAATTTCAACTCAATCAGACACCGGGAAGTGGTTGAAATTTAACTTACAGGATTTGAAGCACATACTCTGTACACCTAGTAAGGTAGGAAGCTAAATAAAAGTGTGTGAAAACAATTTCATTTTCGTTCCATAAATGGACCAAAAAGTATAAGTAAAAAGCTAATTGTATTCAAAGTAGGTAATTTATAGCGACGCGCAGCTAGCTACAGGAAAATTTATTTTTGTGAAAATTTGGTTTGTTTTCGGAAGAATGTCGCTTGCCGTCGTAATAATAATAAACTGCGAAATGCTATTCACGTTCCCTTGTTTTACTGGAAACATAAAATGGAACTGTAGCTTTTTAAACAGACTTTTAATACAACTGTTCGTCCGGTGGCTTAAGGACAAATGCTCCATACTTATAGTATGGCGCATTTATTCTTAGCCGCCGGACAAACTATACATACAATGGAAGTATGTGTTTCATAGCCAAGCACTTGTTACTTAGCATATAATATTTCTAAATAAAGATGGCGTAATAAGTAGTGATCAAGTCTTTCTTTCTAAGTAAATTAATGGAGGAGAATACGAATAAGGTAATCTAGCAGCGTGGAATAAAAATTCAAGATTTACGAGTAGGGATAACTTAACCATAAAACGCCGATGCTAGTCGCCGCGCCGATATGGACGCGGACAAGTCAGCACTTAATTTTTTCCTATCCGCTAACCTCTGCTCACAAAATGAAGCGGTTGACCGTAAAGATAAGCTGTCAGGCTTCAGTAGACAAAGGAGCACTGCAATCTGCCCCCCGGGTGGCCCCGGGGCGAGGCCTTGGTGCACTCTCTAACGGAATATACTATTACTCTCAACACGCGATTACTTAACTTTAGTCTTAATTAGACTATTTTGTATTCCATTTAAGACGTTGTATAAAGAAAAAATAAAAAATAGCCTTTTTTTGTGCTGATGATTATGTTATATACATATTAAACCATGAATAAAAAAATGTAGGTATCTAATTCTTTAGGTACATTGTGATACTACTCGTATCAAATTCTGCACATTTTATGAACGTGAAACTTAATATGGATAGATATATTCAATCGCTGACTAACTATTGATTCAATTTGTATACAATGTTTTTTTTTAAACCACGACAGTTTTATAAATGCGATTCCTGAGAATTGAGAAATAAGTTAAAACAGTAAACTGTATACGAGTAACTATTTCCCCGTATACAGCTACGACCTATGTCCCTGTTTATAAAACATATTTTACCTGTAATGACTCAATGTAATCTGCGATAAATTTTCGACGAAAATTCTTACCCGACAAGATCGTTCCCAAAACGGTTCTGTCGCTCCGAGCGTGTCCCATCTTCCGCAACTCTTGGCCTTTTAACTTCAGACAATGCCGAAGATAGATTGCAGTTTACACAATTTATTAGCCAACTAACAATGAATTTAGCCAATTGCCTTGTCAAACTAACTTCAAACAATAAGCAAACAGTAGGGAGCGGCCTTTACAAATTTACAAACTCAATTTTAAGTTTCCACATCACGTTGGCGGGACTGTGTCTCGTGTACGAGATACCGCTAACTCTAGAACGACAGGACAAAAGTCAGATCCGCCGTGAGCCGCATTTACCTACTCGTACCTACATACCTATTCGAACGAGCGGAGCGTAAGCGAAGTGAAGTTCTTACATACAACTTCGGACATAACAGAACTGTCAGCTGGCTACTCTATGCTAGACGTCTGTGCATTCTGATGGCTTTTTGATTTTGAATAGTTGTCGCGCGATAACTTTAGTAACGTTTTTCTTATCTATAGGTATGTTTGTTGGGGTGGTAGTAGAGGTCAATACAATTTGAGAGTTTGTTCATGAGTATGATCGATCAAGGGTTTATAGAGCTAGAAGGCACAAAAAAATCATCATTAGGGTCTTGTTATATTGGTCAATTCGTTTGTAAGAAAATCGCGAGTTCTCTGTTCGAGGCGGACTACTAGTTTAAAAACTAATTGGAATTTAGATAACTAATCAGAGCAGTTTTTTAGTTTAATCTTTATATTACTTGGAATGTAATAGACGGGAGCATCTACTACTGGCTGCGTATAAAATTCAACACGTGGGACTAAGTAGGACGTCACTTTTATTGTCGCCTTGGAAAGCACTTTACTCGGCTGTGAGACTGGTACTAAGGGGTAAGAAGCTGCGATCGGATGTCGTTAAGCAGGTAATGACAAAAAACAAGCCTGCCGTACATGCGACGTCTTCGAAAATAAAGCCGCGAAGATTTGGATAAAACGCGGAGCTTAAAGACTGTATTACGCAATATTGGCTGTAAGTATGGCTGGACATCGTTGATTTAAGTACAGAGAATAAGCACTTATTAGTACTCAATAAACTATTTTGATTTAGATGTTTTATTGATATAATGTGAATTAGTATTCACAAATGTGTTATTTGTGACGGTGAAATAAACGTATGGTGTTCCAAGGTTTGTCCAATAAAGCTTAGACATGCGCATGTCAGATTTAGTTTAATAAAAGACAAAATATAATTTATTTCATTTATTCAACATTGAATAGATTAAAGGAGAGAGTCCATTTTATAAATAAAATGTTAAGAACAACTATAGTAAATGCAATGATGTTTATTAAAGAATATTACTTATAATAATTCTGAATAATTTAATCAATGTTGCAATACTGCCATCACCACTAAGTAAGTCAAGATATAAAACAAAGGATATTAAATCCATTCTAATTCCTCAACCATTACTACAAGTATCCCTTAAGGCCATTAATTATAATATTCTGCACATAATATATTTAACACTTGTAGCAAAAACAGGGTAATATATATATATATATATATATATATATAATCTCATGTAATCAGAAAGGCTAAATTATTTCCAATATAAGGTTGGTGTGTACGTTGTACCATGCACCAACTTGAAATACAGTATTACACGTTTATATATTTAAATACATTATTAGGTACACGGTAACAAGGTACACACCAATAAATTTTATTTTATTAACCCTCAATATTATTTAGAGGTGAGTAATCAATATTACACTTAACTTGGTTCTTGCTGGTTAGCTCTCCAATCACCAATGTGTCCCACAACTGCCAGACACT
Organism: Pammene aurita; assembly: GCA_947086415.1. Lineage (NCBI taxonomy): Eukaryota > Metazoa > Arthropoda > Insecta > Lepidoptera > Tortricidae > Pammene > Pammene aurita. The sequence continues at coordinate 14,460,796 of OX352298.1, forward strand.
TGTTTATAAGGGCTTACCCATTACCCCTTCTACTACCTGGCAGGACAAGAATTCTATATTTCCGGCATATCCGGTTATATAAATAATTGGAAATAGTATAATAGTAAATTTGCTTAGTTCAAAATAGGTGAAAATATAATTTAAAAATGACAATAAGTTATTATTCACTAAACCATCAGTATTTAGTATCGTTTACTTAATCATAATGTGACAGCAATACAGGATATCCGCTTCGCAAAATACGTGAAGGTTTAAGTAATATATTTACTCCTTGTAAATAACTTCAAGTGAATAATAATTAGCAATGCTAAATTATTACACTTGACGAGATTATTTACTTGTACAATTATTCGATTATTGTCAACTCGACTATAATAATTGAATACAGGATATCCCGATACGTAATATTTAAGTTAGCAAGATATTTACTAATTCCAATCCAAATAATCTAATAAGGATTAACGGAAACGAATAGAAATCAAACTGCAATTATCTCTGATATAATTCGGTAGTTGCATTATTTGCATTCTGGCAGTCACGGTCACATAACAATACATTAAGGGTAGTTGTGGTATTTGAAAACTTACGTCTACCTTACAATTTCAACTTCTTGGATTCAACTTATGGATTACTTTAGATGTATATTCGATACTGGAAGTGATGAAACTGTACGTTTTGGCCATTATTTATCTCACCGACTGTATATCTCACACGCACATCATTGTTTAAAACCGGCCAAGAACATGTGGGGCCATGCTCACTATGCTCAGTGAAGGATTTCGTAGTTGACGGCCTATTACAATACATCCTTTCAAAAGGTCGTTTATTAAGGAATATTTTGCGGTACTTACGTCATTTTACTATGCGGCACTTACGTCCTTTTATTATGCATCTTTTCGGTTATAACTGAAAAACGGCTTAACTGATTTTGTGCAATACAGTTTTCATTGAAAGTGCTTATAAATCAGGCCGCACTTCCATGAATTTTTCAAATTGTTTTGGACTCACGGTTCAAAAGTTAAATGGCCTTTAGCACTTTTTTTAAAGGGGGACGCCCTTTTTTAAACATTCGGGACTATTATTTACGAAAGTATTAGTTTTACAAAAACTGGTTTAGAAGACCCGTATTCTTCTATCGAACGACATCCCACACTTAGGCTAAGAAAATTAGATTTTTTTTGAAGAATTAATTCCCAGCAGGCTTGAAATCGTTTTAATACCTTCACCTGGTCTTAAATGCATGGGATCTGAGTTTGCCCAATCCCAGGAGGTGTGCATAACTTTTTAGCGAAATTTTTGCTTTGTCTGTTTTTTGCTTCTAGCTCGAAAACGGTACGTCCGAAGGAAAATGAGTCATATATCAGTATTAAAGATGGTTAAATTATGCGTCGAATGAGCATCTTAACTTATAATTCAGTTCAGCGGTACAGCCAGAATAAAAAAATATAAATCGGGAAAATGTCTCATTTATTTGAAAAACTAATATTTTGACTTCCATACCACATATCTTTGAAACAAATGACTCCTGTTGAAAAACCTATAGAATAAAAGTTGAAGAGAATACAATTTCACGATATATAGACATCTCAATTTTCAAATCCAGTCACTTTAAAAGGCTAAATTTGGCAATAACATTATATATTTTAAAAATAAATTACAACTCTTTAAAAAACTAAAACTCTATATTAAACTTAAAACTATCTCGAAACTAAATACTATTATAGAAAGAAAACCCCGTCTAATAGGTCGCCTTGCGGCATGGTCCCCATCTCGCTGGCGGCGTTACCTCTCTGAACTGCGATAGAAATTCTTTGCGAGAGGTAACTGCCAGCACGACGGTCTCCCGAGGTGTCAATCAACTTCGGCGACAGGGCCCCCATAAACTTCTTCATGTCGGCTGACCAGGGGCCCAAAGTTTCTATCGCAAGCGCCGCAAATTCATAGTCTTTAAGTAAAGACGAGTATTTGCGGCGCTTGAGAAACTGAGCCTGATCAGCCGCAGCGCCGGCCTGCGAGCGGGTTGCCTGGATATTGAGACTGGGCGAACGTATCGACACAAGTAGCGTCCCATATCAAGGCTTTACCTAGCCTCCACGGCACCAACGTAGCTCCGTCGGGGCGCTTGCCGTCATCTCTTGCCAAACCAGTAGGCTCTAGGATGGCTGGTATTGAGGCAGTGGCAAGCGAGCGACGGATCAAATCGTTGATAGTGCCGTGACGGTATAGCCGACCAGCGCTTTTGATGCATGAAAGACCGTGTCGCCCAAGCTGATCGACGCTCTTTCCACAGATGCAGGTGTGGGGGACGCAAATTCTGGACCCAAGCCTTAAGCATATTGCTATCCTTAAACAGCTTGAATCCAGAACGGTGCCTATTTGACGTGATGGGAGTGCATGCAGCCAGTGACCTGCTTCTGGAACTGATACCGCCAGAAGGCGGGCACGTTCCGAGTCGTCCTGACTATTATCGATGAGTGATGCGTGAACTGTCTTGAGGCGAGGGGCATCCCACGCTTGTTGAACATGTCGGGTGGCCGGGATGTCCGATCCAGGGCACGAGCCGCACCACGCTTCCCTCGCCTCCCTTAGGGTCGCCACCTCATCGTCGACTATCTGAGTATGGTTTAGAATGATGCCGACAAGAGATAGCGAGCAATAAGCAGAGGACAGGAAAGCAGGCAGGGCTACGCTAGCCGAGGTTCGAACACCTAGCCCCCCGAACCTTATAGGGAGAACCGCTTGGGACCAGGTTCTGAAGTCAAAATTTATATTTAGAATTTTGGACAGTGTTGTTTGAAGGGAGGTATCAATGGATGACAAAATGGTCGAAAATTTCCAAACTGGGCAGCTGCGTAATAGATACATAAATTTAGGAGTAAATAAACAAAAACGTATAATAAAAAGGGCCATATGAGGATTGATTTGATAAAGAAGGTCGGATGTATTGTTGAATAAGTTTAATTTACAGTTGATCACAGGGTTAATAGATTCTTCGAAAATGGGTGAGCCTAAAAGAGTGAGGGATGAATTTGAAAGTACGGAAACGTTGGGCAGTATGGTATTAAAATTTGTAAGTATGTCAGTTTTTTTATCTTGTGAAATGTGATTTGGAATAAAAATTTCACATTTTGAAAAGTTTAAAAGAAGGCCGATTTCCGAAAATTTTTGGATGACTGTCTGCAAATCCTGCAAAACAGTAGAGGCATCACCTCCCAGTGAACCATCGTCTAAATACCATAAAATAAATTTTGAATTTAGAGACGAGATTATTGGCTGAATTGCTAAACTAAAAATTGCCGGACCAAGCGGATCTCCCTGTTGGCAGCCCACGCACGACGAAATTATTTTATCCCGAAAAACTAATTTTGATGGCGCTCCGTAGCACTGCCATAAGTAGCTGTAGAGATCCGGCAGCTCTTTTTTGGCCTCGGCTAACAGAGCGCCGCGATCCACCGAATTGAATGCGTTTTTTACATCGATCTTTACAAAAACTTCATAGTCTGGACGACTCAGGAAGGTGCGCGCAGCATGTACTGCGGCCTCACAGCCGCCTTTGACACCAAACCCCAACTGTCGGGGCTTGAAACCTTTAGAAAGCCTCTCGCTGAATTGACGGCAACAGAGTTTAGACGCAAGGCGTCTAAGAGTGCTGCCCACGGCGATCGGACGGATTCCACCGTCTTTCTTTGCTAAAGCAATGAGATTGGCGCCGTACAGGACCGGAACAATCTCAGCGTTCACTTGTCCTGACAGCATTAAGTTAATCAAGCTTGTCAGCAAAGTAGCCTTCTGCTCACCTAAAGACGTGGAGGTGAGGTCCTTAAGATGCTGGGGAGAGAGTCCGTCCAGCCCACCAGCGGACCCGTCTCGGACTGCATCCTCGGACACCACAACTCTAGGTTCGTCAGGAGTGGGGGATCTGGTAATACAGAGGAGGCTGAAGGAACAGGGTGTTTTTCCCTCAAAGCGGCGTGGGTCTCAGCGGAGTATGCAGCAAGATCGTCACGGGAAAATAAAAACCTGGCAGCACCACTAACATCCCCTTCGGAAAGCTTACTTTCTATTGTTTTTATTACAGAATTTAGAGTATTTTTTGGCTTATTTGTAATGGTATGTTGATGATTTAGAGGAAAGATTGATAGATTATGTGCTTGAAGCGTATTTTGTTTAATTTGTGACGTAAGCGAGGCTTTATTAGATTTGTCTGCGTGTAAGACTTTGTAGGGGAATGTGAGTAAGCTCTCCCATGCTTGAGGGGTATTTTCCATGACGACCCTTGACACGCACTCCGAGAGGCAGGAAGCGACAGATGTGCGCGCACCGCGAGGTATTCTTTTTATAATATGACTATTTGCCTTTAACAGCCCTAGCCTTTCTGCAAGTGTTGCTGTAGGGCTCGCGGGAGCTGCTGTATCGTCCACGACAGATGGTAATGGCTGGGAAGCGTTGGGCGGTGGGGGGTCAATAACCATACGAACGCCATGGCGGCGAGCGGTATGGATAGCGAGTCCCCTCTGTCCTTTGTACTGTTTGTTGTCGCCACAAGTTGGACAATACAGCACCTCCGCCGGGTTTACATTGGGCTGAGAAGGCATAAAATACTTAATATAAATACTAGATTAGTTTAATTAATGTAGACAAATAGGTATAAGAAGTAAGAAAATTAAAGTACATAACAAGAACAACGACTACATAGGAATAAAAAAGAAAAATATAGACTAAGATATTGAAGTAGCATAAATTCACCACGCACTAGAAGACACTTGGGGCAGGAAGCTTATGTGAACACAGAAAAGAACACGGATGCAGTAAATAAACTTATGTAAAAACATTATATGAGCACTGCACTACGTTTTTCATTATTAGATGGGCACAATTTCTTGATAAAATAACATAAATATTAAGCCTTTTGTATTTTGACAACTGTCAAAACAGTCCTTTACGCCAGGTGTAAGTAGGCCGGGGCTCCGCTCACTGTCGCAGAGCGGTGTAGGTGGCTGCGAGTTGTCTATTGTGAATAAGAATTAATACTCATAGGTCGGGAGTCTGATAAATAAAATTTACATAATTTATAAAGTAAGAGGAAAACAAATTTTCTTGCTAGGTAATTCAAAATCGTTTTTTTTTCTAAATCCTTCTAAGTTGCATATTTTCCATAAATATGATGTATGAGGCGTACATTAAATGCATTGTTACAACTAAGAACATTTAAGTGTAAATTTCTAAAACGTACCTAATCAGAAAACTATTTATACACCGTGTTTTTTTTTATTTCCGGTAATTTCAAGGGTATATTTCTGAACTTAACTTAAGTTTATTTCTCAAAGACGCCAGTGTCATAATTCGCTCCAGTTCTGAGGTAATTGATATTTCATTTATGTCTTTCTAACTGTGTAAACCTACATTAAATTATTTTTTTTACTCTGAGCACCCGCTACAAAATAATGCACCTGTGTGTTAAGTCAATACAATAAGCTTCCTGTGTATCTCAGGCTGTTAATGTTTGAAATGGAATTACATTGACATGTCTAGTTTTCAATTGTTTGGTTTAGGGCCCGATCGAGGAATCAATCAGTAACTGCTGAACCTATTTAGATGAAACTTTGTATAGAGATTGAGATAGTTTGAGTCCGTAAAAAGTACATAAAAAGTAGTTTTCATACCAAAATACCAACTCTTAAGGGGCTGAAAAGTAGGTGAGAAGTTAGTATGAAGAGTTATTAATATAGTTAAACCGATTTAGATGAAATTTGGTACCTATGAAAGTAGTTTGAGTTCTGGGGAGTTTTTTATCCCAGTAAATCAGTTCAATGGATATTGAATCCCCATACAAAGAACTTTTGCCCCCTTTTCACACCCTTCACTATCCCTGAAGGGTGTGAAAGTGATTTAAGTCCATAGATAAAATTTGGTATGGAGATAGTTTAAGTTCTGGAAAAGGAAATAAAATAGTTTTTATCTTAGAAGTCATCCCTCAGAGTTAAAAAGGGGAGTGGATTACAAAGTTTCATCTAAATAGGTTCAGCAGTTATTGATTTTTTACACAATCGGAAAGACAAAAAGAAATATCGATTACCACAGAACTGGAGCAAATTAGGGCACTGGCGTCTTTAAGAAATATACTTAAGTTAAGCTCAGGATTCTCAGGAATGTACCCTTGGAATTTAGAAATAATAAAAGAAACACGGTGTATAAATAGTTTTCTGATTGGGTACGTTTTAAAAATTTGCACTGAAATATTCTTAGTTGTAACGATGCATTAAATGTAGGCGTTACACATCATATTTTATGGAAAATATGCAACTCAGAAGAGTTTATGAAAAAACTGATTTTAAATTCATGCCAAATTTAGTCTTTCAAAATCACTATATTTGAAAATTGAGATGTCGATATAACGCGAAATTATATTCTCTACAACTTTTATTCTATAGGTTTTTCAACAGGAGTTATCTGTTTCAAAAATATGTGGTATGGAAGTCAAAATATTAGTTTTTCAATTAAATGAGACATTTTCCCGGTTTACAACTTTTGATTTCGGCTGTACCGCTGAACCGAACTAAAAGATAAGTTTCTTAATCGACGCAGAATTTAACCCTCTTTAATATTGAAATGAATGACATTTTCCGTCGGACGTATCGTTTTCGAGTTACAAGCAAAAAACTGACAGAGAACAAAAATTTCGCTAAAAAGTTATGCACACCTCGTGGGATTGGGCAAACTCGGATCACATGCAACTAGGACCACGTACAGGTATTAAAGCGATTTCCAGCCTGCTGGGAATTAATTCTTCAAAACACTTTTTATAGATATTATTTGCTTGGCCTAACTATAGTGTTGGAGCGAAAAAAATTCTCCCCCCTCTTCATGTGTACGGGAGGTTCGAGAGGTTGTGTGAGTTGTCGTTCGGGAGGTTCTGTACGAGAGGTTTAGTACTAACCATCACTGAGCATAGCCGGGGACGGACAGACGGACATTGTGAAACTAAAAGGGTTCCTAGTTGACTACGGAACCCTAAAACCATATCAAGGCTGGATATTTATTATTCAGTTTGGCTGAATTGGCTATTAATACGAACATTAACTCAACATTAAATACAGTGTAAAGTTGAAAACAAAATAAAAAGCGCTTAAAATATGGGAAAGTTTATTTATTTTGCCATCTCTACCTCGTGGCAGTCGTGGGCAACTCCTCTATATCTTTACCGAAAGTACCTAATTTCGTGCATATGACCCATTAACATTTATTATGAATTCCGCAAAAGTTACGGTTTCGTGAAAAGACATTGTTTGTCGGTTAAGTTTCTACGCCGGGCACTTCTCGAACGTGGAGTCACGACAGACACGGTCACATTATGAATTTCATTCCGCGAAGTATCATTGCGAAATACATACGACTTCTGTACGTACAATACTAGTATTGAGTCAAATAGGGTCCATGGCCTCAGCGCGACTAGCTGCACAAAATGATCCGTGACCTTAATTGTTAAGGGCATTTGAAATAAACTTATATGTATAGATGTCATATACAAAGGAAAAAGTGACCTAGGCGTCTGCCGCGAATGCAGAAGACGCTGGTTCGATCCCAGCCCTGGGCACCGGAGGCCTAGGTCACTTTTTCCTTTGTATATGACATCTATACATATAAGTTTATGATTTATATAGTAGTGTGTCTACTTAAAATAAACAAATCAAAATATTTATTAAAAATAATTTGATTTGTTCTTCAGTTGTGGCATTTGAAATGATGTACTTATGCAAGTTGTAACAAAAATGCTGGTCATACTTTCAATTCAAGCACAATATCGTATTCTAATTATAAAAACTAAGAAAAATATTGGTCTTGTAGTTATATAGGGTTGGCCGACTGGGAAAACGTGTCCCAAATTTTTTTTCTCTTACTTTTTCTTAGCCGCAATACAATTACAATTATGCCCTTAAGCGGAACACTAGTATTTTTATTATAACCTGTACAGTGTTTGTTAAAAGTATCTTATTCTCCACCACACATTTAACGTAAACTTAATACCTATGTCACTTTTAAATTAATTATTTTAATTAATACGAAAGAAAGAACGGTTTATAGACAGTGCAATTTATTGCCACAACGTATCCTCAAATCCATATAAATACAATCACTTTAATATACCTAATATGAAACACAAAATCGAGCCAAACTTTAATTAACAAGTTAGGTAGATATGTGTAAGGCATCACCCCCAAAATAATTGAATACAACATATTGTTTGTTTACAAACTTCAAGCCCTTAGGCAGCTCATACCATGTGTCGGCCCAATTTTATCGTAAAGGGTATCATAGAAATATATAGTTTCAGGCAAGATTATCTTGGGTGCCGTTGTAGTACGATAATTATCTTTCATTACAGCGATTTCAGACCGCCCTTTCATCACGGCTTCGCTGCGTCTCGTTATGCCTTATTCATACCCGACTTGTGTTATTTAAATAAAGGTCGAGTGAAGAACGGCGTTCGTATAAAATGTGCAATAGTTACTTGCCTACCTTTTTAGGGTTCCGTAGTCAACTAGGAACCCTTATAGTTTCGCCATGTCTGCCCGTCCGTCCGTCCGTCCGTCCGCGGATAATCTCAGTGACCGTTAGCACTAGAAAGCTGAAATTTGGTACTAATATGTATATCAATCACGCCGACAAAGTGGTAAAATAAAAAGTGAAATTTTTTTTTTATTAGGGTACCTCCCCTATACGTAAAGTGGGGAGTGATTTTTTTTTTCATTTCAACCCTAACGTGTGATATATTATTGGATAGGTATTTAAAAATGAATTGGGGTTTCCTAAAATCATTTTTCGATAATGTAAATATTTTCGGAAATAATCGCTCCAGAAGTAAAAAAATATGCATCCCCCCCCCTCTAACTTTTGAACCATAAGTTTTAAAAATATGAAAAAAATCTCAAAAGTAGAACTTTATAAAAACTTTTTTGAAAAATTATTTTGAACTTGATAGGATGAATAGTTTTTGAAAAAAAAAATACAAAATAATTTCTGAACTAAGTTTGTAATTTAACCGTATAAGCAGGTGTTTATTGTACCTGTAATTTCTACAAAATTACAATGAAATGACGTGCTTTCAAATAAAGTAAAAACGGTGAAAATCGGTTCACGCAATAAAGAATTATCCCATAAAAATCATCTTCCATACTTTATGCTCGCGCGCAATAGTTTACTTAATTTGCCGATAGATGTCGCTGTACGTGGAACTCTCATATCATATCCTACATGGCGGTGTTATTAACTCTTAAGTGGGGACACTTACTGTGACGGACGGAAAACTACGGAACCCTACAGTGAGCGTGGCCCGACACGCTCTTGGCCGGTTTTTTAAACCGTCACGTAGTAAGCGATAAATAGCGATCGCTAAGGATTTGCAAGAGAATTATTGCCGAAGTTAGCAGAGAAGTTATCCTAGCGGTATAACTTTGGTTTTCTATTCGGTTCTCCAACTTCGATTTACGAGGTAGGTAATACTTTAAGGTTGTTCTTTATTCGTTATTGTATTGTTATGTAATCCTCATATTATACAGTAGGTATATGTACATTTATAGTTATGATGAAATTGTGACTTTTGTTAGTTTAGAATTTGATTGCAAGGTTTGTTTCAGTTTATATTAAGAAAAACGACTTTTTCTACTAAGTAGGTATTACTTGTAGTAGGTAACCTATTATTTATTTTTATTAACCTTAATACAATAGTACAATACAAGAAAGTGCAAATGGCGAACGTAATGCCTTAAGGCATTCTCTACCAGTCAACTATTAGGGCTAAATAGAAAGTTTTGTCCCACTTGAAACGCATTTACAGTAAACACACATCTTTACTGATAAACAAAGTTTCATATTTCATTCATGCAAATTGGAATTCAAAGGATTTATTTCTCCCCAAGCAGCTATATTGAGATTGTCTTATTTCTCCGGCAATAGAAATCTTGTGCGGCGTACAAATGCGATCCGCCGGTAAAAGACAAAGGCATCTAGAGCAGGAAACTGAGTAAGTAGGGTAATATTTTTATACTTAGTACAGCTGGCAGAATAATGGCACTGTCTGGAGGGATGGACGAAGCGAGTGGGATTAACTGCTCACATCTGGTTCTAATCGATTTGCGTGATTGAAATTAAATTATTGAAAAAATGTTAGTTCAGTTAGTTAGTAGGTACTTTATTGGACTAGCCAATCTCAAAAAACATGACAGCTATCTTATAATTATAACCTGTTACATACACTCTACGGCGCGGCGTTCATATCTAATATTTCATAAGGATTACGCTCACCCCATACTGCATTATTATAACTCATTGAATTAAATTCTTTTTTTTGAGGATAGTCAAAAGTTTCGGTGCCCAAATAAGTCTTCTGACGGTTTGCTTACATTGGCGAATAAAAAATATTTTAAAATTAAATATTTTAAAACTATCACAGTTTTTCCTCTTTTATTCCCTGTTTACTTATGTCCCGTATTATAGGACAATAGGTAATACCAGCATTACAATTCCATTTATACAAGGATTAACAAAAATTTATGAAAAAGTAAGAAAAAACAATTGTCACACGAAAAAAAAGGTTTGTATGGAAGGTTGGCCGGCTGGGACGACGTGTCCCATACAAAAATATTTTGTCGCGTCCACAAAATTTTCTTCTACTTGTTGTTAGTCGCAATACGATACCACTTATGCCGTTAAACGGATCACCAGTATTGGCCCTGTATAGGCCAATATATACCTATATTAGGTTATACAATAGGTATGCAAACATAATTGAAATAAATGAAGCACATTAAGATCGGACGCCTGCATTGCATACCATACCACAGTGGCGTAGCTAGCATGGGTGGCACCCGGTGCGGATAGCTAAGCCAGGGATACCTAAGATAGGGGGGGAAGCCGCGGAAACGAACATGAAGATGGCACTTCTGATGTTCACACGGTCAGGTGTCACCCCTAAGATGGTGACACGCGGGGCGGACCGCCCCCGCCGCCGCCCCCCCCCCCCCTAGCTACGCTAATGCCATACCATGAATTATGTGTAGCTACCGACTACTAACTCACAATAATTATGCCTAACTTACTGGTACCATCGTTGACATGGCGCCCATTGCGGACTCACTGATTATTCGTATCCTTACTTCAACGATATAAGGTCCACTAATGTTCAGTTGCTGTTAGTACACGTCTAAGGGATGGATAATGTCTCGCTACATTCCAGATTTGGGTTAACACTTTGACTGCAAAAGACGTCGAATCACGCGCACGGAAACTCGTTCCCTCAGCGCCAGCGCGTGATATCACGTCCAAAATATAAGCAAGTTGCCTGGCACGATTTTTCCATCCGTTGCTTGGCGGTCAAAGGGTTAACATCAGCCTGTTACGGATACTGGCTGAATTTGTCTGATGAATGGCTGAGTTTATTAAATCAAACCTTTAATCAAGTTGGGCGGTTCCCAAGTTAGGCTTAATACATATTTATATAACATGTTCATTATAAAAATATTCGTATAAATATTTGCACAATTATATTCAGATATTATCCTAAATATTAGAAAAATACAAATATATACAATAAAACTACATTAAAGTGGACTATATTATATATAATTCGTATAAAACATATTTTTTCCATTTACGACCTCATCATTAGGTACTTCACCTTTTCATTATTTACATTGTCACAAAGATCCAAATGACTATCGAATTATAAAAATATTGAAAAAATGCCTCCCGCACCAACGAATTTGTCCATAATATTTCTCGTGACAATCCGATGATTGGCTCGCTCCGAACAGCAAATGGTGTTTGCAAATAGCCAGCTCTGTTGCCAGACTCGCAAATTGCGTTATTGTTTTATTTAATTAACGTTGCATGCGCGTGTTAACATTAGATGTGAGAGTGGACACACGCAGCATTTTCATACACCTGTATATCGCTCACATGACAGTATGAATGCACAATTAGCTAAGCGAGTGAAATGTTCAAATATCAGACAGAACACAATATTTTTACTGTTTTTTTTAATCCCACGACGGTGGCAAACAAGTATACGGCCCGTCTGATGGTATGCAGTGGCCTATAGACGCCTGCAACTCCAGAGGTTGCCGACCCTTTACAAAAAAGGAGGATCCACTGTGTTGACGTATAAAGGAACAAGAGGGTCCCTCGTCGTCAACACACTGGGTCCTCGTTGAGCTCTTCGGCACCCTTACTCACCGGCACGAACACAACACTATGAACTGAAGAACAAATCAAATTATTTTTAATAAATATTTTGATTTGTTTATTTTAAGTAGACACACTACTATATAAATCATAAACTTATATAGATGTCATATACAAAGGAAAAAGTGACCTAGGCCTCCGGGGCCCAGGGCTGGGATCGAACCAGCGTCTTCTGCATTCGCGGCAGACGCCTTTACCACTTGGCCACCCGGGTCACAGCTGCACCGGTCGAATTTTCCCGTGTATATGCAATCTTTTGTAAATGCTCAGGCGCATTTTAGCCAATCATCTAAGGTAGAACATTATGAGTCCGTACCTCCAATCCGAACTCGTAGGAGTTCATTGAAAGCGAGAGAGATGGCGCTGCCCTCAGTACAACTGAAGAACAAATCAAATTATTTTTAATAAATATTTTGATTTGTTTATTTTAAGTAGACACACTACTATATAAATCATAAACTTATATAGATGTCATATACAAAGGAAAAAGTGACCTAGGCCTAGATGAGATGATTGGCTAAAATGCGCCTGAGCATTTACAAAAGATTGCATATACACGGGAAAATTCGACCGGTGCAGCTGTGACCCGGGTGGCCAAGTGGTAAAGGCGTCTGCCGCGAATGCAGAAGACGCTGGTTCGATCCCAGCCCTGGGCCCCGGAGGCCTAGGTCACTTTTTCCTTTGTATATGACATCTATATAAGTTTATGATTTATATAGTAGTGTGTCTACTTAAAATAAACAAATCAAAATATTTATTAAAAATAATTTGATTTGTTCTTCAGTTGTACTGAGGGCAGCGCCATCTCTCTCGCTTTCAATGAACTCCTACGAGTTCGGATTGGAGGTACGGACTCATAATGTTCTACCTTAGATGATTGGCTAAAATGCGCCTGAGCATTTACAAAAGATTGCATATACACGGGAAAATTCGACCGGTGCAGCTGTGACCCGGGTGGCCAAGTGGTAAAGGCGTCTGCCGCGAATGCAGAAGACGCTGGTTCGATCCCAGCCCTGGGCCCCGGAGGCCTAGGTCACTTTTTCCTTTGTATATGACATCTATATAAGTTTACAACACTATGAGTAGGGTTTAGTGCTATTTGGCTGTGGTTTTCTGTAAGGTGGAGGTACTTCCCCAGTCGGGCTCTGCTCCAGATTTTAGCGAGATGACATTCGCAGTACCCATACCTCTCTTTTGGACACAGTAAACACAGTCTTTTGTTATCAGTATAACCTGCTTAGTTACTTTAGCTGCCGACTCTACTTTGTAAAGTCAATGCACTTAAACCTGAAGTGAACGTGCTCTAAATATGATCGTTATGTCGATCACTTGCCTATGTCTACCCGTAGCTCTACCACGATACTATAAAGGAAGGTAAAGTCGTTTAGACAAAAATTCTCAAGATCGGAGGAAAAGGGGATAGGTACTAGAATTAGTAACTTTCCCTAAAACTCGGTGATACACTTAAATTCAATAGGTATATTTTGAATTTGTAAAGATGACTCTCGTTGTACCCGGGGTTGCCTGGCACATAAATTGAAAACGGAGAACCACGTCGGAGACATGATGTAGGTATAAGTTAAGTTTTAGAGTTTCTATGTTGTAAGATTAGACATCGTTAAATTAAGAGGCCATCCTTACCATCCTTATAAAAATACGTCTGCGGTTGTATCTGATCTAGACACGCGGCAGCGTGTCAAGCCAAGTTCAAGCAAAGGAACTGGCTAGCCAGCGCCAAGTGTATATTACACGAACCACTTGGTGCCACTTTTACCCTTCTATAACTCAAAACCTCTTTAACGTAAACACATAAAACTACGTGTGTTTAATTATATCCATAAGGACATCTAGAAGCCCAAATTTCATGAAGCTAGCTCAAACGGTTATAAAGATATGAAGGTCAAAAAGTCGTAAATTTTAGCACTGACTGACTGACTGACATATAGTACCTAAACCTAACCTACTTCCAGATGACCTAGAAGGATGAAATTTGGAATCCAGCTCGGTAATTGTGCGTAAGCGTAGGAAAAAATCTAAAAATAAAAAAAGTTAAAAAATAGGGGGGTCCCCATACAAAAAAAAATTAATTGTATCGTTAGAACCGTTACAAGCAGATATTTGAATCTATCCCAATATATGTATTATTATATTTGCTATAAATATAAACATAAAGTTAAGTCAAATAATAAGTGGTGTCAAGTCAAACAATAAATAATGGTGTCCCCATACAAAAAACTTGTAATACGCGCTAAACGACCGGCCAACGGTATGTCGTCGGCGGCGCGCGGGAGAATGTAGACAATAGCATAAAAAAGAAAACCATGCAGCGGAAACGCAAGAAAAAACATTAAATCTTAATACCTGCCTAGTTTTCTTTACAAAAAGTAATGATATCCCACCAAAAACATAAATGTAAAAAAGGAGAGCCAAGTTCAATACAAAAAATATGCTTGGCTGTGGGCTTCGCCGCAAAAAGAATGGAGATCTAAATGAGTGCCAAGTTCTATGCAAAATCCAAATATGTCTTTATAGGAACAAAATAACATTATGAACAAGTATTAAACTCTATTTCTTTGCTTTATTGGATACCTATAACAATTGCTGTTATTTAAAAATGTGAGATCTTAAAGTAGGTTAGATTTGACTTGGCCAGTTTTTATCAGAATTATATATATGTTGAATAACTTTATAAAATGACTGATGTAATGAAAACTGGCCAAGTCAAATCTAACCTACTTTAAGATCTCACATTTTTAAATAACAGCAATTGTTATAGGTATCCACTAAAGCAAAGAATTAGATTTTAATACTTGTTCATAATGTTCTTTTGTTCCTATAAATACATATTTGGATTTTGCATAGAACTTGGCACTCATTTAGATATCCATTCTTTTTGCGGCGAAGCCCACAGCCAAGCATATTTTTTGTATTGAACTTGGCTCTCCTTTTTTACATTTATGTTTTTGGTGGGATTTCTCACTCCTTACACACCTTCGAACTTCGATATGGAGTCGTGGTATTGGACCGCAGGCATCTAGTTTTTATGAAAACAGGTAGCTGACAGTACCTACTACTACTTCACTTACACACACACACACACACTCACACACACTCACACACACACACACACACACACACACACACACACACACACACACACACACACAAACACACACACATACACACACACACACACACACACACAATTATTTCTGTAATGTAAATAAATAACTACTTGTTGCTATGGAGGAGCGGGGCTTCCTAACACAGGTATTGTATACTTAACAGGAAGTCCCCACATAGTAATTATGTACCTACACTGTTTAATAGTGAAATAAAATATTCTCATTTTTCATTTTCACCTAATATTCGACCACAAAAACCACCATACTCGTATACCACCGTACTCGTAGTCAGCTTACTTACGCTTGTCGGCTTAGGAGATTACGATATAGCTGTTGGCACTCGGCACCTTCAAATCGGAATAATCACTTAGATAACCTCGACAATCCGGATAATCTCAATGCACTTCTTTAGTGCTTCTTCAAACTATCGATAAAACTGTGGATTAGGGTGTCCCTTATATTGCGATTTTGAGCAATTCATGACGCATACCCCCTAAATGTATTTGTTATACCTCAAAATACTCTACAACAAAAAATCAGGACATTGCTGTAATTCTAACCCGTGCCGACTTGCATCGTAATTTCCCCTTACAAATTACTATGAAGAAATTTGGGCAGAAGATAAGTTGCTACTTTTTTATCGGTTTTCAGTTTATAGCGAGATTTTTTTAATAAAAAACGTTCATACAGGAGTAGGATGCTATGCTGTATGGTTCAGAATGCTGGGGCACAAACAAGAGCCACGTAAATAAACTCCATACCACGGAGATGCGCATGTTGCGCTGGTCAGCTGGTGTAACACTGCTCGATAAGATTCGTAACGACTATATCAGAGGCAGCTACAAAATAGCACCCATCGCAGATAAACTGGTGGAACGACGCTTGAGATGGTTCGGTCATATTCAAAGACGCCCAGACGACCATGTAGTCAAGGTAGCTCTAGATTTACCCACGACGACGCGCAGACGCGGAAAACCCCCCACCACCTGGTGGACATCGGTTTAAAGAGACCTAAAATCTTTAAATTTAGACGCAGATATAGCACTAAATCGTGCAGAATGGAAAAGAAGGACAGGGAAGGCCGACCCCAAGTAAATGGGACAAGGTCCAGGAAGAAGAAGATACAGGAGTAGGATGCACTGATGATATGAAAAAAAAAATGTTTTGGTCATAATCATATTTTGTATGGGAAAATCGGATAAAAGTCGACACGGGTTACAGTTACAGAAATGGCCTGATTTTTTTTTGTAGAGTATTTTGGAGTAAACGAAATATATTTAGGGGGTATGCGTTGTTAATTTCTCAAAATCACAATATAAAGGGACACCTTACTGTGGATTAATTAAATCTATGTTTTAATCTAAGGGATTATAGTTACTGGTACATAATGTAGTTGAAATACAGTGTACGATACTTGGCAGTATGCATACCTACCTTGTGTTTGTAAATAAGTAGAGTCGCGCGTGACTATTGAACTACAAGAATCATAAGCTTCAATCTGAATATTTGATACCATTTCAAATACAAACAAATTTTGTAAAACGTTACGAAGTAGAATGTAAAAATAGTACCTTTAGTAAAATATCTTCAGAATTATATAAAACCCGGCCAAGTGCGAGTTGGACTGGCGCACGCAGGGTTCCGTACCATTATCTATAAAAACAGCAAAAAATCATGTCTGTTGTATGGGAGCCCCCTTAAATATTTATTTTATTCTGTTTTTTAGAATTTGTTATTATAGCGGCAACAGAAATACATCATCTGTGAAAATTTCAACTGTCTAACTATCACGGTTCATGAGATACAGCCTGGTGACAGACGGACGGACGGACAGCGGTGTCTTAGTAATAGGGTCCCGTTTTACCCTTTGGGTACGGAATCCTAATAAGGACAGCAGTTTGAATAAAATACCTGAAAAATGTGACACATTTTCGCTCAAGTAGGTACCTATAATGAAAAGGAGTAGAACCTTAATACAGTCAGCGCCGAGAACCCGACTTTCGGGTTCTCTGTTCGTAGCTACATGCGATGCGAAGAATACGTGGGCTACGGACGTCGCTCGTAGCACTAGTTGGCACTGAATGTGATACGATAACCAAGAAAGGCCGTGGGCCGTATTCTAACTTTAAAACCCGTTATGACACGATCCAACTTCAATACAACAATACAACTCCAATGCATTAACGCAATACACCTATCACCTAAACGTCTAAGGGCCTGTTTTACAATGTCCAAGTAAAGTATTGGATAGCTAATTAACTACCAGATAAAACTACCTGAAAAACTTAGCCAACGATGACTTTATTCGTCAGATAAGTGGCAAGTAAGTAAGTAAGTGAAACAGATTTAAACTTACACGATTTTCACTCATTATTTTGACAAAATCGCGTACACTTACTTTTATTATTTTCCTGACGTTTCGAGCGTGCCGTAACGCTCGTGGTCGCAGGCAGACTACGAGCGTTACGGCACGTGTCAAAATAATAAGTGAAACAGGCCCTAAATCAGAATTGTCGGACCCGGGGTATGTCCTTAAACTACGTCCGGACCTGGGTATGTCCTTAAACTACGCCAAAAAGAGAGGTATGGGCACTGCGAATGGCATCTCGCTAAGTGTGGTAGGGCACGTTCAGCGAATGTCATCGCTTAAATCTGGAGCAGAGCCCGACTGGGGAAGTACCTCCACCTTACAGAAAACCACAGCCAAATAGCACTAGACCCTACTCATAGTGTTGTGTTCCTGCTGGTGAGTAAGGTTGCCAAAGAGCTCAAAGAGGACCCAGTGTGTTGACGATGAGGGACCTTCTTGTTCCTTTAGTCGTCAACACAGTGAATCCTCCTTTTTGTAAAGGGTCGGCAACGCGCATGTGACTCCTTTGGAGTTGCAGGCGTCCATAGGTTACGGTAGCTGCTTACCATCAGGCGGGCCGTATGCTTGTTTGCCACCGTCGTAGTATAAAAAAAAAAAAAAAAAAAAAAATTTGCTTGAAAATTATTCCTTGGTTGATTATTTGTTGTGTGTTGAAGTTATATTTAAGATAGATTGTGTTTTTAATGTATTATATATGTTTTTAAAAATTTAAATACCGTAGCTGTATACGAGAAACGAAAAGTTATCAATTATTGTACAAATATAAACTCCGGTTTACTCTATGTACGTGAATACCGCGCCGCCGAATAGGCTAAATAAAAGAACTCATTACCCACAACCCACAACATATTTTGTCTGTATTGAATTTCTCATTCATATGATTGTACATTATGTTATTGGGTCGTTCTCTTTTTTTTGCGACGGTGAATTTTCCTTTCATCGCGATACGAGTCTGGTTTGGAAATTTAAAAAAATATATTTCTTTCTATAGGAAACAGATGTCCAAAATCTATTTTAAGTAATTAATACAAAACTACAATTACACAAAGATACAATTTAACGCTGTCGTCGCTTAAAAAGGACCACTGTTTTCTCAAAAACCACTGCACAGAAAAACTAGTTACCGGCGTGAAAAGAAACATTTGTCAGTACTTGTAAAAAAATTGTAGTTTTGATTTAAAATAAATACTATTTTAATTTTAATGATGCTTTAAAAAAACTTAAATTAAAAGAATTAAGTCTTTGGCCTTTTTTATGTAATTACATATCATCATTGGCCACAGCATCTGTTGTAGATGTTTGTTGCGGCGCTTGTAGGTTTACGGGTTCCCGCATCTCCGTTGATGGCTATAGAGTCCTATAGCAGCACGGCATTTCTTGCCACATCGATCGCACACAAAACGCGAGTCCGCAGGAGGTGGTAGAGCACGACGAAGACTTTTCTGCTTAAGGTTCTCCAGCCAGTCATCGTAATGCTTTGAAGTTCCGACTTTTATGTCGTGACGCCATTCGGGTCCCATCTCGGCGCGTTTCTCCCAACCGTCGATTCGAATGCCAAAACTATCCATGTCCATGTCGCTTACATGAGTCTTTAAACCTTAGAGTAGGACGGCCAACAGGTCTTTTTATGTTCGCTATCTGACTCAGCATTACTTGGCGTGGTAGTCTCTCAGGGTCGAAGCGATGTACATGACCAAGCCAGCGAAGTCTTCTCTCTTTAACATTGCAGTTATGCTACAGCAATGCGTCCTCGAGAGTACCACCTCGTTACTAATTTTATCTTGCCAAGTGACTCCAAGAATAGTCCTCAGGCAGCGCATGTGGAAAGCGTTGAGTTTGCGTTCTTGTTTCGCATATGTAGTCCACGTTTCTGATGCGTACAACAATACACTTAAAACGCAGGTCTGGTATACAAGTACTTTGGTGTAAGTAGTAGCTTACGGTTTCTCCATACGCGTGCAAAAAGCTTCCCAAAAACAGTTGATGCTCTGCCTATCCAAGTAACTATCTCCTTGTCGTTAGATAGTGACTGGGTGGTTGTAGAGCCAAGATAGCAGAAATGATCCACGACATCGAGCACATCACCGTCGAGTCTGATTTTTGGAGACTGGTTTACGCCTTGCACCATGATGACAGTTTTCCTGGTGTTTACGCTCATAGAAAACAGACAAGCGCGACCAAATCGCGTCACCAACTCCTGGAGTTCGTTTTCGGAGTTTGCAACTAGTGCAGCATCATCCGCATTCAGAAGTTCTCTAGCAATTACGTCTAGACGCCTATTTCTTGATTTGAGAAGACTAATATTATAAAGTTTTCCATCCTTTCTAGTATGCAGATGTACTCCGACGTCACAATCCTCAAAAGCAGCCAGAAGCAGTGCCGAGAAGAAGATACCAAATAGAGTAGGTGCTAGCACGCAGCCTTGTCTGACTCCATGGTTCACGCAAAAAGGCGCAGACTTTTCGCCATCAAATATAACTGAGGCGTTCATGCCATCATGGAAGGACCTAATGAGTGACAAAAGTTTCGGAGGGCATCCAATTGCGCGCAATACTTCGTATAGGCCTTCTCTACTCACAGTATCAAATGCCTTATTGAGATCAATAAAGGCCATATACAACGGTACACGATGTTCGCGAGATTTTTCTTGGTCGAACGGCCAGCTCTGAACCCACGCTGCGACTCAGGGTATATCTGAGAAGCTAGAGTTTCCAGCCTTTGTAAAACGACTTTTGCAAAAGCCTTTCCTGCAATGCTTAACAAGGATATGCCCCTGTAATTATTACAGCCACCTCCTCCTCCTTTGCCTTTATATAGAGTGATGACGTCGGCGTCTCTCATATCTTGAGGAATAGTCCCCTCATCCCAACAACGCAGTAAAAGAACATACAGGGGGGAAGAAACGCAACCGATTTTCACCAGTTCAGCAGGTAAGCTATCAAGACCTGTACTTTTACCCAGTTTCAGACTCTGGAGAGCTTTAAGGAATTCCTCGCCTGTAGGGGGTCGTCAAGCTCAGTCACCACGGATCGTAAGCTCAAATTCGCCGTTGCGGCTAGGTCTATAGACACTTCTTGAGAGAATAGGTTTGAATATCCTCCTTGCTAAAAAGTTTGTTTGCAGACAGGGTCACAGGGCCAGTGGTGGATCCCAATTTATAAAAGTTTTAATATAGGGACTTAACCGCGTATATATTTTAAAAAAATACCTTCGACGTTTCGAGGACGACATTGTCCCCGTGGTCCCGAAGAAAGACTATCGTTCTGTTAAGTCCCGTTATTACAAATAGATATGTGTAAAAACCGTGAAAGTTTAAATCAGTGTTTTATAAAAGTTTGTTTCTACTTACTCTATATTATATCCAGGATATGTCCATATGACATATGACATATCCTGGACACTTTTATAGGTACTCGGAATTTAATACATACCTACAACATTATTTAAAAAAATGTGTACTTATATTAACAGTGTTAGCGTGTCGACCATTAAAAGAACCACGCGACGTTCCCACCATAATCAATAATTATACTATTTTTAAGAAATATAAATATCAACTGTTAGTAGCATATAACTACTCCGTATCGATTTTGTGGGGGTCTTTAAACTTTACGCGATGGCGGCGACGTTAGCCTTTTATTAATAAACAAGAACATTCAGTTTTATGTATTGCAATAAAACTTTTACTCCTGTCTAGATACTTCGTCAAATAAACTTTAAGGTGAACCTACCGTTAGAATTTCCAAAGACATGTTCACAATTTCCCATGATACAGTCGTAAATTAAAGATTTTATTCAACATGTCGTAAGTACCAAAAACACCCGAGAACGGGAGCCGGCGTGGCATGTCGGCCGAATCGTACAAATCCCCTTGGATTACCTCAACCTTCGCGTCCTACCTAAAAACGACATTTTAAAGCGTTTCACCAAATTGGAAAAAATGCTTTCCGCTACCTGGGCTTAGACTTAAAATTACGGGTCATTAGGTACCAAGATAGATTGACATTTAAAGGCTTGGCCGCTAATCGATTCGTGGAGACCTACTTTTATCGTATAATTTATTAACATGCTCGCCAGCGGTGGTCGCCACTCGCCACCTCTTACAGTGTCTAAATAGGTATACCTATAGTGATGGCGATTAAATATAAACATGTTATTGACATATGAAATAAAACATATCGGGCAAATTATTAATTGTGATGTTACTCGTAATTAGCTCATCGCTTCGTGCGTGTTTTAATTTATATTGTGTAAAAGTATCCAAATACTAATAAACTATGGGTCACATTCAGAAACGAAAATACCGGGTGTGGCCTGTAACACGAGCGAAAAATTAAATCGTAGATTCTACTCCTCAAACTAGACAACGTTTGTTCAGCAACTTGAAAAGCAATGTCAGTTAGAGGGATTTTAACGTACATTGATAATACTATTTAGTTCGTATGAAAAAGAGACATTCGAATCGACTCCATATTTTTTTAAAGTTGTCGAACAAAAGTTTTATAGTTTGAAGAGTAGAATCTACGTTTGAATTTTTTGCTCGGGTTACAGGCAACATCCTGTATATAATATAAATATATTAGGCGTAGTTATATACGTTTTTTGAATAAAAAAGCGATATTATTATAACAACGTAGAAACGTAACGCAACGCAATGTAGTGCCGTAGCTTTTTCGCATTCAAAACAC
The DNA here is from genome assembly GCA_947086415.1 of Pammene aurita. NCBI lineage: Eukaryota > Metazoa > Arthropoda > Insecta > Lepidoptera > Tortricidae > Pammene > Pammene aurita. Next base: position 14,483,220 of record OX352298.1, read on the forward strand.
CTGCTAAACAATTGGCATGCGTTAAAAGTATTAAATTTGTTAGTTTGACTTTCTAAAGAACAACCTTGATATCACAAAGCCTGCTCAAAACAATAAATCTTTCCATAACAATGTCTCAATCCAATCCAATGTAACAAATAGTTATTTCCGAAACACGTGTGTCCACGTCTATTTTGCATGGTGTAAAAATACTAAAAATAGCTTTTAGCATCTATCATTGAACGTTACATTGAGATGTGAGTGAGTGAGACAGTACCTACTAATGCTCAGGCGCATCTGTGTACATATTGGATAAACAAAAGCAATCGTGTGAAGTTTCTAGGAGAACTAATGTTACGTGGCGTCATCGGTGTCAAGTGTAGCGTTATTAGACTGGTTTTTCCAATCGATAGGTAACTTGCCCGTCCGAATACGATTGGATTATTCCCCTTTGGCCAAAAAGATCCTAAACGATACGGTTCTAGGAAGTTAAGGCCCTTTGCACACACAACGAAACGCTGTGCATCTATTTTTGCTAACCTGTAAATAAACATGCAATGACTGACATTTGATAAGCGCCTAGTGGTATCTGTCTTCGTTTTACAGTCGTCGCGAAGATATTTTGTGCAGCAATATGAGTAATACGCTTTAACGGGTTTTGAAATCGGGTTCGCTTGCTCGCGGTTTAGGGGCTTATTTGACACGACAAAATGACAGATAGTAGTGCAAATAGGTTAGCATATCGCTTGTAATAGTATTTACGTAGCTGTTACTTTTTAGATGGAAATAGTGTCTCTACTTAGCTATATAGATTTAGAAAAAAAAAACAAACTGTAGCTCATCTTTTACATGTAGGTACAAAAGATTAAACATTTTTTGTTATAAAACCTCACAACTTGTACAACTACTTAGTTCAAAACTGGGTACTTCTTATATTATCTTAAATGTAAAATGATGATATTATCTACGAAAGTACCTTAGATTTTTACATAACTCATAACTTGCCTAGCATCGTAGTTGACCGAATGATTGGACTGGAAATGATGGAGTAGGCAACCATTTAATGGTTTGATAACACGTTTGTTGCCGTTCAAAGAAAGCCTGTGACACAATAGTTGGTTCTAGGAAAAGAGCGGTCGATATAATCGAACACTTTATTATTAAAACCTGAATATATTATGACACGGCGTCCATTTATATAAGTTAGTATTTAGGTTTAGTAAATTATAAAGAAGAGTCTTTACTCCGCCCATTCCCAGTATAACCATTGAGCAAATATAACGTATTAGTACTTAAAAACATAGTCTAAAAACTTTAATGTCTTTTCCACCTAGATTTTAAAATTCTGGCTAATAAGAAGCAGAAAAGCTCCATTTTAATGACCACGGCACACAAGGGAAGTACGTCGTTACACGGGTCTGAGGATGATAGCGTCTTCAGACCGCTGTGCTTCTTTAAAAAGTTCTTTTATTGCGAGATCCGGGTATTTTAGTTCAAAAGAGAATTAACTTTTTTATCTAATACGAGTAAGATGAGTAAGTACATTAAAGATTTTTAAATAGAAGATTAAATCGCATTTTAAAAAGGCAGGTACGCACCTACTAGCAAGTACAAGCAGTTAGTTGCCTATTCGTATGTAGGTAGGTACACTACGTAGTTATGTATCAAATGCGTGCTGCCACCTACCAGCCATTAAATTAACGATAAAGAAATAAAAAATAATGACTCGGTAAAATCCTATTCTGAATTAAATTTGACTTGAAGCTAAAATTATATTAAGATTTTAGCTAAAACTTAGTAAATTAACCAGTTTTATTTAAGAGACCTTCGTTGTTCCTATACTAAATAATTTCATATATTTACGATGTTAACATTAATAAAGATCAAGGATAGTTTACGTATTATTTTTATTCAATTATATTGGAGCAAACAGCTGTCAAACAGTCACTCAAACAGACTTGGCAGTTACGGGCACATCCCTATAATAAAATAACATTGGTACGAGTATACTAATAGTATAGGGGCTTCGATAACTCAAGGGGTTCAATTAAATGGAAGAGAAAAGACCAGACGCAGTTGATGTGAGTAAAGAAAATCCCATCAAAAACATAAATGTGAAAGGCTGCCAAGTTCGATACTATGGGAATGCTTCGCCTATAAAAGAAGTGAGATCTGAATAAGTACCAAGTTCCATAAAAATAAAATGCACACTTGATTTCCAGCAGTTTTTAAGGTACATTTTGAATAAGTATCACGTTACATAGAAATACCTAAAATTATAATAGTCAGAGAAACGCACACCGGTTTTTTTAGCAGTTTCCTGATAACATTTATTATTTTCAGTACTTTTTAATGATGTTATTTGGCAAGTTTTCACACACCACACTCCTTTTCAATGCAATGAATCGACACCTTTGGACTGCAATGTGTCAAGTATATAATTTTCTATTAAAACTTGCCAAGTTACATCATTAAAAAGTACTGAAAATAATAAATGTTATCAGGAAACTGCTAAAAAAACCGGTGTGCGTTTCTCTGACTATTATAATTTTAGGTATTTCTATGTAACGTGATACTTATTCAAAATGTACCTTAAAAACTGCTGGAAATCAAGTGTGCATTCCTATAACTATTTATGATTTGAGGTATTTTTATGGAACTTGGTACTTATTCAGATCTCACTTCTTTTATAGGCGAAGCATTCCCATAGTATCGAACTTGGTAGCCTTTCACATTTATGTTTTTGATGGGATTTCATTTATTTTTGTTAGGTGTAGGTTCTTTATTATTTTTTTATCACTTTTGCTTTAGGAAATGTCTCATTCCACTTAGGTATGTACTTTATACTATACCCTTTATACTAAGCGTCTAATTCTAATTTACTATTTATTTATAGGTATTTTTACAAATAAACTGGCTCCCTACACCTATAAAATGTACCTACTTACATATAATTACATACATCAATAACGTACTTTATTCTGTTTGTAAGTACGCTACCTACATAGATAATTAATAACTTGGTAATACCTACCTACCAGTAGGTATTATAATTGGTGGCCTATTATGTAGCCCTAGAAGTGCACCATCCCATCTCATCCCGTGGCGTATCGGAGGGTGAGATGGGCAGTAGTATATATAATTCCATCTTAGAGTATATATGATTTCCATGTTCTTGAATCTGCGATTTTATTAGTTGTAAAATTAGAAATTATTTAGACTATGCGAGAAAAAATAGTCTTTTCATTTTTGTTTGACTGATTTAGCGCACCTAGTGTACCTAGTGACCTGCTTTGTACTTCGTAAATCGTGGGTTCGGTTCCCGCAACAGACACACACAGAGTGGTGAACAATTTTATTGTTCTTGTCTTTAAGACAAACATGTATTGTCTTAAATTGGTTTGTATCTAAATTTAAATAAGTCTTATCTCATTTCCACTCCATACCTATAGTAGAACAAAATTACACATTCGTTGTTTTCGAAACTGACTCACACTTGGCCGTTTTCAGATTTTTACTTTATTTCGACCTAAAGACAAACCTTCGAGCCAAAGCCGAGATCGTCAATTCTGGGCCACCTGATATACACCGTATACAGTTTGTACTGCAATGTAAAATAAATACTCATTTTATTACTAAAGTAGACAAAATATTGCAAAAAAATGAAACGGGAATTAGAAATACTAAATAAATAAACATTATGTTGATTTTCCGCGATTAAAATACAGCAAGACAAGTTGTTAACGTCCTTATGGCATTGACATAAAGTTTAACTTCACCCTGGCCTGAAACGGGATTGTTTTTTGGTTTGACACTGTCAATGTATACCGTTACATAATCTGCGTTTTGATACTGTTCAGTAAGTTAGAACATTGTAATATTAAAATAGTATCTAAGCCTACGAATACGCAAGTTTAAATTAGAAATCCACTGTATTAAAACGCCTAAAGATTGAAAATGCGTATTTTTGCATTTTTGATCGGAGTTTGAATATTAAAAGTGGGTTTCATAATGGCATAATATCATACTCCTTCGATAACGAAACGCATCTTTTTTTTCAATTTTGTAATGTCAGATACTAGTTCTATCGCACTTAACGGTGGTAAACCTTATCCCTTCGCAATAGGTGTTAGGAATGTTCAGTTAATAGTATCAACGATGGTTTGACAGCAGTCTTTGTTTACCGAAATACAGGAACTATAAATACGATCAAAATATGACTTTTTATTATTTCATCATGATTCCCGTTTTGTTTTCAAGTCCGCTTTTGTGCATTATCTTTAAAAAATCGGTACTTTTTTTACATTATTATATAAATCATAGGCAAGCACGCTTTCAAATATTGTCCTTGTCAGATTCAAGTTTTAAATGCATGATTTTTCAATTTTCCCATTAGATTTCGCAATATTTTTACCACCATCCTGATCTAGAAATTATGACGATTCTTTAAAAGTAAGATCCATTCCTAAACGGTCCTAAATAATCTGGGCCAGATCACCTAACAAAAATTGACGATCTCCTTTCAGGTCGGTACGACCATTGGAAGATAGACCCACTTAGTTCATTATGACTTCATAGTAGAACAAAGTTACACCTTCGCTATTTTTAAAACTGACTCACACTTGGCCGTTTTCAGATTTTTCCCTTTACTTTGACCTTAAGACCTATCTCCTGCCAAATTTCAAGTCAGTACGACCATTGGAAGTGGTCTAGGTTTTTGATGAGTCAGTGAGTCAGTGAGTCAGTGAGTGTATAGTAAAAATAGCGATTTTCTGACGTCAATATCTCAAGAACTGCTATAGGTAGAATAATGAAATTTTGTATTCTAGACAATTAAGGGGATGTCAACAGACACTCGAAATTTCATATGCGTAGATAAAATATGTTTTGAGTTATAGGGTGGTCGAAATTGGCCCGAAATGGTTCGTGTAATATAACCCACGGCCGGTGTGTCGCTTTTTTTTGCTCGAACTTGGCGGACACACTGCCGTGTGTCTAGATGTACTAAAGAGCAACACGCAGCACCACGTCGACTGTGTGACTCCACCCTTTTAACTATTTTTTTTCCTAAAACGCGGTAAAATATATTAATTGCGTTCCACATGCGTTTCTTTCGAAACGGATTTCGATTAAAGGCTAAAAAATAATTAACGGTTACCATTTGGTATCGTATTCTGATACAGGAAAAGGTAGACAAAAAATACACTAAGGATAGTTTTGTGTGGGACACGCACAAGTTGTTTCTTCTGGTCAAAGCTAGTCACCGGACTACCGAGTCTCAAACAATTTTTAGGATCTTAAAAAATTACACCTACGTACACTAAATAAATAAGTTAGATTGATCGATCTGCTAAATTGTTCACTACTAAACTTGCTTATAGAAAAATACAGGTTAGGTACTTACATAATAATTGTAAATACTTTAATTATAAGACAACAGAAGGGTAGCATGAGGTCGTTTAATTATTTTCAGAAGCATTTGTTCTTCGCTATGGAGGTGAGTGACAGCCAGTCACGATCCCATTAAAACTTTTGCATTACTACAAGCTTGCTTTAGTACATATAGAAGCTTACCTATACATTTATTCTATGTACCTACACTATCGTACTTGTACAATTGTAGAAAAAGAAGTAACACCGAAATGTAACAAAGGAATAATTGAAACAATCAAACAGCGCGAAGTTGCAATGTTTTTTGGTAAAAATTCGTTTGTTGTGTTGTAAGTACCTAAGACTTCCAGCAGGTGTATCGTTTAAACTGTTATGTTATGTTATGTTATATATTTAGAGAAAAATGCTAATGGGCAGCTTCTTTGGCTGCGTTTCCACCAGAGATGAGGGAGGATGTGTTCCGCGGAATCCGTTTTCTAAGAACCAATAGAGTCACTTCATTTACTTATGCTCGCACAGCGCAGTTCTAGGTTTGGTTACAAACACAGTCCTCGCAACGGATCCTCGCTATCTCTGGTGGAAACACAGCCTTATTAAAGAACTATTTTAGGCAGGAAGACATCACTCCTACATACGTAATCTAGTAAAAAGTTAGCCGTACTGCACTAAATCTGTACATATGCACCTACTTATACTATTAGAGAGTAGGTATTTCGATTACCACAAAATGCTAATCAGAGTGTTGACTCAGGTCCGATAGATATTATACCTACGACCATTCCCCATTCCAATTTTACGACCTAGCAGGTAGTCCAAACGAAAAATCGCGAAGTTCGTTTCGCGAGCCGATGCTACATTTGTTGCGGTCCATTTACCGATCAAATGATACTAGGGATACACATTCAGTACAGCCCAAAAAAATGGCCCCACAATAGTACCGCAAGAACGACTCGTGCGTTACTTTCTCTGACAGTCGTATTACGGTATAAGACTGGCCAGTTACAAATTTTCAAGGCCATATTTTCAGTAAATCTTGCTTGAGTCTGTACTGCCTTTACATTGTTGCTCGAAGGGTCCATTACATATACCTACCAAACATACATATTCGTATAAAGATTTTGCAAAACGTTAAATGAAAACAAACTTGATGTAAATGCGTGCGATTTGGAAAACTTGTCCAATAACGCACTCACATAATTTGTTTTCGATATTACTTTGATACGACAAATTAGCTATACGATTTTCTAAAAAGCCGACTAGAGGGCATACTCAGGGGATATTAAGACATACTTTAATTGGTGTGAGAGGCATACACTGAGATTTAGGTATAATTGGTAGATACCTATTAAGTATACGTATTAAACTATGTGAACCATAAAAAGAGGTGTTCAATAATAGTGCAACTTAGTGCTATGCTACTAAGCCACGGTCGTAGCGCTACGCACGTAGCGTTCAAAACCTCCATGTGTGTAAGAAATAAGTTAGGTAGGCGACTTTTAGTGTTATTGAAAAAGTATCGTGTATAAAAAACGAAATGAAAACGGAACAACACGACACACAAAAGGTCTTTATTCGAACAACTTAAAAAATCTTAGTATAAAATTCGATAGACGTATTAATTATTGTGTAACTATATTTTATATTAAGAATTTTTAACGTAATTATTAGTATTACCTATTAAAAATTAAGTAAAACTCCATAGCCTATCACTAAATTCACAATCACATAGGGGAAGTCCGGGCAAAACGCATATGTTAAGGGAATGATGAAAAAAAAACACCCTAATTGTTAATCAAAATAGCACTTTATATTTTTAATTTGTACTATGTACAGTTAACTTTGGAAAATGCTATCACAAATCCTTATACTTAAATAACTTCTTAGTGTTATTATTTTTTAAACAAATAGTTCCAATAATCCATTTTGCCCGACCACCTCGGGCAAAAGGGATGTACCTCAAGGGCAAAAAGGATACATATATGACAAATATATGAATTAGGCATCGCATTCATCAAAAAAATAGCTGTCTACCTTTGAATAAGAAGTACAACCCTGTGCCTATTTTTGCACTGGTTACACTGAGTCTGTCTTCGGTGGGTGGGTCAATGCATCTTTCAGTGCATACCAAAAAGAACACTATAAATTATTCTCTCGTTTTTTTTTGTTTTAAGAGAAGTTTTTGTTTGTTAGTTTTGCTGGGGCCCAGAAATTAGAAATCTTAAGTTATTTTTATATTTAGTACCTTTTTTGTGTTTTCCATACACGCATAGCTATCCGTTTTGCCCATATCCGTCTTGCCCGAAGTACTAAATATTTCGAATTGTTTATGCCAAGAATACGTTTAACAGGTGTATAAAAAGTTATAGTCACAATTTAAGCGAAAGTTAATATACTATAGTTTTAACTAACCGTATTCGTAAAAATACGAAACGTAATACAAAAAGTTGATACACTTGCTTTTCCAAAAACCACAACAAAAGAGTCAAAAACTTTGTTTTATTTCTCCACAACAAGTACACACGTTGTTTGTTTTAATTGAACAGTCATGGCGTTCTCGTATCTCTACTTTACCGACTTCAGCAAGCCTAGACACGCTATCTATTGTATAGCTTTGGTAAAATCAGATATTCTTCTTACCCACACTATGCGTATTGCCCGAGCTTCCCCTAATGTTTTGTTTGAGTTCCTTAGATAAAGATCATGACATTATTAAGCTATAATTACCTTTAATAACGGCCATAAATGTAGCTTAATAATACCATTAAGTAAATTCAGAACATAAATAACAAAAGGGTACAGGTAAAAAGTAGGAAATGATTAGCAGTTGTTGGCAGCTGCTAGAAATAATCTCGTCGGAAAAGTTTCCGGCTGCTAAGGATCTCGCACAATTGACTTTACAAACCATTTTAAGAGTCACATCTGTCTGATATTTTTCACTTTTTAGCTTGTAAATGTAAAACGTATTCTTAAATTACTTTAAAATTACCTCGTCGGTAAGCCATATATAATGATTTTTTTTTCGAAAAAGTATCTGACAACTTAGTTTTTTCACTTTCGTAGTTTAGTTTCGTGTTTTGTTTTTCGTATAGGTAGTTAGGTAGGTACCTATATTATACATTTGTTAGTGTAGAACTGTCCGTAGAAACGTGTGACGGTGCCGGCTACTGCTACAGGCACTACTCTATTCTAAATAGTCGACAGTTATTACCAAGACCAATATAGAAAATATACATTCATCTAAAATATACCATATACTTATAGTATATACAGTATGTGGCCTGTAACCCGACCAAAAAATTAAAACGTAGATTCTACTCCTCAAACTATAAAACGTTTGTTAAACAACTTTTAAAAAATGTTGAGTCTTTAGATTGTCTCATTTTCACACAAACAAAATAGTATTATCAATGTACGTTAAAATCCGTCCAATTGACATTGCTTGTCAGTCTTGTCACCCTACAGACATAATCAATTTCGCAATCTATTGCGTATTCGAATAGACTTTAAATTGTACTAAAAATCCAACCACAGGTTAATTTTTAAAGTCGCTGAACAAACGTTGTCTAGTTTAAGGAGTAGAATCTAAGATTTAATTTTTTGCTCGTGTTACAGGCCACACACGGTATATAATAATAACATTATGAATATGAATACGTACAAACCAGAAACTACTACAAAGTCATCTAACATTTAGAGGACACAGTTCAGATAGGAAAGCATATCAAACGTTTTGTGGAGCAATCAGAGTTGGATTTTATTATTATTATTTTATTTTACTTTTATTAAACAATACGTACATTGTATGTCTCTCAAGCTGTTTTGATATGTCTTCTTATTGAACTACGCATTATTGTGTATCTTTAAGATATAATATGACCGGCAAGAAACTCGGCGGAACTTATTTTATCAAAATAAGTTCCGCCGAGTTTCTTGCCGGTCATAATACTTCTAGGGTCAGGTCTAGGTGTAGGGTTAGAACCGGTGGTATTTTTTTTTTCTTTGACGTTCATAAGTGTATTGTAATGTGCCTAAATTGAAGAATAAATATCTTTTATCGTTTTTTTTAAGTATATATTATATATTATATTATACGCCGTATTCATTAAAAAAAGAGGTAGACAAAAAAAGAAGTTTAATTTTTGATTTTTTATGTCCAAATAGAATTATGAAATAAACATTTTAGATATTTTTATCTAATCCACGTATAGTAGGTACTTACATTATACCTATATTTAGGTAGGTACCTTAACATGGCAAGCAAAGACCGTCCTCGTTTTTACTGCTTCGCAGTCACGTACAACTAGCCTCGTAACTTTTCGTTATGATTCTGATACCTCCTTATTAAAGATTGACCCGACATTTAATTAAGGTAATTGCCTGTCTATGACATGGCTGACAAATGATTATATTTATCACATCGAAATTAATGTTGAAATTGGTAGCTTTAAAGTAAACGATCCATAGATCACTAAGGGGCGTGGTTTATTATAATACGTATAACGCCTATCGTCTATCCAAGTAACACAAATAATCAAGAAGTCAGTAAATCTATGTGGTAGAGTTCGGCCTATTACTTACCTATCTTTTACTAAAGATTTTCCTTACTAAATTGCATATTGAAGAGGAATTTTGAATCTATTATGTGATCTCTAAAAGGCTCGCTAGGCGCTTGCTAATGGGTTAATACAAAATAACGAAACTAGTGTGTCTATTTACTATTGCTAAATTATGTCGTTTACATGGAGCCAAAAATAGGACAAAAATCTATTCTGCATTTCGCCGCGGGGCGTTTTTGTGGCCTAACAAGCTGTACGAGTGTACAATTAGAAGTTTTGTAGAAATCCTTCGCGGCGCGATTCTGGTTAGTTTTTGTAGGGAGATAATTAATTGACGAGGGTTGGCTGCGGGTTACACTGTTACCCGTAACCTTTGCAATTAGGTGAGGTAAGATTTACATTCACCACTGAATTGCACCTAACCCTTTATGAGCGAGAAATCGCGATTGTAACAATTTCATGCCACGAATAAAGGGTTTTTAAAACGTCATCTTTATAACAATTACACTGTCAAGGCGTAAAAATACAATGAGTACCTACCTACTTATATTGTATTACCTACCTACCTACTTAACCTATAATGTTTGATGGCATCTTTATATGTGACTACGACTATTATAGTATAATTCATATATGTATTCATATACGACTTTGAATGGGTAGTATAACGTAGATACAAAAGGTAGCATGAATACTTGAATCACACAATTGAAACATTATATAGTTACCTAGGTTAAAAGAAATGATATATTAAAAATAAAACTTCGAATAAAAAATACAATAGCTACTAATGTTCGGCTGCATTGAGATTTAAAGTTATTATTAATTCAATTCAATTCGTTTATTGATAAAAATAAAAATATTTTATGCATCAACACATTGTTAATATTAGTAATTAAATCAAACTAAAGCTCTATAAACGTCTATTCTAAACTTATACCTAAGTATTTGTATAAATCTACATACTTACGAAAAGACATTTCCATATTTTAATTGTTCTTGTGATAAACAAAAAAGTGTTTTGCAATTTATTTTAGATTAATTTGAGAAATGTGCCTTGCGTTACATCCTATTAATAGGTTTGTCATTGGTACTAATTAAAAATTATTGAATGAGGCATATATTTTTAGAATACTGTATTAGGTAAAAACATGCTAGACGCTAATTCACGCTCATTAATTAGAGTACTATTCCAGGCATTTCAGACAAGTTCGAGTACAAAGTAAAAATGTTACAGTAAGTATTAGTGTTAGCCCATTTATTTGACCTAGTTTCCTGTTACAGTCTACGTCATCGGTTTGGCTGGAACCCAAATTTGGAATACCATTTTCAGTTAAGTTATGTAAGCTGTAAGACAGTTAGGTACAGAAACACTTTGCATTGTAAGTGATCTACTGGTTTTTTACGGTCCAGTTAGTTTTAGTGTATCATTATACACTTTAAGTAGGTATTAGTAAGTTCTGTTCGCCCGGAGTCGGGGAAATAAAACTTAGTTACGTATAACTACTATCTACCTAAAACGTAAGTTAAACTAATTGTTCGGGCATTTTAAAATATATATATTTTTTGTAGGTATGTTTTCATTATTAATTCAAAGTTATGACACATCGTAAACTTAAAAAAACAAATTTTTGATTCGTCGTTAAAAAGGAGACTTAGTATTTTCAATATATTTTATGTACCTAGTAGTAACACTATTCAGTTTCATTTTATTGGTAAACAATGGGCTAATAAAATTTACCTTTCGCCGCTCCCACCGCAGTCGGTATCGATTCCCCACCAGCGCTGCCACCGGCGGCTACCACTCTCCAAATTAAACAAAACAAGCAAACTAAAACAAATTAAAACCAATTTAACACAACACGTAACGTTTACACTGTTTAAATTGCCGCACAATGCTTTTCCACGTTCTTTTACAGTCAACTTTAACAACTTGAAAAACTTAAAAAAACAAAAGCTGCAAGCGAAATCCTGGGTGTATTGAAAATATTATAGAGTTTCTTGTAATTTTCGAGTTGATTCGGAAAAGCGCGCCACGGGAAAGTTAAGTCGTTTTGCGCCCGTACAATCCGTGAGCGCGCACGGGACGAAAGTTTTCGGCGTAGCGTTTGAAGGCGAGTGTGCTTTGTTACGCAATTCACTGCGGTGCGAGCCACCAGGGGGCAGCGCACCGCTAGTGGCGCAGTGGCGGGCATGCGCTCTGCGGCGCGCCGCCCGCCCGCCGCCATCGCTAAGTACCGTCATAAAACTTTTCACTCCTCACAAGTCAACATCCCTCAACGGGGACACTATTAGCGAGAACTCTGGCCAAACATCCCAGCGCTATTCATACGACCTAGACGTACCGTCAGCACAACTCCGTGCCGCTTGAATTATCCTATAGAATAGTTAACTAGACGGAAGGTCGATAACGAAGCGTCGCAGCTCGTAGGTCATGCTGTTGGACATCGCGTGTAACCGTGCTCCGAGTATAAAGGCGAGCTAATCTTTCACAATTATGCAAATCAATATACTTACCTAAATAAAGTGCCTGTTAAACTTATACCGCCTCGGAAAGCCTTTTTTCCCATAATGTATAAATAACGATAATAATAAAACACTTGCCTAAGGTGTTTGATATGTCGGTACAAACTTGCCTTTGAATGCATAATATTGTTTCTAAGTAGGTAGTTATTATTTATAACTTTGGATGCCAAGGAGCATTCTCATTATAATTAAACCGCTATACTTACGTATTCATTGATTTTTACAAAAATTTGGTACTTATCTCATTGTTTTGTAATTCGGAACAAAACAAAGGAAATTCATAAACTTGACGATCGTCACGCCAAGTTTTGACCAAATAATAAATGTAACAGGCGTAAAAAAAACGTATCACTGGTATCAGGCTTCGCCATTTACAAGGAAATATGCTTTGTAGTCGACAGATGGCAGTGTAAAAATAAAAGTCGCTGTTTTGTTCGTATTGGAACTAAAACTGTGCTAGGAATATTATAGTCGCTTTAACGTACCTAGTAGCAGCTATTAGTACGTACGGTACAGTCACGTCTGAAAATATGGATACATTTAATGTGACAAAAATATGTAGCCAGACTCTATTATGCTCTATTACCAAGGCGTAAACTCCTGGATACATGTTTTTGTCACATAGTATGTATCCATATTTTCAGACATGACCGAGCACGTTACTTAAATTAATTGGTGGTGCTAAAATAAACTAGTTCAAATAGGTGTGCGCCTATAATATACTCATCCCCTGTACTGTTAAATACAACGCCATCTAGTGAACTAACTGAATAATGCTTTCCTTGCGAATTGTACTATTGGACGTTTTAAATTATCAATCTCATCTAGTTTGCGTTAAGGTAGAAAATCAGAATGTATGTAAAAAAATCTGTTAGATGTACTTTAGGTACTTACCTCTACAGTCGCCATCAGGTACATTGCCATCGGCGCAGGCAAGGTGGTCACAACAAAGTGCATGCTCAGATATTCTAGAATATAACCTTGACCGCAGATATTTGATGGTCAATGTACAAGTTTTGTCTTTTCCTCTTTTATAGGTGGAGTGCTAAGCGGAGATGTGTTGCAGGGATCTATATAGTCCGTAGGCAGATGGGACAAATTGCCACCTGAGTCGGGCATGCTGTCAGAAACTGGGCCGGCAGTTTCCAATGAGTATTACCTCCATCTCTGACAAAAAAAAGCGGATATGTGGCGAAGACCTATGGGCTAGAAACTTTGCTACACCATATAGCGTCATCTACGACTACATTCTGTATGGAGAATAAAAAGCTTTAGGTATATTTTTTTATCCTAATGATATTTTAGTATGTATATAGCTTTTATGAATGCACAGAGAGTAAGTTTACTGTATTTCTCTAGATAAGTAAATAGTATTTTTTTTTGGAGAAAAAAAAAATTAAACCATAATACTTAAGAGCATCCACTTTCATATAATGCCGCGCGTTTCAATGTCGTAGATGGCCTATCTATGTTAACATTTTTTTGTAAACTGTATTTTTTTATAACTTTGAAACGTGAGAGTAGACATGTCTGACCATCACTGGCATCTAAACCTTTAGGCCATAGGCGTTTTAAATAGGTACCTATATACACGGTGTAACATGAGGAAACCGAATAATTTTAACAGCGTATTCCTGATCATAATTGGAAACTATATAGTCGTATAAACGTTTCTGGAATTCGCCTAGTTTGAGTTAATACAAAAAAAAAAAAAAAATTGTGACTGCAAAACGCTTTTTTGATGGCGATTTCACCCTTTATGGGGTCTAGTCTAGACATTCTTATTGAGAGATATCAAAGTGCCAAGGAATACTTTACGTAAACTATTTCTTACGAAAACAAATGTACTAATTTATTTTATTCGACAGTTTTACCAATAACATTTATATTTTTATGTTCAAAAGCATTAAAAAATTGCTTGGCGAAATTGACCTAAATTCATATATCTCGCATTGCTCACGAGCACCGTGTATAATTATTATAATTAAGTACAACGCCATCTACATTTAACTCTTGCAAACTTGCTTCACGTCTAAAAATTAACGTTTCGCATTGAACGCCTTGACCGTCAGTCTGCAATAGTCGACAACTGGTACCTAATAGTTTAAAGTGAACCTTGGATTATTAATTTGTTAGGGTTTACTATTGTGTTAATAAAACAGCCGCGGCGACTGGCGGTCAAAGGTTTTGCAACGTGTACAGTCACCGGCAATAGTATCTTCCTACATGAAGGCCGCAAAAATATGTGACACGTTCTTATGACCCTACAAATAAGAGCGTGTCACATTTTCTTGCGGCCTTCGTGTAGGAAGATACTATTGCCGGTGACTGTACCTAAATTTTGTGGGATCTAATTAACCGAACAGTGGGGTAATGAAATCAGGATTTTGGGTTGTAGATAGTAATGAAAGTCAGTAATATTTACACACTTTATTGAATTAACATAATGAAACAAACTTGTTTATATTGAAATAAACCTCATGACAGTATACTGTAACCGTATAAGTACATTAAAATTTATTAACAATTCACAAAACGATTAGATATGTCGACAAATACGGTGATACGAAGTTTAAGAGTGAACATCTAATTGGCGAGAACGGGATTGTAGTCCCGGTCTGCTTTAACTACCTACCCCTGTTTGTGTGTGAGATATGTTTCCCTTTCTACCAGGCATAGCACTGTCGATATAGCATCGTCCGATAATGAGAGTTATTTAACCGGTCACTGACTGGTTGATGCCAGCACACAGTCCGGTCTAAAATCGCGAACATTGATAACCGAAGATCTTCCATCTCCGTCTCAATTGTTCCAATTGTGATAAAACGATAGAGATGTAGATAGTCGAATACTAAAAACTCTTATTATTCAAATCGACCTCATAGTTTTCAATGCTGTCTTTGATCAACATTCAACGAACGATGGCCTGTAATGCTTTCACGACATTGGTGACATAACAAATTAAATGCTCTCGAATTGCAGCACGAGATGGATTATTTGGCATTTTTTTATAATCTTAATTATACTCAGTCAATACCATTAGCATTAATACTAAAAGAGTACACTGAAAACAGACGACGGCATAGCCCTTACACACCATGTATGCACATGGAATATAATTAATCATATTATTCACATTTTTACATGCATACCTTTGATCGTATACGCTATTACACTATGCCTGTTACGTACCATTATATCGAAGGATACATCAGGTATTTACTTTATTTCCCCCTCTTGTCTGTTTTTGTTAGATTTAAAGAAATATATATTTAAGCATTTGAACTATAATTAATTATGTTCTGTTTGAACGCTTGTTGAAGAGAGGTGCATTTATCTATTATTATTATTACCCTGGTGTATTATTTTAGTATAGTAATAAGATAGACATCCTCTTATGTAATCCTTTAGGTCGACCCAGGAGGAGTCTAAAAGGGATTGAAGCAATATAATATTGAATTTTGTAAATCCATAACAAATCACACAACCCTTTTTACCCAAACGTCTTGAACCTGTATGCGAATTAGACACATGTACCTAGCAAAATATCCAATAACATTGCACTTTACACATACGATCCCTCTACGACGCACAATATGTACTGTAAATATTTCTTTGCAATATTATATTACAACCAAATAATCCTAGTAGCCATAGAAGAGGGAATTTTGAAAAAGGTGCATTTAAAATTCAAAATACAGGTGCTAACACGAATATTTAAAGGAAATTCGCTATTACATTAATATATATTTGCTAAAATTGAATTTTATTAGTTTAATACGTACACTATAATACAGCGCTGTCGGACCCTGTCAATAAAGGCTAAGCTATAACATTAACTGAATTCAGAAACATATTCAAGCAAGACCTATAAACAAAAGGCACCAACTTTTAGTTTAGGTGTGCTGTTGCGCAGCACACGTACTTCAATCAGAAAGAGTTTTAGAAACTGTAACAGTGTACTATTTGATGCATTAACACATATTACCTTTGTATATTTGATATGACATTATGATAAGAGAAATTGATTTAACAATAATAATGTTTTTGGCTTGCCACTGCTACTAATAGGGACAGAAACTTTTTTTTACATTTTATAGACATTATAATTCATTCCATTTAATAACATTGACAGTGCAATTTTATGTCTTTTGGATTAACAATTTCTGCCCCTACTGTAAACGCATAGAAAAGTAAAAACTTACAAATAAATTTCGCACATACAAATGCTAACAGACCAACGAAACAACTTAAATTATGATATCATATATGCTTACAAGTTTAAAATTGAGCAAATTAAAATAACAACAACAATAATGAACCACGATAATTATACTAATGAGTATAAAATAATATTTAGTACTTCATTAATAGAAACTGAATGTATACAATACAACGATAAATCAACGCTATTTTCTAATTGCTCTTAAATTTGCATTATTTAGAATAAACCTGTGACCCTAGGCAAAAGGGGTATAAGTAAGTCAAATTGGCTCAGTGAAAGTGTTCAAGTGCCGTACATTTTTATAGGACTTATGCCCTTTTACGGTGAGCCATTTTGACTTATACCCCTTTTCCCTAGTCACATTTACGTTATTGACAGTCTGCCAGTGCTGCGAACCGGTCGGCTGCCTTGACTATAGGACTCGAGTCTACTGAGTCTACACGTTTAATCCTCTACTCAGTATTTTACTCTTGTTAGTAAGTCGTGCGTAAACTAGTGTTGAAAAAACAATTTTCAAGACGTTTATTTTCATCAAGTACAATATTCCTAATTTTCACTAAGCACACATTTGTTTTTTATTTGCACAAAGGACTTGGAAGTCTAGTAAAACTGTCGAGTACTTAAGATTTTGACTCGAGTCCTTACCAAGAATAGCCTGGACTCCTAAAATAATTTCCGCGAACGCGTGCAAGTTGCCGGTACGGCGGCCGTGTGTGTGTGACTACACGTGTAGGTGTGAACTAATACTAATACACCTGCATCCCTTCTTCGACAGCAAGCCTGACGCTAACATTTGCACAAAAGTACACTCCCAATTTTAATCACAGCTATAAAATCTCTTCTCTTTATCAACTTTACGTCTTTTCTCGACCGTCTCCTTCCAGAGCTATTACTACCTATTTATTTATCCTATTAATATCTGTGTGGTACTTAATGTACAAAGCTCTATACATTGTCTTAATTGCGATTCATTACATCTATAATATAATTGATTTTATCAAAAAAATTATTGCTAGTTTAATTTACTTCAAGCAATCCCACACAGAATAGAGAATTTTAGAAGAACACAAACAAAGAATGAAATAAATTTTGACTAGAATATATAAAATTTAAAATGTCTTTTTAATAAGAACAGGTTGACTAGCATAACCGTTGTATCAACATAATGATAATGTTCTTATTTTATCAGTACTATACCGTCACATTCAAATCCATACATAAAATTTTAGTCACAACTTTGGCACAATCATTCATTATTAATTTCTATAATTAATTACTGAAATACTGAAGGGGAAGACATAGGGAAAATATGTTATTGGGATATGTTTCGAGTCTATATTGTAAATCTAATAAATTGTGAATCTTATTTCCTACGATGCTAAATTAATAGTGTGGATACATTTGTAAATATTTGCTTTAACATGACACTTTAATTATTAAAACGTATTTAAAACTGACTGTATGCCTATAATTAACTTATACCATATTGCTTATTTACGTACGAAATACACGTTCAAATTAAACATTGGCAATTTGGCACTGCTTGTCTTGTGGCACACAATTTGTCGATTTCCGTTAAGACAGAAAAATCTGAAAGCATTTTATGTATTACACTGGTCCTATACTTACCTTAACCTAGATTATCCTAAGCTTTTTTTTTTACTTTTTTTGGAAATATGTCGATTACCACAGGACTATCTATATTGATCTAGGACTAAATACGATGAGCAGTCTGGAGAGGGTGCTAAAATAATTCAAATTAACTTTTATACGTTACATTTGAAACATTAACTACATACTCTCAGAATAATTTATCATAAATCCACAACAATATTAATGTTAAACAAACTTTAACAATCTTTGGCTTTGATCCCTAGACCAATATTTATTCGACTTAATTTTTCGAGTAGCCGATTCACACATAGCTTATGTGTTTCCGAGATCTTAGTAATTCAAATGTAAAATAAATTAGAAGACTATCACATTTAACAACTCTATTTTTATAAACCTAACGTCTGATTGTAATCGAAGACGACTCTACATGATGCACTGAATGTTCCTTCGCCTCTCTCTCCGCTTTTAATGTAAGTTTCTTAAAGGATTTGATCCCATCGGTTTCGTATTCGCCGCGCCGCGCGGGAGCGGCGCAACTATTACTGTAATACCTAATTTCCAGGTCATTACGATTATTTATTTATGTACAAATATTGTCTTTAACCCTCTCACTCTGTTCGCTAATCTAACGCTACGCTACGTCAGCGGGTCCGAGGTCGATATCGCTCTACGCCTACTATACGCCGACGCTCGACTAAACGTACTTTGAACATTTTATTTATTTGTGGTCAGTACTGATCATAACGAAATCAAATTCAACAGATAATTCAAATACTCGACCGCTTAACTCCATAGTAAATTCGATCAGCTTAGCTAAATCCTGTTGCATACATTGTTATTATAATAATAAATTAATAATCCGTGACCAGCGAGCCCCAGTGAAGTCAAAACAAAATACCAATCGTCGCTATAAAATAAGTGCTTTGTGTGCTCGTCGCTGTTCACGGATTACTCATAATTTTTAACGTCAGTCGCTTACATTTTTGGCTGCCAAAATTACGCCGACCTTTCATTTCGATTACTTGACCGACCCCTCCGAACAATCAATTAAATACAGTGGAGAATAAATATAAGAATATCTAAAATACTTATAAACTCGTAACAAATGTAAACATACGTTCAGCTAGGTATCTAGTGTTGCCAATTGCTTCCCCTCTCGTTTTAGAGATTCAATTTAGTCTAGGGATGCAAATCGATGGTTTAGTAATCGATTTATCCAATCGCTCGATTAATCGATTTCGGACATTTGTAAAATCTATTAATCGAATCGACTTTTCATTAAAATTTTCAATCCTCAGAGTAATCGATCAATCGACTTTTAGCTTCGATTAATCGGTTACTGCGATCGATTGGTCATCCCTAGTTTGGTCTTCGCACTCACTTGAAGAAATATATCGGAGCCAGAGTCCTGTACTGCGGTTGTAGGTAGTACGCGTCGGTGTAGAGCTTGCCGACGGACGCCTGGCCGAGGAGCCCCGCTCAATGGATCGGGGCTTTCACGATGTGGTTCGGTGCGATGTAGTGGTAGCCGGGCAGGGGCAGGCCCGCCGTCTCCATCGTGATCCTGCAATACACCGTGCCTTTAGCTTCGACGCAAGCAATAGGTACTTTAAAAACTAAAATTACAATATCAACCAACAGTGTACAAGGTGAATTCAAAATACAATTCCATAACTACACGACTCTTATAAATATTAGAAGAGACGGTTACATTAGAAAGATGAACGCTAGAATGATATGGATCGATCGGAAATGGAATAAAGGGGAAACAAATGTCAGGGCAGATTTAATTTTCAAAAATAAGACATGCCATAATGATACCCCAATAGTGAGTGGATATTCTAGGACGTAAATTAAAATGTAAAGGAAACATCTTACCGGGATCCATAGCTGAGGAGAGGTCACGTGGGCGATCGGCGGTTTCGGTTATCACGGGAATGTGTGGTGCCTGGGTAGGCAGGAATATGGCGTGGGTTCTTGAATAGGAGGCTTTAGATTCGGTTCATTTGACACATTACCTGCGCTTAACAACAGCGTAGAGCGGAAAAGAAAACTAACCCAAATTATTATTATTTTTATTTAATATGTACTTGTAACAATACACTTTTACTTAACGATTCTAGCGAGTAATATAATTCCTGAAACGATATGAAAAACGTTAATTAAGTGACTTAAAATTAACATGATTTATCATTACCAATAAAACTGATCTCGGCGGCGGAATTACAAATACCGTACAAACACTCCATTGGACCTCGATTTTAATTTTAACTAATTAAAGGCAGCGTAAAGGCAAATTACTGTTACGGCTCGTCCACGACACGTACGCTCCGAGCGTTGACGCTCGTCCAATATATGGCGGTTGGCGTCCGCTGGTGTCTGTCGTCCACTATAAATTGGCCGAGCACCGATAGGCAATACTCAGAGCGTGCATTTGCCTTTACCTCACCCACTGGTACAAATACACAACATCTACACCTACTGTGCAAGTATCGATAGAGACAAAATTCGCAGAATCAGCACTAACTACTATGCTATTGAATTTAGTTACATTATCGTACAAATCCAATCACAATATACATCAAAACTGAAGGAAAAGCGCTTTGCCATTATTATTTTTTGATTGATTATAAAGTGAGTTTTTCTGCTCTGTGGTATCTATACACATTTTTAATTAAATCGTTTTTATTATATTTCAATACTTCTTTAAGAAACAAAAAACGTCTCCTTCTAAAATACACCTTCCATGATAATTAATCTCCAATCTGGATGAAAAAGAATCATTTCATGGTACTTGCTCAAAATGGCATATTTAACCCTTTGAGCGCCAATGACGGCCAGTCACGGCGTGGGCAAGTCAGGTCACTGACGCCACCGACGTCCGATCAAAAATTATTAAATACCACTTCTAGAACGAACCCTTTTATGACGTTTAATTACCTATTTAGGTTATTACCTTTTTAGGTTATTACCTATTTAGGTTATATATTCTTTTGGCTCTGGCGTCAGGGGAACGGCGTATTACTTCGCCACTTGGCGTTCAATATATTAATGGTATTTGCCCGAATATGTACTTGTGTTGCCGTGTGGTTGTCGTGTTACTTTAGTTTAAAAAAGAATAATAATGCAAATCAAAAGAGCATATCAATAAAAGATTAATAATGCAGTTAACGTATTGAAATTGAAAACAGGTGCACTTGTTGACTATAAATGTCTGAATTCTTTAGTTTACATAATCGTAACGCAATTTTGAAATTAGCAAAGCGCTCTCGTTCCCGATTGGTAGAATGATGCAACTTTCCAATGGCAACAGTCACAACGTCAAAAGTCAAACGCGACACCACAAAATACCTACAAATCTTTTAATTTTAACTACAAATGTCAAACAAACGAGCTAAATTATTGTGTATTCTAAAACAACACAGTACTACGATATTTCGTGTTTAACCTTTTGACCGCCATACGTCAAAAATGGAACTTTCAATTTTGAGAAGAAGAAAAAATCATTTTATTTTGAATAAATATTTTTGATTTTGAACTCTGTCATAACTTATGAATGTGTCATTCACATCGTCACGTTGTCTCGTATATCAGACGACGGCGGCCAAAAGGTTAAATTAACATTACAATACAGTGATCATCAAAAATACTTCCCAGAACTTTATTGCTTTAAAGAAATGTTTAAAATTCTATCCGAGACTTAACTATTCGAAGATCTAAAAGCGAGTAATTCTGAAGTTATTTTGATGTTTTCGCTAGACACCCTGTATTTATTCAAATAGAAATATGTACAATCTTTTATACGCGAAGCATTGTTTTCCAATATAATAGTTATAAGCATCTATGTATTTTCTACTATTGTCACGATCCCTAGTTATCGATAATCATCATAATTACATATGTTTAATTGTTTATCGAGGCAGTATACCGAAATTTAGCACTTTCAAATTAAATATTTATTAATACCGAAAAGTTATTAACTGTATTTTTTTTTACTTTACAAAGTTAAAGATTGCAGCATATGTAACATTATTTACGGTATAGGATTGGAATAATTTTTTGTGGTACAACTTCGCAAAGAACTTTTTAATATTCATATTATGATATAGAAAACCGTTATAACCCGTACGGTGAAAATCATATTACATATGCTGCCAAATTTAAATTTCTTTATTAAATGGTATAAGACGATTTGTTTTTGAAAACTTATTTTTTTTGTTATATACATGACATATGACAATAGAAAATTTGCAGTTGAAATTTTAGGTAATATTGATCAAAAGCAAGTGACAAATATTTAAATAGTTAATGCAAGTAATCCCAGCAGGTGGGATGTGGTTAATAATATGTAAAAAATGCGTCTATTGAAGTGAGATGCACCACAAAATTTGCCGCCAACGATTATTTAATTTCTCATTGCGACATTTTCCTTCAATCCGACACGTTCTAATTTTAAAATAATAAATTTGCTAGCTTTGTCACCGATATTCTGGACCCTTTCGTAATTAAATTACATTGGCAAGTAATGCAATGACAATGATTTATGAACGTAGCCAAATTTTTTTTACAAATATTAATTTCGGTTAAAAAAACAGATAATTACTCGACTAGACAACCCTATTTGTACCCCATGAGTACTTTTAAATCCATTAATAATGGACTTTTTATAAACTAAAAACGTTTGCCGATTATTTTACATCCAATTTTTATTTTTTAAATGCAACTGTGTATTTTGGTTTAAAACACCGTAACCAAGATTACATAATACTAACACAGATACATCACTTTTGAATAAATAAGTTCCCGAATTTTATTACCGGCAGGTTGCAAATGACAGAAAGTCTTTGTCCTTACGTCGTGATTCGAACAAAGCGATTTCAGCTTTGAATGCATGTTCTTAGACCTCATTTTAGCTTAAATAGTTTTATTTATTCCTTTTTCCCTGCAATAGTATTAGGTAATCCTCGTTATCACAAACTAAAAAGCCTACAACGACAAAACTAATATTAAACTTACAAGTAAGATACGAATGAGGGTTTCCGCGATTGAGATTTTCACTAGATGGCAGCACCGTGACGACAGGTCTTTTTGGCAGTAGCTGTCAAAATCCACCAATCAAAAAATATATGGTTAAACATGATTGGTGGATTGTGACAGCTAGACCTGTCGCCACGGTGCTGCCATCTAGTGAAAAACTCGATCGCGGAAACCCTCATTGCATCGTAAAGAATCGCATCCAATGTTAATTTCTTCAATGTCAGTCGTCGTCAATTTATTATAATTACATGATTATCATTTCCGTTAGTCAGCTTATGCGACGTACAAATTAGTTTCACACGTCTTACTCTTACCCTACTCGTATAATGATTTCTGGAATTTAGTTTCGGGAAGTCAGATTTTATACACATATTTCTATACAGTGGCGAACATAAGTTCTTTGGATAAATTAAATAATAACGTACTCGCGAATGATTGATGATTTAGTCAGTTCTCGTAACACAGTTACGTCTGAATTTGGATTGATTTTAATACAAGTCGCTCGTTATAGTAGAGTCAAAAGCATCGTGCGGGTACGGCAATAAAATAAAGGAAGAACGCTGCGACGCGTAGCGACTGCAGACAGCGAGAGTGAGCGAGACGTATATCTTTAGGAGTTTCGCCTCAATCGGAAGTATCGGAACGTTGCTTTTGGCCCAACTATAGCATATACACGTCGCCCTAATATTCGAATCGACTACGAAACGTGGAGCTAGTTCATTCGGTTTTAAACTGAGCTTTGCTATTACAACCTCAAAATCAATTTTCGATTTACTGTCTAGCTACGACGTAGCTCTATCAACCAAGAATATGACAATGCAAAACTATAGTTTAGAACCCAACGACTACACCTCGACCATCCTAAACGCGACAGCCGCCTAAAGTAACCCTAGCAGTGGCGTAGCTAGCATGGGTGGTACCCGGTGCGGATAGCTAAAATGTCATATCAATCACGGGAGGGGTGCCGCGGTACGAACCAGATAACCAGATGGCACTTCTGATGTTCACGGTCAGGTGTCACCCCTAAGATGGTGAAGATGGTGACACCCGGGGCGGACCGCCCCCGCCGCCCTCCCCTAGCTACGCTACTGAACCCTAGCAAGCCGCGACGACGACCAAACACACTAGTAGGGGTTGTATTTGTTCCGCTCTTTGGATGTTTTGGTGGGCGTTTCGTCGTCGTTGCGGCGGAAGGGCTTGTGGCTGCGGTGCACGCCCGTGGTCTGCACGGGCTGCGGGGCGCCGGTCAGCAGGTCGGTGAGGCCGCCCAGCGCAGACAGGCTGTTGAGCGCACCCAGCGCGCCGGTCTTGGTGAGCAGCTGTGCCAGCGGGATGGCGGACGCCAGCGGGCTGCTGCTGGAGCCGGCGCCGCCGCTGGAGCCCTCTAGATTCGCCTTCTGAAGCTCCACACTGCGGGGGCGGGACAGGACTTGTAAAGGGTCAGGCGACAAGCGGGGTCGGCTCGACGCGCGAGGGGGATGCCAGGATGCGGTCGCGTGAGGTGGGGTTAGTGCTAGTACTAGTACGGATAGATCGTTTTTTATAGCATGATCACACCACATCGTGGCTCAATTTCAAACGAGAATGGCAAGTTCTTTTTTATATTTTAAGAAGATAAATCTACCCGCCAACTAACCTATGCGAGTCTGTGATTCGAGATTTAATTAAAAAATGATAATGAAAATCCAGTGAGTGCTGCGAGGTCCAGATGGGACAGTGCAGCTGCCAAGTTTGTACTCTGGATTTTCATTATCATTTGCTTTCCCATTACTACTACCCCAGGGAAGAAATACCTATCTATATACAGTGACATGTAGCCATACGATAAATTAATAAATTAAAAAAATCCGTTTGTGACAATTTCTATTGCTAAACATAGATCAATTGAAACCTTTAATCTGACGGAGGCGACTTTTGTGTTCAGTCATGACGCGCGAAAATTGCTACAAAGCTCAAATCTCGGCGAGATCGATTCACGATCCAACTCTATTAGCTTGCAAATAACATCTTTTCAGGGTTCCATAGCCAAAATGGCAAAAACGGAGCACTTATAGTTTCGTCTGATCGTTCGTCCGTATGTCACACCCATTTTACTCGGAGACATCTTAATAAAATTTTGACATAATGTGTATTTTGTATGCCGTAAGTTTTGTAGTTAAATTTCAGGAAAAATATTTTAGGGGGGCGCTCCATACATGTAACAATTTTTTTTACCTTATATTAACATGTTGCACATCAATCGATAGGTATTTAAAAATAATATCGAAGGTTCTTTGAACATTTTGTGATTAAGTGAATATTTTCATAAATAATTGCTTTGAAAGTCAGAAAAATTGTGTCCCTCCCCTGTAACTTTTGAACCGTAAGACCAAAAAATATGAAAAAAATTGAGCAGATGCGCCTTATCACATACTTACTACGAAAATTGTTTTTAACATTATCGGTTTAGCCATTTTTGAGTTATCTCCAAAAAACTTCCTCCATAGGCATCAGATACGACCTTTTGGTATTAGTATTGGTTGTTATTCCATTGAAGTTACGGAACCCTCTATTATGCGTGGTCCGACACGCACTTGGCCGGTTTTTTCACCCAATTAGTTGCGCTCTATTAAAGGGTGGTTATTTCAATATAACGTTGTTAATAAGGACGGGATGTCGATTAGAGACGGTTTATTAATTGACCATGAAAATAACCTATTTTTTCACCAACCCAACCTTACACAAACAATCCATCGAACTAAACTCACACTCCCCCAAAAAAAATGTAAATCGAGCCGACCCACCAAAAGGTAAGACAAATCAGAGGATAATCGTGGGATGTTAAAATAATCGATTCTCAGGGGCCGGGCGTGGCTTAAAACGGAGAGGTAAGTCATTTGGTAGGCAGAGGATAAGGCAAGTGTGTTTTGTGTGTGTACCCTCGTTTGACCGACCAAACTTTTGAGCGAATGTAGTTTTTCGTCGAATGTCTTATTTAGTTCTCATTTTTCATTTTTTAGTTAATTTTCAGAATTACGAAAGCCAACCTAACATGGCAGATATATATACATCTGCGAAGCTGTTTCTATCGAGTTTTTATCAGTAAAAAGGTTATTTTCCGGATAAAGGAGGAGGCAAAAGGATATTTTCAGGTTATTTTGTTAGCCGAAGCTGCCAAACGCCACACATTGTGAGCTCAGTAGGTTAAGTCGTTTAAAATCTGTTTACCAAAATTAGCATCACGTAAATATTCTTCGTCCGTGAGTCTCCAATTTTTTAGTCTGGCCAGCTTTCGTGTCCTAAGTCAGAAAATTTAAGAAAACGCGTCTATTTCCCGCCTATTTGGTGACACCAATATTTGGCACCGTAAAAGAATAGTCCGAGAGAAATTCTAATAAAATATTCGGCGAAAAACTATCCGACAAAATGTTCGGTCAAGTTTCCCGGTGTCGCGTGTTGCCTTACCTCATGTTGATGAGGTACTGCGCGAGCGCCACGGAGTCGGGGTTGCCGGAGATGGTGATGGTGCGGTCCGTGCTGCCGCCCTCGCGCTCCTCGCAGTTGGATATCCGGATCATGGCGCCGGAGATCTGCCGGATCTCAGCGATCTTGGTGCCGCCCTAAGGAATGGTGATGCTGGTTAGAGATCAATTTAACCAAAATAATTATAAAACAAAAAAGAACCGACTTCACTCCACCTTTCCAAGAGCAAATGCTACATAAATAACTATAGGTGTGCCTATATTCGAAGACATCGTGAAATTATTATTCCTACGTAGGTCTCATTATCGATAGCCATTTGACATAAGTTCGTTTTTGACAATCCGATTAAGACTGCGTCGACCGTCCAGTGGCGCCCTCGTTAAGGGGATTGTGTTTCCTAATAAACTAATCTATTTCTGTGTAATCCATAATGTTAAGTTGTAGTCCTACTAATTCAGCAACTTATGATCTATGTGATACAGTTTTATATAGTCTGGCAAACCATTTCTGTCAGTAGACACGCGCGGCAAATTCAAAATACGTACATGTGGCAACCCTTTGTGATGAGACACAGTATTTCATGACAAACATTTCAATTCACATTAAATTTGTTTCTAGTGCATTTCACTCTCTCATCTTAAGCGCGAGTGAGATAGAACTCCTGCAACGTTCCCAATTAAATTTAAATTAATTTTTAAGCCATGTCAATTGCCTCAACCTGATTATCTGTTGCAATTGATGCCATATCAGACGAAATATAACCGTCTCCTTTTTACACCGTAAATGTCACCGAATGAAAGGGGCAGAAATACCACCTAAAATTAAAAACATAAAATTTGATGATCATTGCTGCTTTTTTCACTGATTCTTAGTGTTGTCATACTTTTGTTCGCTGTACATTGCTACTGCGTTCGTTGGCTGGCCAGACTATATTACTTACTTTTGGCATCATCACTTAAACGGAAAAAGTGGCCATCATTTGCCGTTTAGGTAATGACGCAAAAAATACGCAAAATGAAACTATGTGACAAAGACCTAAAGTAGTGTAATCAGTAGGACTACAACTTAATACTAAGGGATTATACATAAATTGATTCGTTTATTATGAAATACAATCCCCCCAATGAGGGCGCCACTGGACGGTCAGTCACGACACAGTCTTAACGCACTCATAAAACTCTGTTAAGACATCTATGTTATGTTTAACCCTCAAACAAATCACATTCGAGACTGGTTAAGACTACCTTCCTAACTTTGACAAATGAATACAGAACCAAGTGGTAAGTGCACGGCCTTAGTGGCGAGGGTACGGCTGACGCGACCAGCGTTGTATCAAGCTTCCCAGAGATCTGATCAAGGTTCCTTGAAACCGCTTCGTTTGCACTTTACATTTGTTTACTAAGGCCGGGGGGTCAGACGCACTGACCACGACGTACCCTATAGTAATGGAGACAAGCATACTATACTATAAACTAGTAACGCCTCGAACTGAGAACTTTCGATTTACTTGTAAACGAGACGACCAATATAACAAAACTCATATAAAGGTCGCTTTTGTGCCTTCTAGCTCCATAACGCCTTGATCGATCCTGCTAATAAAATAACTCTTTAATTATATTTATCTCCGTTACAACCCTAACAAATTACATTAAGATCAGAAAAACGTTACTAATTAAGTTATCGCGGAAAAAACATTCAAAATCAAAAATCCACTGACATGAATGGACGTCTCAGTAGCTAGCTGACAGTTCTGTCGTGTCCGAAGTTGTCTGTAAGACCTGTTAATAATTACCTTGCCGATGATGCAGCCAATCAGCTCGTTGGGCACGGTCATCTCGTGCGACTGCTGGTTGGTGGCGGGCTGGTTGCGCGACTGGTTGGACGTGCGCAGCTGCGAGCCCGCCAGCGCTGCCAGAGCTGCGCCCACGCACACAAACATGTTTAGTATGGGCTAACACATACAAATACGCCTCGATCTTGGGTACATGAGGTGTGTCTGTTCTGTGAGATAGACTTCATACGAACTTTAAATGAGGATAATAACATAAACTTATATACTTATACAGATGTCATATACAAAGGAAAAAGTGACCTAGGCCTCCGGTACCTAGGGCTGGGATCGAACCAGCGTCTTCTGCATTCGCAGCAGACGCCTTAACCATTTAATAATATACTCCTAAAGATATCTGCAATCGTTTAAGAAAACATTCCAACTTTGAACCAATATAAATGATATTTTACTATGATTAAAGAAAAAGACAACTAAGTTAAAATTTTGAATTATTGAGCATGGATTGGAACAATGATTTTCTGAAGAACGAGTTTTTCTAAACTTTCTGCATCATTCAATAACAATTGTATACAAGAAAATTAACTTATTACTTACTACTTTACTACATAGTGCAAACTGCATTCCATTTGTTTTTTTCGTTGAACAAAGACCACTGAATGAAATCCGACTTTCTTGATGTAATAATTGGAGCCAAAAATATGGATTACAAACCATCTGACTTTAACCTTTTGAACGCAAATCCTCTCGCGTCAAGACGTGGCCTAGATACACGCCAATATCTCGACTAGTGAATAACGAATATAAAACTTATCTGTCAGCAGGACAATTGATTTGACATCGTCCGCCATGACCACTTTAGTGGTCGCTGTCGTGGTAGGCACGACAGCAGACGACCCATTTAGTGGCTCTTTAGAGAATTAAATAACATAATAAATCCAAAAAGTCAGATTACCAATTTCAGTTGAGTCTTAACTCAGTTCCGTTAATATTGTTAAGGTTTTAGTTCTACACTCTAGCTACTATTAACAGGGACCACGGAATTAATGATTAAATTAAATGTTTAGTTAATATGTGGCTTACAATTTCATAATATACCCAATACCAAAGCTTTTTGGAAATTTATGTAAGTAACATATACAATAACAATGAAAACTAATCTTTAATATGATACAAAACCCGTATCGAAACTGTAAGCCACCTATTAACAAATAAGATTAAAAATAAAAAAGGTAAAAATGGGGAATACGTGCTTTTGCCTATACCTGCCGGGTTCAGACCTCCCGTATTGGACGGAGCGAGGCCTCCGAGGCCTAGCGCGGCTAGTCCGGCCAGCGGCGACTTGGCTAGGCCTCCCATCTAAAACACAACACAATATTGTTGGAGTATGCTCCAGGATGATAATAAATTAATTTATAAAAATGCTCTTCCCTTCTTGTCAAAATCCTTACAAATTTGGTTAAAGCAAAGTACTGCAAAACTCGTAAGTGCTTCGATTTTGATGGAAGAATACCCTGATATTCTTGATAGGCAATATAAGTTATTTTCAAAAACACAATAAAGCTACAGATGTTAGCCATTAGTGCTTTGGAATGCCAAGAAGCCAGACGCAAAAGTCGAACTAAAATTGGCAACTTTTCTATTGAGTTCTGAAGTGACAAGAAACGAGAAGCACCTTTATAGATAAACATGTCCCGCGACCTGTTGAACGACTGTCATCATCACTTCCAAGCTTTGCTTTCAGAAAACAAGAAGACATTTAAATACTGTGTTAAAAGTTTGGAAATTATGTTCACAGCGATTGCAGTGCTCGCGGGCATATAGTTTCTTTTTTGTAGCAAATCGTTTTCATTTCAGCTCCAGCTGCTTGTTTTTCTTCTCTGACATTGCCGGGATGGGATCGCTGGATAGGGTTACCTGGGTAAGAACCTTGAATAAATTAATCTAAGGAAATTCGCAACAAAGTCACACTACTATATAAAAACATTCAATTTGCGAATTTACTTAGCACGAGAATCCACTTCGCGAGTTCTTGAATGGTGCTGCCCAGTAAAATGCACCTTTAAAAAATCCTGTTAATTTAAATTCAGAAATTGAGCTCTATTAACACTATACGAGTCACGTTAGCCATGCTATACCATGGTTAATCAATAAATATCGCAAGTAAACAGAAAAATTAAAACAAAATTCGGAAGAGGCAGAGGCAAAATAAGGAGAGGTGCAAGTACGGGAATGGTCGAAAACTTTTCGGCAACGATGCACTGTGCGTGAGTTTTCGGTACGAGGGTACCTCGGCGATGCCAGAAAACAAACAGATAAAGCTTTGCGAATGTGTTTGTCTCTAAATGATCCGCTTTTCACGTTCGATCAGTGTGCTTAATAAATTAATGTGATACAGCTATTTCTAAGGACCAGCGCTTATGGATACGGGGGTCTAAACAAGAAAATTAACATTCGTTTGGAACGTGCACTTAAGATAGGGGATCGACATGAGTCACAAGCGTAAGGGAGACGCAGTCACTACGCAAAATAAATCATACCTACAGTCCACATCACCGGGGTCTTGGGGGTCTAACTATGTATTTACATTGTTAATCTGCAACTAAAAGGGATTCGACACCACACATCCAAACCAATTTAAGGGATTCTGGGGCAGCACCAATCACATATGTCACTCCGTATTCACACAACCTCATAGAGATACATTTGCAATTATAATCAGAACTGTTCCAGTCTAATTACGCCGCAAAGTTATATGCCACATTTACACGGGTTTTTACATTCGCTAACATTTTTCTTTACTGTAATAGAATATCACATCCAATATTCTTTAACTAATAGTGAAGAAGAAAGTTAGAAAATGCTGGGCCGAGAGTCGTTTCGGGAGAGGGGTCTACCACAAGAAATGTCCAGTCGAGCATTCCGAAAGTTCAAGTATCAATTCTACGAGTACACGGTTTATAGACGTGGCAAATACATCGAAATTGCAAAACATCATCACAACTAAGGATGATATAGACATGGATAGACAATATCCATACAAAATCGCGTTCCTTTTATTACAGGTTAAAGCACTAGCGTCATCTATCGGTTACACCAGACACTAAATCCTAGTCTCTAATACTTTGTTCATCGCTTAACGCTGACAGAATAACTCGACTCCGACTCGACAGATGGCGCTGTGGCACTTCGTACCGAAAACAGACGTATATCCTGAAGGTTCGAAGAACGCGATTTTGTATAGGCATCAAGGATGATTAAGAAATCGATTGACAATGCCTATACAAAATCGCGTTCAGGCTATACGTCTGTTTTCGGTACACGGTGCCACAGCGCCATCGGTCGAGTCTGGAGGATAGGATTTAGTGTCTGGTGAGACCGATAGATGACGCTAGTGCTTTAACCTGAAAAGAGAACGCGATTTTGTATGGGTATTGTCCATCCATGTCTATATCATCCCTGATCACAACACAGAAGAAACAGTCAGCAAAAGTATTGTAAAAAATATGGTTGCAGATTGCCCTCCGAGTCCGTTGTGACGATGAATCTGCTACGGGTCAGGTGTAATTTTAAGAAACCAAATCCGACCACCAGACTTGGTTGATTACTATAGTAATTTACTTAGTTCAAATAGTTAACTTTTAAACAACTTTTCCTTGACATCTGACCATTATAGTTATAGGTATCGTACCAAAACTTTACGTTGTTGGACTTTATGCAGATTGCATGTATATCCCACATTATCTTTGCAATTTGAATCCGCAGGATTCCAACTAAATTTTACTTTACTCCAAAACCTGTAAATAATTAGAAAATTCGTACTGTACGGGGACAACGGTGGACTTTTCTGTCGAATCATCCATACAAAGTTGCTGTTGTTGCGAATATACAGCCTTGGCCAGAAGTGTTGAGCACCCTTGCTATTTTCATATAAAACTCGAAAGTTTAGACCGGCGTTTCTATCTTTTTTGCAGTTATTTTATCAATTAATTCAAACTGAACAGGCATGTTTTGTTGGAGTGAGTAGTAACTGCATAGAATATTTGCAATTTTTCGCACCGACCTAAATTCGCATTTTTGGGACCTCCACTTTTCATATTTTATAGGTACCTTTAAAGTGTTATTAAGTGTAGTTTTCTAGATATATCAATAAAATATAACATTTTACGTCATTGTACATTGTTATGATAGGGAATTAATACTTAACATCAAAATTGTAAACGAAAAAGAGCTATGCTCAACACTTCTGGCCAAGGCTGTAGGTACAGGGCGCCTCGCCGCGCGTAATCTGACCCAGTTTTAGAATTAGCTGCTTATCAACACCCGTATTGTTTTTCGTAAGCCTATTTGGTATCCTTCTGCTAGACAAAGGCCTCCCCTCTTATCTCGAGTAAACAGTAGATCAACCAACTCTGGTGGCCAGGCGGTCGGGGGTCGGGGGTCGGGGGTCGGGGGTCGGCCGGCGGGGTGTGGCGGGTCTGTATGAGGTCGGCGAGTGGTGTGGACGTGGACTCACGAGGTGGTGCTCGTGCAGCGGCGCGGGCAGCAGGTGGTGCGGCGGCAGCGCGCCCACCAGCGGCGGCTTCATCTCCAGCAGCGGGAACACCGGCGCGCACACCGCCTGCAGCGTGCAGCGCCACCACGTTAACTATGTTCGCGCCACTACCCGCCCGTGGCCACGGCCACGTGCCACTCCCGTCCCGGCAACCTGAGCTTAGCGGCAATAACGCGCAGTGGTCGCCGGAGATCGAATACATGGCGACCCTGTCTTTCCCATTTGACAATGTGACGCTAACTTAGCAACGAAACTTCCCCTTCTTGAAACACAAATACATTTTCTGTGTGTCAACGGTTATTTCATATAGCCCTAACAATTATTGCGAGCCTTCGCAACAAGTCCATTATTATTTTCTCTATTCATACAAAATTTACTTACGATATTAGCAGATTTCAAACAGAAACTTTAGTCGCAATTGATTTGTTTCCGTTTAAGCTCTGCGCTTAAACTTAATAATAATATGCTTAAAATCCAACGACGCAACATCAATGCGCACACCGCTTGCGCACATACAAATTAACTGCACACTCAGTAGTCGCCAGAAGCCGAGTACACGGCGACCCTATCTTTCCCATCCCGTCTACTACTTGTCCCATTGATCATACAACAATAATTTAACTAACGAGATATTCCCCATATCGGCAACCATGATGATTTCGGGTCACCTATGGTTATCCTGTATAACGCTATATAACAATAAGGGGATCAATGTTACTCTGCGTCCGTAGGAAACACCTTAGACAACCCTACACGTGATCCCTGGGTGGTGCTAAAAGAGTAACAAACTTGGCAGCTGCACTGTCCCATCTGGACCTCGCAGCACTCACTGGATTTTCTTTATCATCTGCTTTCCCACTAATACAGTGACATGTAGCCATACGATAAATAAATAACAATGACCGCGATTCTTAGCAACAAATACTTTATTAATCGCGCTGGTTAAACCAACTTTATTGCTAACAGAAAATCATTCCAAACTCTGGCGATCTTTCCCGTCCCGGCTACTACATGCCCCGCTAACCATCCGATAGTAACTAATGAATAAAAAAACATTTCCCTTCTCGGTATACACATCTCTATACGCAACCGTGACGTTTCCGTTCCGTAAATCTCGTAGTCTGCGGACTACGAGAACTACAATGCTACGAGGCTACAATGAACTTTTACTTCTCTTCTTCCGCTTTTTTTAAAATACATTAAGTGTTAGCAGAAATTGATTCAGTTTCAATGTACAATCGCGATAAAACGATGTGTGAATGAACCGTTACAAAGCTAGACTAGACTAGTTACTAAGAAAGAGATGTAATTATGTTCCCCCATGGAGATTCCATTCCAGCTATTGCGAATCTCGGGCGGCGGTCATGCACTTTTCGTTGTGGTATTTGTAATTTTTGATATTTCAAGATTTTTTTTTAAACCAAGTCATCGGTCCCACATTCTAGTAGTCTAGTAGATAAAAATAAATCATGGTAGATCGAAATTCAAAAACATCAAAATCATCTATACTCCAGTGTCAGCATATCTAATTTTGCTATTAAAGTGATAATTATACATACATTTTTTAACTAGATTTCGGATCACGTTATATCAAACTCGTGCCTCATCTGCACTAAAACTACGCTTCTTGAGCTGAATCGAAGTTTAAATTTCATTATTCAGAATAAAGTAGGACTTGTCAGTCAGAAAATGTAAATCTGTTATTTAACTGATATTTATTTTCTACTCAATGAAGGCTTACGTCTTGTGCAGGCACAGCATAGTTTCCTTGGATGGTGTAAGCCTGCCCTCCGGCCAAGATGACCGGCCCGGCTACGTTGGGCTTCGGCCTGTATGGGATCGTGGCACCTTTAGGCGGACTCTGAAAACCAGAAAATAATTAAGAGTAACAGTGAAAACGAGATTGGTTACAATGTATGTGGCAATTTAATGGTGCAATTAGATTGTTAACCAAATAATCACTCAATCAGGATAACATTATTTCACACTGAATGTGCGTACTTTTAATATGGTACATTATTTATAATTATCACTTCTCCATTACCAATATTTTCCCAGTAGCGAAAAATCGTCAGCCATACAATAATAGTCTAACGTTTTAAAGATAAGCACAATCTCAGAGAGAAAATCCTAAAGTGATGTACTGACCAAATTTGCGATACCTACCGTTATCATTAAAGTTACTGTCTAGAAGCGAAACAAATAGCGGACCATCGTAGGAAGAACGCATTGGGTATAGAAGAGCATATAAAAACAGATTATTTTAAAACGTTTGTGAAACATCCGGTGTCTACGTACCTCTAGCATGACACAGCAGATGTGGTAAATGCATTGCGTGATGGCGTCGCACGTCCCGCTGATGGTCACGGCTCTTTCTGTCGAGTTCGGCAACATTTCACTCGCCACCTGTCAATACAAACAAATTGTGAGTTTAAACTTACTGATAATAGAAGAACAAACAGGTACAGAAAATACAAATATCTTTTAGTTTTTTCGCATATGTAAATCACATTTTCTAATTATGTTAGTTAATCTTGGTAGTAATCAACGCTGAATCAAATTAATACCAGTGGGATGTAACATAAATTGAATATGATGTTTAGGGCCTTAGAAAGACTAAATAAGAAATAGGAAACAAAAACTTAAAATTAATACATTGTTAAACAATATGATCCACTTCTCATACTCCTACTTTATTCCCGCCGGTGACGTCGCGGATCTCCTTGATCTTGGAGCCGCCCTTGCCGATGAGCGAGCCGCACTGCGACGCGGGCACGATGAGCCGCAGCGTGCTGGTCGCATGCGTGGAGCCTGCAGCTTGCGTGCCTCACCTGTATGTTGGCGCCGGTGACGTCGCGGATCTCCTTGATCTTGGAGCCGCCCTTGCCGATAAGCGAGCCGCACTGCGACGCGGGCACGATGAGCCGCAGCGTGATGGGCGCGCGCGACCCGCCGCCGCCGCCCTCGTTGAACTGAGAGCACCACTGGAAAATTAAATTAATAGGTTGAAAATAGTAGGAGGGCAGAGTGGGTGTTTTTTTAAGTATTCGTTTTTAAAACACAAGCCAGCACTACATAAATTTAAGGAAACATGTAACACGTCATTGAATGTAAGAGCACCTTTTATTAATGCTAATTGTGACAACTTTTTTTTACGAAGTATTCCTATTTGTAAGATACAAGCCACTACAAAATACACTTTCGGAAACATGTAACACGTTATTGAATGTAAGAGCTATCATTAATGTCCATTTAATGTCAAACGACACATTTAATTTGAATTTGGATCTTTTTTTGTTATTGCGGAAAAAAGAAACGTTCTACCTATTACGGCTATTGAGATAGAACAGACAGATAGTTAGTAAGTGTTCCGATTTTCACACTATTGCTAAAAAAAACAAAAAAATCCTCTAAACAAAAACAGCATTCCGAGTTGTTAAACCTCATAAATACAAACACCATGCATTTTCATGCATGAGATTTCTCTCAGAAATAGGAAAGGAACATTTAAATATTGTTTAAGCGCAGTCTCCTTCAACTAATACAAACAAATATAGAGCATCTATGAGATAACCAAAGTGATGCAACAATTATCTATGAAACCTTGAGAGATCTAGTAGAAATCTTACGAGTTTATCTGTGTCCTTTGAATAATAAACAATAGATATGGAAAATCCATTAAGATGTGCTCAAAACAATAACCTATTGAGGCTAGTCGTATTTAATAAATAAGTAGGTCGTGCACACATACGTAGGTAACCTATATGCTGACATAACTTTGCGATTATTATTATCTTTGACGATAGGGTTTTCCAATAAGGGCGAGTCGATTTTAAAATGCAATAAAACAGGCTATGCGGAAAGTGTTTTATTTGAAAGGCATGAGCCATTATTTGTGAAATATGTCATCGTTCAAATGTCCGACGGGGCTTCTGGTAGCCCATATCCTTGAAGTCCAATTTTCAATAACTCTGCCGCACAGATCAGGCCGAATTTCAGCGATGGCGTGTGTTATATTAATTTTAGTTCGCTGAAATTCAGCCCGATCTGTGTAGCCGAGTTATTGAAAATTGGCTTCAAGGAAATGGGCTACCAGAAGCTGAGGCTGATATTTGAACGATGTCATATTTCACAAATGTTGGCCTTTCAAATAAAACTAAAAAGTAATTAATATTTAACACATAGCCTGTTTTATTACATTTTAAAATCAATCCGCCCTAATTGGAAAACCCTTTGATTGAAACCGTCTCAAATTGTCGTCAAAAACATGACATGCTAGTAGAGAAAATGTTGAAGTGATTTTTCTTGTTAACGAATATGAATATTACATTGGGAAAAAGTTTTGCTACTTTCAGCATGTCCTCATAAAATTTATTAGAAGACAAAAAAATACCAGCTAGGCTCATGAAATGCATATTTTATCAGAAAACAAATGTTGTTTAATGGACTTTTTTAAAGATCCAGAGATTGAAGACCTAGTTATACTAATTTGAGAAAAAAAAGATTTAATTTACCTCTTCAAATTTCTTGCATATGAGTGTGAAGGCTTTGAATATAGCGCTTGTGTTGCCGGTGACTGTGACGATACGCTCTGGGCATGATCCATCTGATATATTGATTTTGGCTCCAGACTGAAATACAATAATGTTTATGTTAACTCTAATGAAACAATGTATTATAAAACCAATGCTGTCAACACTTTCACTGAAATGTTATTGGTTAATTTGTAATGACTATTGAGTTTTTGTAGTATTTTATAAACAGTGTAATAACCATGAGAACTGTAAAATATTTTAACTCCA
Source organism: Pammene aurita (assembly GCA_947086415.1). Classification (NCBI taxonomy): domain Eukaryota; kingdom Metazoa; phylum Arthropoda; class Insecta; order Lepidoptera; family Tortricidae; genus Pammene; species Pammene aurita. Next base: position 14,521,156 of record OX352298.1, read on the forward strand.
TAGTTTAATGCAAAATATAAAATATAGATAATAACTTACTTCTTCTCTAAATCTTTTGACAATTTCTCCCTTTTTTCCAATAATACTGCCAACTTCCTGTAAAAATAAACGAGTAATGGTTAGTTATAACTTCATAAGCATTTAACTAACAAATCAATTTTTTTTATGGTTGCCGCCTTAACCTGGTTAGGGCGTCTGCCGCGAACGCAGAAGACGCTGGTTCGATTCCAGCCCTGGGCACCGGAGGCCCTGGTCACTTTTTCTTTCGTATATGACATCTATTTCAGTTCGTAAGTATTAAATCCTAAAACTAGCTACACTTTTTACATGTACAGCATTATTGGCCATAATATTTTTATAGTTTATTTTGATTTTTAAAGCTACCTTGATGTAAGAAAGATCTTAATAAAAATTCTACTAAAGGCACAATGTCATTTATAATATTTTACAGACATTATTGGAGTATTTCAAGGAAAAGTCCACTATTATCCCTTACAAAAGCGAATTTTCTGAAAATTGGTAGGTTTTGGAGTTCCGTTATTAAAATTGCAAAGATAACTATAATAAACAGAGATAAACACGCGATTGTACGAAACAACTCGTGGAATGCCCCATTGTATTTTTATCCATAAATAATAATTTACTCTAGTTAATAAAGGAAGGCGAAGGGAAGCACAGTAGTACCGGCCAAGCTGAATATAAATAATCCTTGAATAATTTCCAAAACCCTATTCAAAACGTCCCCACAATTGGATTGTGCAACGCACCCGTAATTAATGCAGACGCTATAAGATTTATCGCATAAAAGATTTCCTGTGCCAATAATAGTCGCCGTCGGACATTTCTTTACAGCAATAATAGCAGGGATACATCACTGCTAGGTTGTCTGCTGGCAACTCGGCCTGACTCCTGCAGTATGTGAACAATGCTGATGCACTAGGCGTCAATGCACTGACTGTAGACGCAAATAGCGAAGCTGATAGATGTTGCAAGCAGGGAGCAAAGAACTCTATCTACATTAATTGCACAACATTGCGACTGCAATTAAAAACCCGTCTTATCAGAACTTATAATGCAAACACATGTGTATTCTAAATGTACAAATGTGCAGTCTTTAACTTGACAATTTCTTTTATTTTCAACTTATTAATTTTCAAGTTTTGTTCAAACATGTGGTGTGTGTACTCAGGCTGGGCACCATGTGTTTACATTAGACTTATACTTAGACGTTTATAATTTATGTGATGTCAAGCGCAATGCTTATTAAGTACGTAATATATCATTAAGTTATGCTTGTTTTGTATAAAATATGCCGACAAACTGACTTAAGTCTTATATTTTCACATGCAAACACAGACACGATGAAACTATTGAGGAAGTTCAGAGTGACAATAAGAACATTAAAAGTTGTAGACATTAATTAAAAAAAGGTACAAATCGATAAGTTTCATGAACTGAGCAACTGCCAATCGCTGGACAGATGCCAAATGTACTTTGTATTGGATTACAGCCAATTAAAAGCATGTAGATGTAAGAGTTAGTTATACCTGTATCTTAACATCAATATGTCTCGCATGTCAGAGCAATCTAGTTGCAGCTAGGTGTGCTAAATCAGTTCAACTGTGAGGCAATCTAGCCAGTACTCTACTCCCGCTAAAACCGGCGAGAAGTAAACGCCATAAAAAAACTATATAAGTTTATAACGGCCTCCTAGCCCAGTCGGTGGTGACCCTGCCTACGAAGCAGGAGGTCCCGGATTCGAATCCTGGTCAGGGCATTTATTTGTGTGTTTATCACAGATATTTGTACCTGAGTTATGATGTTTTCTATGTATTTAAGTATTTCTCTATATATATCGTCGTCTAGTACCTACAACACAAGCCTTATTGAGCTTATTGTGGGCCTAGGTCGATTTGTGTAAGATTGTCCTATAATATTTATTATTATTATTATTTATTATAATTTATATAGTAGTGTGTCTACTCGAAAATTAAACAAATCAAAATTATATATTTATAAAAAATAATTTGATTTGTTCTCTAGTTAAGTTGTAAGAGATTATTAATTGAATGAAATTGCTCATCATTCCATTTTTCCAAATCGACTGCCTCACAGTTCCTTTTTCCAGTGTCCAGGTACATGCTTAACATAAGTCTTATTTTCTTGGCTGTTAGTAAAGCCGGCCACACACGCTAGGTTTTGCGTGTCGGTTTTGCGTGTGCAAGCAATACGAACAGGCAACAGGCAAAAAATATCAAAATTGTATATTTCAAATTTGGCTTGCACAGGCAACGAGCATGTCATACACACGTTCAGTTATGCCTGCACAAATAAACTGTGCAGGCATAACCCTCAGTTATAACCTAGCGTGTGTGGCCGGCTTTAGGCACAAAATGCGCCTTGTGACAAATGAAATAGAAAATTATTGTTATTGACAACTAAGAAAATATTACTTCATATCTAACATTATTAATTTGACCACCACATAAGAGAGTAGCAAAATGCTCGAGCATGAACACACTAATTGATTGACATTAATATGAAAGCCCAGACATAGGCAAGCCGGGTAGCAAACAGGATCTGGTGTCGGGCATCCCTACAAGTGCACTTCCCTAACAAGATTTGTAAGACCAATGTCATATTAGATTACCATATATTGAAAACATGTACAACTCTTTTGGAAATAATGAACATAGCTGTGGCTAGTAGGGCCATTTAAATTAGATATACTTATTTCTTGTTAGCATGTCTGCAACTTTATGCCTCTATGAATGAGTCCAGGAAAAAAGGGCCTACTTTGTGGATTTGAAGTTATTAGTACTTCCACAACACACACTATCTTTTACGCTACTTGTAGAAGTTGTTATAATAAGCTTGTACAATAATTTGTATCATTGCTTCATCTTAAAGAATGATCCTGGGGTAAAACCTATTATCAACCGACTTCAAGATTACCAAGGATGATGAGAACCTCATCCTCACCATCAAAAGCTTTCGTCGTGATATTTGTTTTTGCTATTTATTTTTATATATGTTCACTGACTATTGGAAGACAGCTGGACCAATTTAGAAAATTCTTTTTTTGTTTGAAAGACGATACTGAAGAGGCCAAATGTGAGGCCACATTGTCATCAGGTCAGGATCTGATGATGGAATCCTGGATCGAAGGTACTCTTTAACTATTATAGGTGATTGCCTAGTCATTTGAGTATTTTTACAGTAGCTTGGGCATTTGCTTTTGGAAAGGTGAATGCTAAGTGAAGTCACTTCTTTTTTGTTTTAAATTATTAATGTAAGTATCTCGACTAGTATCTTTATACCAATTCTAAGCTGAATCTGTTAAGTCAGTTTTGTGTAATTGAGTAACAAACATCTAAGCATACAAATTTCGACAGTCATAGTATTATTAGGATATTCTAATAATAATAATTTAATATAGAAATGGTTTCTCTGAAATGGTACTTCAATGTTTCATAATATCTCGCCTATCCAGCCATAACAATTTATAATAAGGTTAAAAAAACTGACTTATTCGTAAGGAAAAAAAATTTCAAGTTTATAATCCGTATCATAAGGTTCAAAAATACTGTTTGTGGCAATGCCATTAAAATGGTAACACATGAGGTACTTGAAGTAACACCTACAGTTATATGTGTAGTTTTTCTTGGGTCATCTTTAACCTTTTATATGTGTGTAGGTCAAAATGATGTGGGTTCAAGCGTCTGTCATGCCATCTAGAGCAAAACAAAATGTCATAGAATAATTGCGAAAAGGTGACCGAAAAATATGGGCAGGATCCTAACAAAGTACAGAAGATTCATGTATTCAATAGATAGTTTATATTGAGTATTTTTAGGATGTAGGTACCAATAACTCAATATCAACAAAGTGGGACCTTTTTCCTGGACTGTCACAAATAATTATAACTAAGTAATTGATTGACCTTATGCTTCTTATCTGTACCTGCTTTGATAACATGAGGAAATCAGTATATGGGAGAACACAATGAATAGGCATCGGAAAGGAATAGAATAGGATAGTTATTAGCATGCAGGATTATGTGACTACTAACTATGCCATGCATTTTTAGTATGGTCACGTCTGAAAATATGGATACATTTAATGTGACAAAAACATGTATCCAAGACGTTAGTAATAGAGTTGTGGCTACATATTTTTGTGACATTAAATGTATCCATATTTTCAGATATGACTGACAGTTTAAAGTTATGTGCATACGGTCTATTGTTTTTTTTTACTGTTAGAAAAACAGAAGAGTATTTAGGTAAATTGTTATTCATAAACCTGCACTTAGAGATCATAAAGACTATGCTCAATATATTTCGATCCATTTTGAGAATGTATTTTTTTTCGGAGATAGTACATTCCATTTTAAAAAGTGGGCTATTTCCATGAAAGTACATACAGTCGTGGCCAGATAATTAAGAACAAGATTATTTTTGCCATACAACTGCATACAAATATGACATATTAAATTTGATAAAAATAAAAATTTTGCTTATGCTATTTATATTTTAAAAAATACTGACGTATCCGTGTTTAAACAAGACTTAATATGGGCCATAAACATCTTCCATAAAATTTGAACTTTAAAAAATACAGACGGTCAAATCAACACTTTTTATAAGTTCATACTATAATTAGGAACAATGTATGAAAATCGTTCCTAATTACAAAAAGTATTGATTTGACCGTCTGTATTTTTTAAAGTTCAAATTTTATGGAAGATGTTTATGGCCCATATTAAGTCTTGTTTAAACACGGATACGTCAGTATTTTTTAAAATATAAATAGCATAAGCAAAATCTATATTTTTATCAAATTTAAAATGTCATATTTGTATGCAGTTGTATGGCAAAAATAATCTTGTTCTTAATTATCTGGCCACGACTGTATATAAAAATCTGAATATTACCGAGGCACATAACTTTAATTGCAGTATTGTACTATTACCACAAACCAGTAGTAATTTAGAAGAAGGTAAAGTGAACAGTTTCACAATATTTATATTGGAAGATGCCAAATAGTAACAAGTTGAAGTGGTTTCTCTTACCTTCCCCTGCATAATCAGTCTGATGGTGAGGGTGACTTTTGAGTCCTCCTCATGGAGAGAGGGGGCTTTGTCCAGTTCCATGCTGGAAGTGTCCGTGTCGCGCGGAATAGTGGCGGCGGGGCTACGTGTGGGCAGACAGGGGGCACTCCACTCAATCTAATGGCTGGGACTCGGGGGCTCTTGGCACGCACTGCAGGCAAGGTAAGCTGGAAAACAGGCGCACATCTCAAGAGGGACGTCCGGACTCGAGCTCACTAAAGGTATAAGGACATGGGCACTCCTCCTCGATCAAAAGCGAAGCTGATTACCGAATATTTATTTACAGTAACGGTCGGCAAGCGTAACGGAATGAGGGCGGCGAATGAGGATCAAGACACTATTATAAACTAACTGGTCCCGGACCGGATTCTGCGGCTGTAATGCGAGTCGGCGGTCGGCGCGCTCCGGCCGCCGGAACCGTTACATGAACTCGGCGCGCTCGCGACATAACCTCCGCGGTGCGCCTCATGGCTATCCGAGTGCCGTGCCGACCGGGTTATCGATCCCGCACTTCCCAAACAAATTCCTGAGAGGTAGCGCCGTGACATTTTTCTTACCTCATTAAGTTTTCCACAGCTCAACAACAACATAACAAGTCTTATATCTAATGTATATCACCGAGACGTGTATAAAAACACACTTATCACAATTTTCTTTGTCACTAAAATTATAAAATTAAATAAAAGCCGACGAAGATGACGCGTCGGTATGAAGCTTGTCTTGTAATGCGTAGCCGTAATGCCAAAATGCCAAACCGAATCAGAGACAATAGAAAAATATCGCAATTGCCGCGCCTCTGGTGGAACGTAGTGTACTTATTTTTGACAGTCAAACGTCATCTCCGTCGGTAAAGCAGTTTTCTAGAGGTGTTTTATTGATGTTATGCGTGTTTGTAATCCGCGGAAATATTGCCGGGAAAAGTCAAAGTAGTGGGTAATTTATTTCGTAAAAAATGTTTTGTAAATTTCACCCAGATAAGTTCCTTTGTACTGCTATTTGTAACGAACTGTTAAAAAGTCCAGTATAACAGTTTTAGGAATCAGGTAAGTTTTAAACATCATAATTATATATATACTACTTAATACGTATCAATACACCAAGCTATTATAAATATTATAATACATCTGTTTATTTTCTGAATCAACTGTTTTAAAATTAAATTTTGGCACCTACCCATCTATTTCAGTGTATTTGTGTAATTTCAATTAGTAAATGAGACGAGTTTGTGACGAGTGGTAAAAATATTTTCGGCGTTATTAGGCACTTATAGTAGGTAGTTTAACGCGAAAGAATTGTTTAAGCTGAAAAATTGTCTTGAAGCGACGTGAACTCGCATTTTAAGTTTCTTTTTGATAAAAAAGGAAGGTCCCTTACACGGCTTTATTAAATTCAGAGTGCTTTGTCCCATGCAAATCGGTTCATCGATTTTATTGTTACTGATGAAACGTGGTGAGAGAAAGGGGTTTATGAAGCTTAATGAAAATTCGTATACAGGTAAAGCTCAAAGGACATTTATTTTTCAAACGAATACATGCACGAATACATGATTGTTAGGTAGTAAATATCATTGATTGTATAGGTAGCTATTGAAAGAGGCACTCACGTTGGTAAGTACTCGTAATTAATGCTTATCGTACTTTTGACATGGTCAATGGTGACCCAAAATGTCCTTAATGCCCGAGCCACACATTGAGGTAACGTCGGCCAATCTAAGGGACGTAGTTACGCGTTAGAGTGAGCAAGCGATATCGTTATCAAGTTCCGCCGTATAGTTGCGTGGCTGAGACCTACGACCCTTATGGCGCCTATTTACCGTTTAATACATTACGGCATTTGATTTATCTATTGATTTTGTTTCACTAGTGGCGCCTATTTACCGTTTAATACATTACGGCATTTGATTTATCTATTTATTTTGTTTCACTAGTGTTTACCTTTAGGTATGCATTTTTCAACCTCTGTTTTTTATGTTCTGTAGCGTGTGCTTTATTGAATAAATTTATATCTATCTATCTATCTACTTACTTAGACGGTAATGTACCGAAGTTGCATGCGATTCTTACGTTGAAATCGCGTCATGTATGGATACCAATATATGAATTTTGCCAACGTTGGCATAATGTGTGCATCGGGCATAAGTTGACTATAATATAATTCGTGCTTTTACCTATAAAAGACAATATGGCCGCTTTGTAAATAATAAAAGGTTTATATCCACTTATACTCTCGCTTAGGTACCTAACTGTTTTACATTTTATTCGGTGTCATTTCATTGGAAAGTGTCGTAAAACGTTAACTGACCCAAATAAACTAGTAATGATGTAAATGATAAGACATTTTAAAAGTTCTTGATTGGAAGTCGCCTTGAGCGATAAAAACGGTGTTTTCTCTCTAATGCTTTCAGAGTGCAGATGGGGGTACCTCACTCTTTTAGAGCTTATTTTATAGTCCAGTGCTCTCTTCATTAATTTATTTATACTTACGAAGAGTAGGTAGCTATGATCGTTTTCATCGGCATTTCTCATCAGACATCCAATACCTACACGAATCACGGTTGGGTGAACTCCAGTTGGGTAAAGAAGATGTAAACTCCATTGGTTGTATGTAATCTCTTTGTTGTGAGCATACGAAATGAGTGGTACCTAAGTAAAGTAAGGACGAAAACTAACATCGATTTTGCCAGTTTTGTGATGAAAAAGAATATCTTGAAGTACCCTTAATTAAATGTATTACGTAGATATATGGACGTAGTTATGCAAAAAATATAGTCTAGTTTAATAAAAGTTAAAAAAATCCGGCCAAGTGCGAGTCGAACTCGCGCACCGAGGGTTCCGTACCAATCTATAGGTATATAGGGGTAGTAACTTTAAAATTATTAAAAATATTTTTATTATATGATGTAACTAAAAATTTATGGTTTTCGCAATTTTTCCTGTATCTATGCTATAAGACGTTGCTTCGTACCAAATTTCAAGATCCTGAGTTCACGGGACGTACCCTGTAGGTTTTGATTCCCATGCGAGTTTCGAAAATTTGTGGAATTTTGCGGCATAAACGGCTGTATCTTTTAAATGCGTTGGCATAGAAATTTGATTTTTTCACAGCACCAAGGGACAGTAGAACTGAGTATTTGATATAAATTTCAGCTTGTGTAGCATGACGCTACGTCTATCGTACGACATCTGTCGACGTTCTTTGGAACTTCCGTGTCTAAAGAAGGTCTAAGGCTAGGTCGTGGTTGATATATAAAAAAGTGTACATTGTGATTCACGTCATTATGGTTAGATGGCGCTTATATCAGTCCACATTTTGTAATACACAACTGGCAGTTATAAAATTGAGATAATATTCGCGCTAATTTTGAATATGAAGGTCCGCCTAAAGCAAAGGGGGCGCCTGCCCACGAACTTTATTTAAATTCAGTTTGACTTTTGACCATTTCCTGACTTTCAAGAATATCATTTTATTTACATTTTTTTTTAATCGTTATAAATCCGATTCCCTTTTTGTAACCAGTGTTTTTGTGCCATAATAGTTTTTTTTGTTGTTTTGCCATCCTTGGTTGAATATCTCAGATCCACGTTTTCCACCATTCTTAAAATTCTAAAATAGCCTCATCTGACGGGCGTTATAAATAATCGGTTTTAAATTTAGGTTTCCTTCATCCAGTGAATCAGCCATCATCGTTCATATCACTCGCATCTCATCAATTTATTTATCTTTATAGCTAAATTTTCAACCAGTTCTGTTCTTGACTGTACCTACTCCTTTTTTAGGGTTCCGTAGTCAACTAGGAACCCTTATAGTTTCGCCATGTCTGCCCGTCCGTCCGTCCGTCCGTCCGTCCGCGGATAATCTCAGTGACCGTTAGCACTAGAAAGCTGAAATTTGGTACTAACATGTATATCAATCACGCCGACAAAGTGGTAAAATAAAAAGTGGAAAAAATGTTTTATTAGGGTACCTCCCCTATACGTAAAGTGGGGAGTGATTTTTTTTCATTTCAACCCTAACGAGTGATATATTGTTGGATAGGTATTTAAAAATGAATAGGGGTTTACTAAAATCATTTTTTGATAATGTAAATATTTTCGGAAATATTCGCTCCAGAAGTAAAAAAAATGTGTCCCCCCCCCTCTAACTTTTGAACCATAAGTTTAAAAAATATGGAAAAAATCTCAAAAGTAGAACTTTATAAAAACTTTCTAGGAAAATTATTTTGAACTTGATAGGTTGAATAGTTTTTGAAAAAAAATTACATAATAATTTCTGAACTAAGTTTGTGATTTAACCGTATAAGCAGGTGTTTATTGTACCTGTAAATTCTACAAAATCACAATGAAATGACGTGCTTTCAAATAAAGTAAAAACGGTGAAAATCGGTTCACGCAATAAAGAATTATCCCATAAAAATCATCTTCCATTCTTTAAGCTCGCGCGCTATTGTTTACTTAATTTGCCGATAGATGTCGCTGTACGTGGAACGCTTATATCATATCCTAAGTGGGATAAGTCACACTTACTGTGACGGACGGAAAACTACGGAACCCTACAGTGAGCGTGGCCCGACACGCTCTTGGCCGGTTTTTTATTTTATGCGGAAGGCAGACATCCACCATTGTTTGCATATAAATATTCTGTTTAAATTGTGCTTCTATATTTTTTGTGTGAAGAAAATTATAATCAATTTATACACTCCAGGAGTGCGATTTTTGAATCTCACCAAGTGACTAAATCTCACCGATGTGAGTGATTTACTATCGGAAATCACTCACATCGGTGAGAATTAGTCACTTGGTGAGATTCAAAAATCGCACTCCTGATCTTTATTAGGGAAGTGGGACGTCGCATCATAGAGAAGGGGTCTGACGCCCGCGCGGGTTCGTACCTGGTGCAAAGGTTGTCCATCGCCATTCAACGCGGTAACGCGGCTAGCGTGATGGGCACCTTTGCGCCGGGGACAACTCGAGGGGGAGTTTGTGACTAGGCTTAAGATAGTCTTAAGTTATTTTATATATAATGTATTTTGTTTTGTTGACATATTGGTATAATAAATGAATTTTAAAAATGTATACACCGTGTAAAATTTATGACCGAATTATTAATAATATTTTTTTGGTGTGAAGTAAAAATTATACGTGTTCTGCAAAAGTGATTGTTTTACTGCACTTGATACCTCCACGCGTTCCTGAGAAAAATGGTCTTGACAGACAAACAGACAGACAGACAGACAGACAGACAGACAGACGGACAACAAAGTGATCCTATAAGGGTTCCGTTTTTTCCTTTCGAGGTACGGAACCCTAAAAATAAAACTTGCGGGCTTTTTTATAACAAATATTTTTTACAAAATTGGTGTACCAATATAGGTATGTGTCTGTTTTCCGTCCATACATTTATATTCAAGTTTTTCTCATAGGTATAAATATTTGTACAGTCAGCTGCAGAGAAAAAGACCCCCCCCCCCTGCATACAGAATTTGCATGCAGCGTCGGCCTTTTTCTTTGCAGCTGACCGTACCAGCTAGTGAGGTGGATGGAAAACTGTACCTGGACGGGAAACACGTGAAACTACCCTACGAGTATTAAAACCCAGTGTGGAATGTTTACGGTTTTGTATCACTTAAAACTTAGGTAACTTGGGTAGAGTGAAGTCACCAATAAATGAACGATTAAGCAACTACACAAACTTTGGTATTTATTTAATGTACTTACTTACATATGTTGTAACCAATTTTTTATAAGTTTTTTTTCTTTATGAGTCGGCATATAATCTTGTTAATAATAAGCTATTTATTCCAAGCCCTTTTAGGACCGTAGAATATTTTTATAAAAATGAATACGTGCCGGAATAGGCCAATTTGCCCAGAAGATGAACAAAGTGCCCTAATTGTGAACGATTTGATCCAAAAGATGAACCAGTGCAACAGTGAAATCGAGTACCTTCAAAATTAACGATTCGACGCCAATACAATGAACAATAGCCTCATTAGCCCAGCTATACAACCAAAGATTCAAAAATATGCCAGTGAATTTTTAACCTGAAGTATAGTAAATAAAGTTTAGTGGGCTTAGTGCAGTAATTAAAGTCAACAATAATAAATAAACTGTTATAATTAAAATGATTTTAATTTTTTCGATCTTAATAAACACTAAAATTAGGACCCGCCTTAGAAATTTAGTATAGGTAGATACTTAAATAAATAATAAATATTATAGGACACTCTTACACAAACCGACCTAGTCCCACAGTAAACTCAATAAGGCTTGTGTTGTGGGTACTAGACGACGATTTATATAATAGATAGGTATTGATAAATACTTAAATACATACAAAACATCCATAACTCAGGTACAAATATCTGTGATAAATACACAAATAAATGCCCTTATCAGGATTAGAACCCGGGACTTCCTGCTTCGTAGGCAGTGTCACTGGGCTAGGAGGCCGCTTTGTTTTGGCATACATCTACAATTTTTATCGTACTAGAAACCGGATTTTTTTTGGATTGCAGCATCGGGGTTTCGTGTTCCGCCATTAAAGACGTGACTAATTATACATATCTCATCTAGGCGACTTATCGAATTAGGTTCAGTGTCGTGAGCTCTAGTCCTTTATAAGCTTGTAAAGTAGGTCAGGATTTAATTATTACGATTTTTAGGCCAATCGTTCATCTTCTGGGGGTCGTTATTCTTTAGAGGCAACTACCCTAGCTTCCTTACTTACTTACATTTGAAACCATTAGGTAACGAAAACGGGTTTTTTTTCGAAATTCTATACAAAAAGTACCTACTTATATCCGTTTCCGCTTTGTTAACTTATTGTTTACATTTTCGCCGTCTTTTCCTGTAAATATCTGTATAATATTCAATCCTGTTTCTTATTTTCGTCTCATCTCACAAGGCTTAAAGCAAAAATCAAATTACTGTGTCTCCCTTCTTAGAAAAGTTATCGTAAAATGTGTTTTTCAAAGATAAAACAAAAGCATATTCATATTTTAAGAAAGTTTGACGTGTTCTAACTTTGCTCTAAATATAATCTTAGGTAGGTACTTTCGACCTCCGGAATGTTTGGTACTCGTATAAAAAATCCTGCTGGGTTGATTATTTTTCAATGTTTTCAGTGTTTGTATTTGATTGAATAACATACTATTGTATGAGTGGAATGCCCCACTTTAAAAACATGTAAAATAATTATAAAAAATTGTTATTGAAATCAGGTTTGGTCCTAAACAACCGCTTCAGGCCTAGAGCGGAATATAAGTGCCTACATCTTTTTCCAAGTCAAATAAAAAGGTCGAATTGTAAGCAACCGTAAATTTGTTGTTGGCTTGAATTGCGTTGCAACTACCAATTTTTACTGTTCATTAAATTAATTACGTATCCACCTTTATTGTACTAAAACTACGGAGTCTACCAATATTTCAATGGTCTACACGGATGTTCATAAGTAACAATATATACATTCCAACATTGCTTCTCTTATTGACCAGACAGGAGTTCGAAATGCCTCCTTCACATTTTTGTACGCTGTTCCACCTTCTGTCCCGATTCTCCAGCATGAACCGCTTTTACTTAACTATAATTTTCAGTGTGTTACAAATTTGATCTGATTGCATTGGGCTCGGGTTTTATTGCATAATATGACCATAATTTTGTAGTCCCAATACTCATCACATTTGAACAAAATATTGTAACATAATAATCAGATTTATTCTTACACGTGTCACAATTCAGGGACAAAAAGGAAAAAGTTGTTTATTTTGTGTTGTAGTAACGAGAATGATTCTTGGAAATGTGTTATTCCGTTGGCGAAACGAGATCAATGATAATAGGTAAGGGAAGGAGGTAAGAGGTATTATTCACTAATAATATCCTTAGCTATAATACTTAAGAGGATTGTGTCAAAGAAGAGAGTATCAAATAATTTAAGTGAGTATGTGAGTTAATGCACGGAGGTTTAGCTCCGATTTATTGGAGTGAAATCAAAAGGATCTAATAAGTTCTGAGGTAAAATTATTAATGCTGCGAAATTTCCATCAGTTTTCGTTGGAGTGGTCCTTAACCTTTGTAAAGCTTTGGGGATTTTTTACAGACCTAATTAAACATAAAATAAATTATTCATATAACATTCATGTGAGTTTTCTAGTAGGTATTTATTTGCTTTTACGAATAAAAAATATTTTTATTCATTGTATTCATTCTTTGACAACGCTTGCTCCTCCTCGATTCAAATTACGACTATATCTTTCGAGTTAAAATATTAAGATTGTATACGCAGGCAAGTTCAAAAACCGGCCAAGTGCGAGTCGGACTCGCGCACCGAGGGTTCCGTACAAACCTGTAGGTATATAAGTAAAAGTTCATCCATCACGACAATCGAGTCATAGCTACGCGATCATGAGGCTAGGGGTATATGTAGTAACTTTAAAATGATCAAAAATATTTTTATTATATGATGTAACTAGAAATTTACGGTTTTCGCAGTTTTTCCTTTATCTGTGCTATAAAACGTTGCTTCGTACCTTCGTACTTTCGAAGCGATTATTTCTGAAAATATTCACTTAATAACAAAATGTTCAAAGAAACCTCAATGTTATTTTTAAAAACCTATCTATTAATATGCCACATATTGATATTTGGTTAAATATATTTTGAAATTTAGTTACATGTATGGAGCACCCCCTATAAAAATATTTTTTTCTGCAATTTAACTACATAACTAAGTAGCGGCATACAAAAAAACCTTATGTGTAAATTTTATGGATATACATTCTTTAGTTTCCGAGTAAAATGGCTGTGACATAAGGACGGACGGACGGACGGACGGACGGACAGACGGACATAACGAAACTATAAGGGTTCCGTTTTTGCCTACGGAACCCTAATAAAAGTAGGTAAAAATAGCTTTATGCGTTACGAGTCCGATAAAGTTTTTTTCGATATCGCTCAACTTTTCGATACTATTTTACAGTAACTAATAAGATTACTAAGTATTAGTTTGTATACATATTTTGAAAGATAGTTTCTCTTTAAACTGCATAAGTAGAACGCATTTTTGCTTTTCTGTTTCATTTATAAATAATTGACCTTAAGCTAACAGCTGTTTTGCGCTTTTTGCTTGGAGAGATGAAGAAAGTAAAATTTTATTGATTAGTGATGTAAAATATATAAATACGAGTACGTTGGAAAATTAGCCGTTTAAGGAATAAATAGAACAGTTTTTTTAATTTTCATACATATTTTTTAAGCGAGTGTATGTTTATCTAGAGCAATTTTAAGAAAAATTGGCGAATTTTAGGTGGTATTTTTGGGAATGTATTAAAGTATTTCATAAAAATTTTAATGTAGAATTTTAACCTTGCCTTTATGCTTTAATCGTTACTTATTATAAAACATATTGGAGGCATAACAAATAATAAGTAATAAAAAATCAAGCGAAAAGTTTGCACGAATCAACGTCCTCATTAGTGAGCACGTTGATTTTTTGACAAGCTCTGCAAGAATTGAGGTTTCAGGTATTAAATAATAATAAATGTGTACGTTACCGGACTCTTACGCAGATCACTTTGTTAGGCGCGCACCTATACGCCCCCGTACTTTAAGTTGTACCTGGAATCGGCATCTCTCGATATCTCATTTTATGTTAAACAATTTTTTTATGAATGTCAAGCCATTTTACGCTCTGATTCTCCTGAGACGAACTGCAAACGCTTGCGCAACAACGCACAAGCCACCCACGAAAGGATTTAAAAAATCAAGAAGCGAAATACCAGCGCATAAATCCTGTTTATTATTTTATGCATGTTTTCCCACACATCATGAACACTTAAAGTGCTGGTAGTAAATATTTGTGAGAGAAAAATGCGCGGGGTTTTCCGTGCAGGCTCACTAATGGACTGGTTCACTCCTTGTTTGCGCCTCGGGATCACCGGAGTACGTAACGACTCTGCCCGTAGTGCGATGGAAGTGCATGGCTATTTGTTTATTTTATGAGTGTAAAATCGAAGACGGTGTAACGTAGAATTTATTATTATTTGTGTGAAATATGCAGGTATTCAATATCAGGTACTTCGATTCAAATAATTTGAAATGTTCTTGCTTATAAGCTTTGAAATATTCGGATATTTGTTTTGTCGCAATGCCCTTATTTACGAGCCCTGATGGATATGTTTTTGTCTACTCAGAGCATTTTAGTAGTAGTAGTAGAAAAGTAGTTTTTGGGTAAAAATCTATCACCGTTTTATAATAAATATATAATATTAGATTTTTCATAAAAATATCTTACACTAATGCAGTTAATGTACAAGAAGTAACATTCAGAAAAATATAATAAAAGTAAATTTTTGTTTGTCAAATATTTCTATTACAAAACAAAGGGTTGGGTCATTCCTAGGCAGCTAGGGAAAGCGACACGGCATAGCTACTCGTATATACTGATTGTTTAATTTTGAGTCTACGAGGTCAAATGTGCAATAGGAGAGCACAACTTAATTTGGACAATAGTTTTGGAAAATCCTGTTTTTCAGCAACAAAATTTAGTGTTTAGGCAATAAATACGCTGAAAGTAGACTACATTAATTATTGGAAGTAAACTTTTAATAATAATTACTTATAATAAATGTGAAAATAGCTTTGTACGATTTTTTTGCATCGGGGCTCGTATACTACCCTTTGTTTTGGTAGGTACGAGTAGGTGGTATAAGTCGTTTTACAGAGGGTTATTACCTGCAAAGGAAACGCAAATAAGAATCAAGAATGCGAAGGCAAGTCACGCACGGGTCTGAAAATCCTTCTTTTTATAGCTCTTTGCCGTTTCATATGGCAAGTAAGACAAGGGCAGGTGTGATAGAATTTAAGAACAAGAGTAATAAAGTGAAATAAATAAAAAAGTTGTTGAAGTGCGACGTTCAAAAGCCGTAAAATTTATACGACCATTTGCATGTAGGCCGGACACTTCGGGATTTCACAGCCCCTTTAGGGAATTAAATCTTCTCTATTTTATTACCCCTTTGTTTTAAAGTAGCCCCTTTCAAGTTTTTTTGTTGGACAGAAATATTTTGATTAGGTATTCGTCTTGCACCTTCATTCTTTGATTTTATTTAAGATTCTATAGATCTATTTCCTTATTCAATAGCATAACTCGAAAGGCATTTGAAGATTTCCTTACTCGCGTTACGTAAATATTTTAGTGATTGATACTGCCTCCACAGTTCTCACCTTCAATCTTAATTACTGGCGAACGAGACAAATGGCTGTCAACCAAGATAGGATTTACCCATGATTTACCTTAGAGGAGAAGTATTATCAAGGTTGTCTGGAAAAGATCGCTCTCTAGCGATAAGACCACCTGTTGACTGCCTCTATTTTTAATCTGTGTATGTACTGTTTGGTTTTTTTTAAGGTGTGCGATAAAGAGTATTTGTCTTGTATTGTATTGTTGTATTAAAACCACACTTATGGCGTAACGATTTATATACTTATACCCCTATTTACTCTCAAAATCGGGATGAATATATGTATACATTGGAAAAACGTAAACGTAGTCGAAGGAAAGTGCTATAATTAAAATTAATGCTAACTCTTTTATTTTATTTTTATACCCGTCGTCATTTGTCTTCCAACAATAATTCAATAACTGTAATACAGGGGCTCTAAAATGCTACGTCAAAACCGACGGTGGGGACATGAAAGATAATGTATCGTGGGAGCACATAATCCTTACACGGTCACCGTGCGCGACAACAATTCATTCATCACGACGAAAGCCCACGAAACATGTGACGCCGTCGCCTGAAGTGTCATTGGGGTATTAATTTTGTGAATCATCCCGGGGAATAAACGGGGAATTTTTTGGGACAACCCTAACACCGCATGTTTTGAAGCGCCACGTCGCGGTATCTGTTTAGGATGCAAAGTTTATTCGGAGACCAATAGGAGATTTAGTATAATTCAAACTTCTGTAATTTAACTTTACAAAAACGCGGCCTTTGTAAAACAGCAAAATTTTCTGTAAATTTTTGGACATTTGCGACCTTAGAGAATTCCACCCGGACTAGTCATGCCTGTCGTTTTCTATACAAAAAAAGTCGGCCGATTTTTGCGGGGGAGGGGAACGTCAAATGTATTGCTATTCGTACGTAACGTACAAATAACCACGTCAGATAAACGTCAGTCCATACATGTGTATGACCACTGGTCATATGTTTTCGGCTGAGGGGAACGCCTGTCAATGCCGACTCCGGTTGGTTGAATCCTCTAAGTTTGCGACCCTCCAAAAAAATTCAAGGTAAGTACACAATTTTGATTTTTAACCACGGCAAGTATTTATTTCGGACGCGCATAAATATTCGTACCAACACTTGGCTATTTGCAATGTCTGGATTCAACCGATTATTTTGGTATTATTTATGCTACGGCCGCTTTGAATTGTTAATAGAGAATTTTCACGTCTAATAATCCCGTAAATTGACGTTCATCCTTTAAAGCGACGCGGTTAATTTTACGGGTAATACAGTTCCGGGAACGCAACCGCTTTGTTTGACATAGCGTAGATTTGGTTTCCGTTACAACCAAATATTTGAAGCTACACGCCTTTATACGGGTGGAGTTTTGTTGATCTTTAATGATGGTTAATAACATTACATGTCTTTCAGCTACTGAGAAGTATTTAAAGCAATGTAATATAAGAATACTAACGCAGTAATAATATAAATGAAGATTTTTTTTCAATGAGGGTTTCCGCGATCGAGTTTTTCACTATATGGCAGCACCGTGGCGACAGGTCTAGCTGTCACAATCCACCAATCATGTTTAACCATATATTTTTTGATTGGTGGATTTTGACAGCTACTGCCAAAAAGACCTGTCGTCACGGTGCTGCCATCTAGTGAAAATCTCAATCGCGGAAACCCTCATTGGTGTAGAATATCGAACGTAATATTTTTAATGATTTTTCCATGTTTTAAAGTGGGGCCTTCCACTCATACAATAGCCCCAACTAATTAATAACTTGATTCATAGCTTAATTGGTAAAGCGATCTAGCCCTGAAAAGGCGTATCTATGCAGGTTTATGTCCTGCTGGGTTGATTATTTTTTAAATGTTTTCGATGTTAGTATTTGATCTAATAACAAACTATGGTAATATTTTTCATCTGTACCTATAGGTGCCTTGGCACAGTCGCCATCAAATATATCGGAGCGGCCAAGTTACAAAAAAATATCTTAGCATGCACTGTATCGCATAGACAATAGAGGCGTTGTTCACATATTTGTGACCACCTTGGCCGCTCCGATATATCTGATGATGACTGTATCTATGTTTTTGTCTATTAATTTGTTACTTCCTGCGTTTTTATTAACAAACAATGCTTATTTTCCCAACAGATATGGTTGATATTCGTGAAATTGTGTATTGTAGCTTTATGTTACCCTGGCCGCGATTGGAAAAATAAACACACACACTGGACAGACACAGCTCCAACCCAACTCAACTCAACGCTACGAGTATAACGACATTGACATTTGCTATTCGAACAGATTTTCATTCAACATTGGTCACACATTGGTTGTACCAATGTGAGACCAATGTGTGACTAATGTTGAATGAAAATCTGTTCGAATAGCAAATGTCAATGTCGTTATAGCCCCCTGCCCCTGCATTGCGGCCCCTGTATTGTAAAAGGTGTCCTGGATTTTTTGGTGTAATAGTTTATATCGAATTTTTATATCTGATATAATAAAACCATGTATCCGGGGCCAAATATCCGGAAAATTGAAGATGAATCTCACATCTACAAACATTTCCATGTTCCGGTATTTTGAGGCCTCTCTTTAAGACCGGAAATCCTTTAACGAATACGACTGTCTATTTCTTTATTTAATCTTTATTGCATAATACAAGATGGTAGAAATAGCGAACTTAATGCCATAATGCATTCTCTACCACTCAAGTGCAAGGTCTATTAAATATGACTGTATTTTTAAGAAAAAAAAAACATATCTCTATCCTATCATGTTAACAGTAAAGCTTACCCATCAAAAACATAAATGTGAAAGGCTGCCAAGTTCGATACTATGGGAATGCTTCGCCTATAAAAGAAGTGAGATCTGAATAAGTACCAAGTTCCATAAAAATACCTCAAATCATAAATAGTTATAGGAATGCACACTTGATTTCCAGCAGTTTTTAAGGTACATTTTGAATAAGTATCACGTTACATAGAAATACCTAAAATTATAATAGTCAGAGAAACGCACACCGGTTTTTTTAGCAGTTTCCTGATAACATTTAGTATTTTCAGTACTTTTTAATGATGTTACTTGGCAAGTTTTAATAGAAAATTATATACTTGACACATTGCAGTCCAAAGGTGTCGATTCATTGCATTGAAAAGGTGTGTGGTGGTGGAAAACTTGCCAAGTAACATCATTAAAAAGTACTGAAAATACTAAATGTTATCAGGAAACTGCTAAAAAAACCGGTGTGCGTTTCTCTGACTATTATAATTTTAGGTATTTCTATGTAACGTGATACTTATTCAAAATGTACCTTAAAAACTGCTGGAAATCAAGTGTGCATTCCTATAACTTTATGATTTGAGGTATTTTTATGGAACTTGGTACTTATTCAGATCTCACTTCTTTTATAGGCGAAGCATTCCCATAGTATCGAACTTGGCAGCCTTTCACATTTATGTTTTTGATGGGATTTCATTTATTTTTGTTAGGTGTAGGTTCTTTATTATTTTTTTATCACGGACGGCGCGAGCGCGGCGGACGAGTGTAGGCAGCGACGGAGGGTGCGCGAGGCGGGGAACGGAATTTTTATCTAGTAGCACTATACATACATATATCGGGATTTCGGGATCGATCGGGCAGCGCGAGTACCTATAATCTATGATAAATCCTATTTTACTATTTATTTATAGGTGATTTTTACAAATAAACTGGCTCCCTACACCTATAAAATGTACCTACTTACATATAATTACATACATCAATAACGTACTTTATTCTGTTTGTAAGTACGCTACCTACATAGATAATTAATAACTTGGTAATACCTACCTACCAGTAGGTATTATAATTGGTGGCCTATTATGTAGCCCTAGAAGTGCACCATCCCATCTCATCCCGTGGCGTATCGGAGGGTGAGATGGGCAGTAGTATATATAATTCCATCTTAGAGTATATATGATTTCCATGTTCTTGAATCTGCGATTTTATTAGTTGTAAAATTAGAAATTATTTAGACTATGCGAGAAAAAATAGTCTTTTCATTTTTGTTTGACTGATTTAGCGCACCTAGTGTACCTAGTGTACCTAGTGACCTGCTTTGCACTTCGTAAATCGTGGGTTCGGTTCCCGCAACAGACACACACAGAGTGGTGAACAATTTTATTGTTCTTGTCTTTTAGACAAACATGTATTGTCTTAAATTGGTATGTATCTAAATTTAAATAAGTCTTATCTCATTTCCACTCCATACCTACTTAGAGTAGAACAAAATTACACATTCGTTGTTTTCGAAACTGACTCACACTTGGCCGTTTTCAGATTTTTACTTTATTTCGACCTAAAGACAAACCTTCGAGCTAAATTTTAGGTCGGTACGACCATTGGAAGATAGACCCATTTAGTTCATTATGACTTCATAGTAGAACAAAGTTACATCTTCGCTATTTTTAAAACTGACTCACACTTGGCCGTTTTCAGACTTTTCCCTTTACTTTGACCTTAAGACCTATCTCCATGCCAAATTTCAAGTCAGTACGACCATTGGAAGTGGTCTAGGTTTTTGATGAGTCAGTGAGTCAGTGAGTCAGTGAGTGTATAGTAAAAATAGCGATTTTCTGACGTCAATATCTTAAGAACTGCTATAGGTAGAATAATGAAATTTTGTATTCAAGACAATTAAGGGGATGTCAACAGACACTCGAAATTTCATATGCGTAGATAAAATATGTTTTGAGTTATAGGGTGGTCGAAATTGGCCCGAAATGGTTCGTGTAATATAACCCACGGCCGGTGTGTCGCTTTTTTTTGCTCGAACTTGGCGGACACACTGCCGTGTGTCTAGATCCGAACCCACTAAAGCTTATCTTTTGCATCAGTTAGGGTGTTGCTAAGAGTGGTAAATGTAACATTTTGAAACAAATCATGATGATTATTGTATTACAATTAAAACGGATTTATCGCGTGTTAAGTACTAATTTAAATCTCCCGACGTTTCGAACTTTTTACAGCGCTCGTGCTCACGGAATAGAATAGAAAAGAAGAAACTTTATTCAGAAATACTTAACTATTTAAACATAGTTTTAAGCATATTATTATTTTAAGAAAACCACTGTCAGTATATTGTTGTTAAGCGTCACTGAAATGGTTTCGTTTCGTTTGTATGGGACAAACGAGAAATTCGTCAAATTTGAATACGCGCAATAAAATGTTTTGCAATCAATTGCCACAGAGGGATGAAATTGCATAGGAGAGGGATGGCATTTGGGCATATCGTTTTCCACGTCATACAAAATTCGATAAACAAATGCCATCCGATTTCAATGATTGTAAGTGCGTTTTTCCTAAGTTCTCCTCCACCGATCGAATGGTTCGATAACTGCCCGGCCTGGGCGGATGGCAATTTGTTTCCGGTATCTGTAGGTATGTAACGAAGAACAAGCATGCTAATTTTCAAGCGGTTGCGTGACATTTTTTTTCTTCGGTCTCGTACAGGGCACCAGTCCAACCAGGGCCGCGATTCGAAAAATAAACACACACACACTGGACAGACACAGCTCCAATCCAATTGTACCAATGTGAGACCAATGTTGAATGAAAATCTGTTCGAATAGCAAATGTCAATGTCGTTATAGCGTTGAGTTGAGTTGGGTTTAGTTGGGTTGAGTTGGGTTGGAGCTGTGTCTGTCCAGTGTGTGTGCAGGAGGGATGGCATTAGATTTTTGTTACATAACCAGCGTACATTATTTCAGGCAACCGCTGTTTCAATAGAATGCCTCGTGTTAAGAAAAAAACTTTTGCACCCCCCCTCTATTTCCGCCCAGTCCAAGTTGGGTCAGTTTGGGTTGCACAGAGCGGCTCCTCATCACTTCGGGAGCTTAAATACCGCGAGCCATCCGGTTGCCTCGCCGTCACTGAAACTACGCGTCATTGCTCTGAATACTAGTGAATAATACGGAAGTAAAATTAATAAAAACTACCTATATCTATCTGTTCATTCAGGACATGCTACTAATTCTCCTAATCATTAGTGTGTCAAACAAATCATGGTAATTGGTTTTGTTGCAAAAATTGGAAAGCGCCAAATGGGAATGATAAATGGAGCGGTCCCCAAGCCCAAGACTTTAATCACAGTCATTAGCACAGACTGTAGCTCCAGGGCTACAGGACACTTGCCTTCTAGATGGAGCATACATACCTACAAACTACTCGCGGTCACAGAGACTTGTCGCCCATATACTAATTACAGTAAGTACAGTCGCCATCAAATATATCGGAGCGACCAAGGTACTCAAAAATATCTAAACATGCACTTTATCGAATAGAGGCGATATTCAGATATTTGTGACCATCTTGGCTGCTCCGATATATCTGATGGTGACTGTAAAAAGGTCACAATCATTTTTAGTACGGGTTAGTGTTATGCCTGTTTCCTTTGGACACTTTTAAAATTAATAGTCTATACGGCCTGTTTTCTCAGCGGATCCTTACAGACACGTGCAAACCTACTTCTTAAAACTTGTATGATAAAAGCATACATTTTTACGAAATGATTATGATCCTGATAGCACATTTCAGTTGCATACAACTTACTGCCTGCGACCACGAGCGTTACGGCTTACGGCACGCTCGAAACGCCAGGAAAATAATAAAAGTAAGTTTACGCGATTAAGTCCTTATTTTATCAAAATAATTTACAAATACTGACAAATATTATTCAAATTGTACTTAGCTTTTGAGGTAAAATGGATCGTTACTTGTCCTAAAAAAATAATGTAGGATGAATCGAGTGGAGCGGCTTACTGGAATAGTAGTTTATCTACACTCACATTGTAAGTTCTCTAAAACGTGTTCGAAAACGGTAGGCAATGGCCAGCATTACCACAACCGATTTTACTATGATAAGCTTTTTATCTGTGGCAGTAACGTAATTTTAAGTTTAGATGTTTAAATATTGATGTGTTATGAGTTTTGATAACATAATGTACACCTGCACGCTCCCGCGCGGCCGCCGACACGCTCCCTCCCGACCGCCGGCACAATCGAGTTGGCCATGGCGGTGCAATGGCGGCAATTCTATGGTTTCGGAATACGGCATTTAGGATAAATAATATGAGTGTAGATAAAGCAGTGTATGCAACTGTACGTAATTAGGCCTTATTACGTAACAGTTACATAAACTACTATTATGTAACTGTTACGTAATAAGGCCTAATTACGTACAGTTGCATTCACTGCTTTATCTACACACATATTATAAATCCTAAATGACGGGTTCGGAAGCCATTAAAATGACCGCCATTGCACCGCCATGGCCAACTGGAGAGAGCCGGCGGTCGGGGAGGAGAGCAACCGCGGTCGGGGAGGAGGGCTGGTTTTTCATTACGTTACCAAAATCGATGTTCCAAATTTGAAACTCACAACTTAACAATATTTGAGCATGTAATGTCAAAATTACGTTACTGCTACAGATAAAAAACTTATCATAATAAAATCGGTGGTTGTTATGCTGGCCATTGCCTACCGTATTAGAGGACTTATAATGTGAGTATAGATAAAGTATTTTACAAGTACACGAAAACCTATGCCTAGTGAACTCGCGGTCATTGAAAACGTTTCCAAAGCGAAGTCTGTGGGTGGTAGTCCGTGCCCGGAGTATAATTGTCATTACTTGCCGTCTCAAATCACCCAGTACTAGGTGAGCTTAAGATAACTATTAAGTACGCGTCTTTGGAGACCATACTTATATTGGTCTAGCTGAGGTAATTGCTCGCTAGGTGAATAACAGGTGTATGGCTTTGGAAACTCTAACCTAACTTATTTCCTATTTTAATTGAAATGGTTACGCTTGTTTTACCTAAAAAAATATTGGTTTTTGTTTAAATTTAAATTGGTATAATAATTTATACTTTAATAGTTCGACAAGATCTACTATTAACATCTATTAACGTAAAATTGTTTCTGAATGTTAAATATAGTGTAGTAACAACTAATTGATTATTTACGGATTACACTTGCATACAAATGCAATTTTAAATTATGAACGTAAAATTCCACTCGCAGCAGGCATCTTCATATAATAATATATACACATTATTATATAAAGATATTATTATAAGAAGATAATTATATGAAAATTATTATGCGTACTTTGCGTAAGAATTTTATGCTTCACGTGCTGTATTAGAATTTAATTTTAATATAGATAACTAAGTACCCTTTTTATCATGAATAATAAATAAAGACAACGAAATACCTAAGTAAGTACTCATTTGTACTTAACTAGATTTTGAAACCTAAAACTGTTTTACTGGAAGGGTCAAACTCTTATGTATGTAGTTGTTCGCTTTCCTAAAACGATACATTACAAAGATACAAGGGGGTTTGTATCAGCACTATAACTTATTATAATCCCTTAAGTAACTTACATCCATATTTTATCAGTGACGTGGGTTCCGAAGTGCTAGATATTATTTTCCATTTGTCACGGTTTCTATTAAATATATATGTTTCGGCTCCATTTCTTTTTTTGTACTTACCAAATATATATCTCTTCTGACACTTATTGTAAATTGTGACAGGAAAGCGAGTTTTCTAACGGTATTTTTCCATTTATAAAGTGATCGTGACTAAATAATTATGTTCTAATATTAGTGCTTGTACTTCTGCCTTATAAGACTAGTAAATATATTTATACTTATAAATGTATAGTAAATGCTGTAAGTATATGAATAATTAACTTACATGTTAATGTCCTTCAGGTCAGTTGTACGTGTTTCAAGATCTGAAAAGAGAAAATATTTTTTTATAGATATAGGTATCTAAAAAGAGCCTGTGAAAGTTGAGTGGTGTTTTATTTGTTTGTGCACATACGGTGTAACATTGAAAAGTGGTATGATCGACGACATTTTTAATATAGGAAATAGGTCATATTTAGGACATTGTGTCATAACATTTTGCGATGTCCTGAGCTGTAAAAAGAGCATCGAACATCGTTGATCTCTTAAAGTGGCTAAATTGCGCCGGTGATTTTTGTAAATATTCTAAATAAGAAAATCCAATTAAGGATGTATCTCCAAGCGTCTCCTTTCAATAAAAGATGAATTTTGTGAGGGCAAAGGGGAGGCTCAGGTGGCTTTAATATAGCGGCACTTTGTTGGTCGAGATCGTGGCATCATCTAAACATTAGCACAACGGGATCGTGTTCCACCTCTATTGATACCAGCGTACCACCCGGAGATTCTCCAGGAGATATTTACATAAAAGGAGGGTGAATAAACGCAGAGTTTATTAGCGTGACGTAGGCAATTTTGTAACAACTGAGTAAGGTAAAATGATAAAATAACGACTGGGATAATAAGTATATAATCAGATGTTATAAAATTAGCATCAGCATCAATGTTTAATTACATCTTAAAATAAAAACAGCTATAACGAAGTTAAAGAAATAGCGGATGGTATCTCAAACATCAATTAATGTATACTTATTGCTGATATATTTAATAAGGTTGGCATAACTTGGGAATTTTACTGGTAAATACTGCATTTCTAGCTAAATAAAATGTAAAATTATTACGATAATTTTCCGTTAAGATTTCGATCTCACACCTATAAGTGCCTAAAACTTATTTTACAATAAAATGGGGAAAAAAAAATTGTCAATAGGATTTTGGCGACATAAAAGCGGTAAATAAAGGTACTTATAGCAACGGATCTTTTATGGTGGACATAATTATTCATAACTACTGCAAGGTTTTTAGGTATTCTATGTAACTTCTTGTGTTTATTTTGCGAATATTTTTTTACGATACCATATTAAATATTGGTGATTTTCACAAAAATATTTATGAAGATAGTAATATTGTAGAAGTAAACTAATAATGATAGGTAGTAACATGGTAGATTGGTGGTTTCTTGTACCAAAGTAACAAACTAACTACCTAAATGATAAGTAGGTAGGTAACTATTATACAAGGTGTCCAAAAAGAGTATCAGGTATTTGTTTTCTTGATAAAACGAAAACTACTAGTAATCAAGTATAATTTTTATTGTTAATTATTGGATTACAAAATGGAAAATGATTTAGAAAAGATGTTAGGTATCCAAATGGCGACCGTAACGCTGCTGACACTCTTCTAATCTGGAACGAAGATTGGTGATTATACACCCATATATAGTTTTTGATATTCGATTTCGATATTGCTGCCATTTCATCATGTTCATCGGATTATTCTCATACACCTTACTTTTAGCGTGTCTGCATACGAAATGTTCAAGCGGGCTAAGGTCGGGACTTCTAGGGGGCCAGTTTGATGTTACATCTACGTTAAATAACTTTATTCGTTAACGGCTTCCATTGAATCAGGGTTTCAGTACTACGCTCGTACGCAAAAAGCACGATGCGTCTCCGGGTATTGCTCCATTGCCACTAAAACTCCACAAAATGGCAGACTCTACGATCTCCTCCCCGCTCCCTTCTGCCATTCCGTTCCAAATGGAGAGCTAAAAAATACCCGATACTCTTTGTGGACATCCTGTACTTTTACATGGTGGTGATTAAGTAATTGAATTGTTAACGTGTATATAATATATATACTTTTGAATGACGGGGTGGTTTAGACTGAGTAGAATTTATTATTGTATCATACTAACTAACATAGCGTTAATATTATAAGTAAAGTATATAAGCATAAGGGTTCTTAATAAAATACTGAACCTAATTTGGGGAGTAGGTACTAAAATTTGTAACTTTTTGAAGTCTGCGAATCGGATTTGCGCCTCAATTAATGGATAATATCATTAGCAAAAAAACGTTGTTACCAACCCTATTCCATAAGGCTACTTAGGCTCTACACGTGCAATATTACCTTAAATAAGACTCTAAAACAGTCAATGCCTTTTAGCGCTTGGCGTTGCTTAAATAACAAGTCAACAGCATATCGATTGTTGATTTAGACCTGTAACACTCGTATTGCAGCGTAGGTATAGCTTAATAAAATAGAACAAATTGGCAAACAAACAAAGGTTGGATGCTTCAAGAGCGCCGTGCTACAACAGAGTGATTATTTAAATATTCGTAGGCTTTCAAGACGGCCCGGACTGAAAGGACCGATGTTACAATAGACGCTATGTCACAGCAGTCCAGAACCCAATTAAAGTTAATAATCCTCTCTCAAAAAGATTATAAAACGATCTCTTTTTAAATTAAGTCTTGGATTCCGTTGTTTTATCTCAGCGAGTGGATTTTTAATGTGTAAATTTCATCTTTAGATATTACCTTGCCTTTCAGTTAGAATGTGATAATTGAATAAACACTAGGTTGCTTACATCAGTTTATATGTAAATATATAGAAGATATGTACATGCTTACTATGCAATTGTAATAATATAGACTTACAACTAATATCATAATTGCATATCAGTCTACTCGTATTGTGGGCTATTGTAGGCAGAAAAATATGGGATTCAAATATTTCGTACCCTTATATTTCTGTTCAGTAAGTACATGCTTACGAAAACCCTTCCAAAGGTAATATAATAAGTAAAAGTAAAATAATAGGTAATAACGAAATGATACCAATAGGATTATATAATCAATAATATAATAACAAAACTGCCAGTCCCCGTGTGACTAGAGAACAGGAAAAACATAATTTATTTAAGTCCGTCAGGCGAGTTGCAACATCTTTCGTGTTAAGAATGGGGGGGGGGATTCAATAGTAAAAATGTCACTGTAATTAGTCGGGCTCTCTTTTTCTTTTAAGAGATTTTCTTCGTTGATTTTCCCTAATATGATAATAAAAGAATATTTAAACAACGGAAAAAGTTCTTGTTTTATTTATTTTAAAAGCTTTAAAATATATATCATCAAAATAGCAATGAAAAAAAAAAATGGGGCAATCTTACGCAACTCAACCTAGTCCCAAACTAAGCAAAGCTTGTACTATGGGTACTAGGCAACGATATACCTACTAATATGGATATTTAAATATAAACTTACATAATAAAACACCCATAACTCGGGAACATATATTTGTAATAAACAAACAAATAAATGCCCTTACCAGGATTCGAACCCGGGAACTTCTGCTTCGTAGGCAGGGTCACTACCATCTGGGTCAGGAGGCCGTTTAATAAAACAATAAAGGTCAACCCTACTGTCTCTTTAATGTGTACCTCAAAATACTATAAATAATTAATCACACAGTCGTTCGGCTATTAATATAATTACATAAGTACCTTTATACATTGGTTGGACGAGTCACGTGATTTTTGTTTCCATTCTTTTTAGATCCATATATGTACCTATAGAATATAAGTACATAACATCGAACACGTACGTAACATTTCATATTGAGAAATATTCTTCTGCGGTTTTTTTATTTTTCTTATCCATTGTTAAACTCTTTATTAAAATCTTACAATAATAAAATAACTATAGTCAAATTCCGATCAAATATAATATATTTGGCAGTTATATAACACATGGAGACGATGCCACAGGAATCCGTGTGAGCAGTCAATGTACCTACAGAAATTCTCCATATTGCATTCCAGAACTGTAATGTGGGTGTTACTTGATGTTGAAGATATTCGGCGTCACAAGAGACTAGATATTCTCTATAAAGTTTATAATTATGATAATCTAAATCAAAATTACACTTATGTGCTCCAATTGTACTAGCTGACACTCACCCTGGCTTGTATTGGACATATTGGATAAGGACAACTATTTTAATCATCTTTCCTACGGAGCACTTAGGATATGTTGGTAAATACTTTTTACCAGCCATCTTAACGATTGTCAGAGAAATTCTTATTGCTAACTTCTAGACACGCTATAGCCCAATCCATCGCTTTTGTTTGTTAGTTACAAAAATAAATTACCTATCTATTTTTTCCAAAGCACCGATATCAAGCTTTCATATACAGAGAACGCGGCCATTAAAATATCATTGTATACTTTCTACTCTCTTATGTTTCCGGCATGCCTGGGTCTGCCATATAGAATGTCGATTTCCTTTGAGTCCACCCTCCCTTTTGATCTTAGGCACCGGTTAATACAAAAAAAAAATCTGCTTACATTTATAGCAGCACCATTGACACATCACCTTATTACCTCTTAAATAATTCTGTCTGTAAATAAACTACAAAGTTTTGATAATTTGGAAGGCTGTGACGTAGTTTTTGGTTGGAACTTAAAGTTACTTGTCTTATCGTATATTAGTTAAATAGTATCCTGGGTTAAGATTTCCAGGAAACCTCTTTCAATTACTTAGTAGTTCTTTTTAAACGCAGCAATTGAGCTATGTTCAAATTAATATAAGTAACTCTTTCAAGAATAATTATTCGAAGAACACCGTACATGTAAAGTCCTCAAAATTCAGGAAACTAGCTTAACTTTACAATCTATTTTACCACATTACTGTTACGAAGTATAGGTATCTAAGTAAAATATCTACCTACCTACTCTTACTTAATGTTTAGGCATGAATAGTCCCTTCGAGAGATGTTATTCACTGAAATGATTCGATTGATGGATAGCTTTCCGAGAAAGTTAACAGAGGGCATAAAGAAAACAAAAGTTGGCTATTTGGAAAGGAAATTGGTTGAGTAACATGACAGATGAACCTCTGAGGTATTGGAATAAAACTCGAGTATTGCATTAGGTACTTATTGCTCTCATCATCTAATTAAAACCTGTATAATATGTATAGTACTAAAATAATATAAACGTTTATTTATGAAAGATAAATTATAAATATTATTTTAAGTACCGATGTATCATTATGCCTATATTTTGTAAAAAATATAAACGAAAAAGTAATATACTAAGCCTATCACAAAATAATATAAGAAAAAGTCAAATTAGTTTTAGTTAAGTAAGTAAGTACTTTTATTTATACAATTGACTTATGTATGTATGCTTAGAAATATTGGTTGATTTATTAAGACTAACCTAAGTGACTCACAAAACCCCAAACAACCCGAGACAAATAATTACTTTCCTTTGGACTTCAAAAGGTCTCGACCCCTATACGTTTTTTTGTTTGTTCATGCAAACGTTTTCTAAGTTACTAACTTTTACTTTCATGTTCTTATTTTTACATGCACGTATGTACATGTATACAATTATTGTGAGCAAGTTTTATTTGAAATCAATTATAGATTGTATTACAATTAAATATTGCTGAAGGTAGTTGGTTTTTACCCCTAGGACCGTATTCTAACTTTAAAACACAAATAAACGCGATCCAACTTCAATACAACTCCAATGCATTAACAACGCAATACAGCTACGGCATAAACATCTGAATCAGAAATATCAGAATTTGCTTGAAAATATTCCAACGCAACTCCAATACAACTTCAATATTGGTTGATTGTTTGTTGTGTGTTGGAGTTATGTTTGAGATAGGTTGTATTGTTATTGTATTGTTAATGTATTTTAAAATTAGAATCTGTATTATTTTATTTTGCGTTGTAATGAATACTTAGGTTATTGCGTTTATTTGGTTTCCGCTAGAGATCTGGGCCGCAAAACTGATGGGCTAAAACAACCACCGTGTCCACAGATAGGAGACTCATACGCAGAACAAAAAGGCTTTCTCCAGCAGCAGGACTCTCTTGAATAAAAAAAGAAAATGCGTAATTGTAGAACTTCTTACTTATTAAAAGATTTGAGCTGCTACGCGAGGTAAAGCTGTGATTGCTACGCCGTAGCTCGTAGCAAGGATTTCTTCGTATCTATAGGCATTGCTCGTTAATATTTGATGCCATGTGGTACTTATGGTATTTTTTCACCACATCCGCGCCAGTCATTTTTATCGTTAGCTGGTTCGTTGAATGCTGTTGATGCACAGCATTGGGGTTGCGGGACTTTCTGAATAAATGAAGATATACGCGTAATCATTCAGCTCAAAACAATATCTTGTTTGTAACTCAGGATGTTTTAACGAACTTATATAATACAGAAAACTACAAAAGGCATACCAAAGTGGCACGAAAAAGGGCTCTTTTTGATTGTCTTTTGTTTGAAATCCCGACCCCGTGAAGGGTACGGGCGGCTGGATTAGTTTAGCCTGTATATTGCTTCATGTCCTATATAAAATTGGTGCAAGGTATTAGGAAAGGTGGAAAATGAATGAATGAATAGATGAACCAAGTGCCGTAAAACTTTTTAAGACCTGACTATAGTGGTGGTGAGTTGATGAAATGATGCCAGTGTCGTTCGTCGATCCTAATATGAATCGACTTGTTATAGAGAGCCGAGCGAATGCAAACTGTAATTATCTGTATTATACGAGGCCAATGATATATGTATTAAAATAAATGTGATTGGAACTTAGGTAAAATAATAAGTCCACAAGCCACCATATTTATCGCATGCCCGCTCGACCATAACGCAGGACCGCCATTGTACAACAGCGCTCAACGATATTGGAATAGTTTGTTTGTATTTACCTTTCGACAGGTTACATACACCCCGCGTTTTGTTCGTTTTGTGAGCCTCCGGCCAATTCGGCACTATTGCATGTTTCGTGCATTCTGTTTAATATGCTTTCGTTTGACATCCGTGGACGGACGAAACGAAATGGAACTGGGATGGGAACAAAGACTCCTTGTTAAAAATGTATATCTCACCGCGAACAGTCAATATTGCTGATATATTTAGGTACATGAACATTTTTTTAAATCAGGATTGTTGCAACAATGTGTGAATTCCAAGTGTCCAAGTGTGCATGCAAATAATTTGTGTGTATTTAATATTTAACAGATAAAAAATGTGTATGTACAGTCGAGGACAAAGAGATGTATACACTTTTGGACCTTATTACAACGCAATAAGGTCCAAAAGTGTATACATCTCTTTGTCCTCGACTGTTACTGTACAGACATGATAACCGTGTGAACAATAATATACTTGTGTGAGTGGGTAACTACTATGACTATGAACATAGGTGCCCACAAGCAAAAACTAGCTAAGTGATCAATATCAGTAATATCACAATACTTTCATGCAGACCAAAATATAGTTATTTATTGGAATGAAGGTAAACAAGAAACAATGCCAAAAAAGAACCGACTTCATTTAGACTCCACCTTTCCAACAGGAAATCCCCGAGCTACTGTAACATATATTTAAAGAACTAAAGGTGTGCCTATAATATTTGCAGAGTTCCCTCAATTTCACAAGGATCCCAACATCAGATCCTGACCTGGTTACAATTGGACCAACTGTCAAGTATACTCTCAAACAAAAAATGATTTTCCAAATCGGTCCAGGCGTCTTCGAATAATCGGTGAACATACTTAAAAAAAATTGCAAAAACAAAGAAAGTCGTTTGAAAACAACGAGAAGGCATCTCAAAGTACTCTGTCTCTCGATTAATTGTAATGAAAACGGCTGCCTTTGAAATAGCTTATCCCTTAACTATTAGGTTTCTGTTATCTCCAAGTAATATTATAGTTACATAAACAGTCATAAAATTTGATGTAACCAATTTGTAATAATGTTTGAGTCGGGTTCACGTCATGTTCTCAAGTTTTAATTGGTTTATGCTATGTGACTTGCTTGACGCATTCACTGCAAACCTCGGTACACAAAAGACTTTTGTAAAAGGATGCAGTTCTATCTTCTGGGTCGGCTCGTTTGCAAAAATTCACGGCATGTCACGTTGTTATTTCAATCATAATGAAATGCAGACAGATCTTTACGGATAAAATCTTGGAATACCTGGCGGTATTTTTAACGAAAAAACATTCTTAGGATTTCCTTTCGTCTAAATGGAGGTAGAACTAATACAGGAACATCTTTGTTGTTACGTCTAGAGAGGTTGGATGTAACATTTCTTTTAAATATTACTTTATGGGGCGCTCCATACATGTAACTAAATAAAAAAATTACTAAATATCAACCTGTTGCACATTAGCCGATAGGTCTTTAAAAATACCATCGAAGTTTCTTTAAACATTTTGTGATTAAGTGAATAGTTTCAGAAATAATCGCTTCGAAAGTCAGACAAATTGTGTCTCCCCCCCCCCCCCCCCAGTAACTTTTGAACCGTAAGTTCAAAAAAATTGAGCAGATGCGCCTTATCACATACTTTCTACGAAAATTATTTTGATCATTATCGGTTTAGTAATTTTTGAGTTATCTCCAAAAAACTTGTTCTAAAGGCATCAGATACGACCTTTTGGTATTAGTTTGGTTCATATTCCATTGAAGGTACGGAACCCTCCATTATGCGTGGTCCGACATGCACTTGGCCGGTTTTTGTTTTATTAGATGACAATGAGTTGCGTTTATTTAATTAATGGTGGATTTTTCGTTCAAATTAGAGAGCAAACTAAAGGAAAAATCCACATCAACACGACTAAAAAGTTCTATATTTTTTATTATTTAGCACACATATTTTATTAATATCGTAATGTTACTCAAAAATACTTTATCACCTATCACAAGAGACAAACTTCGAATCACCAACAAAGAATTATCAAAATCATTAACACTATCATTATTAATAATGTCTAGGAATGTCATAAATAAAACAAGAATGTCCGTTTCAGATCTCAATGGACCTTTAATGGTCGCTCCTGTTAGAAAACAACGTTATCTGATCTTACTTTATTATAAATAAATAATGCGAAGTCACTTATTTTGGACTTCATTCTTGTATTTCAATGCGAACATCATTTTGAATAACTCACCTGCTTAGCTTCTTATGTACCTAAGCTGCGCCTGCGTGATAATATCACGAGCCGATTAAACATGCCCTGCAAGCGCCTTTTACATCATAGGGAGGTATGCGCGCATTAATTTGCATAATCCAAGTCAAAGTTCTTACAGTCCGCAGCAGAAGTAGCCAAACGGGCGAGATGTTCAAAATTAACTTAACACAATCTATTGGAGAATAATATCGAGTTCAGGTGTTTTTAGAAACCTAGTCAATTTATCTACTTTTACTGTAGGTGTAAACTGTACTTATAACTAGTTTTTTCTCTCTCTGACGTTCATAAGTGCATTGTAATGTGCCTAAATTGAAGAATAAATATCTTCTATCTTTTTCTTAAAACCTATTTTTGATGCTGGTATTATTTGTTTTGCAGAATAAATGTACGAATTTATTTTCTCGGTTCCATGGAAGGTAGACGATAGATTGATCATTAGATCAACCCTCGGGTTAGGTATAGTTGGATTTCTTAAAAAAGTAATAGTGACATTTTGAGACAACACAAACACTACACATCTACCATGGTGCCGGGTTATTGATAATGATAAGGTTGGATTTTAATTTATCTCTAATGGTTGTAGCGGTCGACAACTAACAATATTCAATTGAAACCTTTTGTTGACGCACGTATGCGTAAATAAAAAGTTATAAACTCGTAAATGTAGGTTTAAGTCAATAATTACTAAAGTCATTTCCATATATTTACTAATATTTCTTTATTTTGAGGTAATTACACGTGACAGTAAATATTATACTATAAAAAATATTATAAATAACTATAAACTAGAGACTACCTACAAATAAAAAATGTCCTCCAAATCGCTGCCAATGGGCAGGGTACCCAGAAGGCTGGCCGCATTACTAAAGTAAAAATCTAAAAATGTACTATAGTACCATAATATCTCTATTACAAAACCGCCCCTCAGTTTACCGACCAGCTTATTTAATTTACTTTGAGACCCGATATTGGGCTACAGCGTTTGTGCGAATGCTTGAACAAACAGAGCTAGAGTAAATGTTGCAGTTTACGAAATTCCTTAATTGGCGAGTTCATACCTCACTACAAATTACATAGGACCAGCAAACGTAACTTTATCCGGACTCAGTGAGCTTAGCTAAATGCTTAAACTAGCGTATAGTCTGCCTGCTACCTGCATATAGTCATTGATACCCATAATCAAATGTGACGTTTTTGAAATAGACTCTATTAACAACCGACAATGATGTACCTTTGACTTGAAAATCTTACAAATTATTTATTAGGATTAGGGCAACTTTTCTAGTTAATAGATTATAGTTTTAGCCACATCAAACTTAAACGGATCAAATCTGCATCAGAAAGTTAGCTATTTACTTGACAATTTTTTGTTTTTTATTTTTTTTATTTTATTTATTCAAATAAGTTACACAGTATTACAGTAATAAAACCAATGCACTGCGAACTACAAAAATATACAGAAAAATATTCATAACTAGTTTATTTAGGCGACGTAACTGCGTGGCTCCGTTGCGCCGTCTGATCTGGTGTAGGATTCGGTAGAGTGCCCCGGAACTGCCGAAACACAACACCCTTCGGCCAGAAGTCAGAATTCGCTATCGTGTCCTGCAACGGTCGCGGCACGCGCACCACAAACGAGCTGAAGTGCACGTAATGGCGGGACCGCAGCTGGTGCACCCTCAACGAGTAGCCAGTCTTCCGGCGGACGTACTCCACCACATCGTCGGCCACGGCGGAGTAATGCAAGCGCGACACGTAGAGCGCCTTACTCGGTGTCGCAATCCGAAGTCCAGAATTAGCCGGCTCGGCAGTGCCACACAGAGTCTTGCGGGGCGCCCTGCACGCCTTGCGCTTCCGTTCCACAAGTGTGAATCCCTCCTTATCCACATTGGTGCGGGAGGAGTTTTCCTTATCAGGAACCCGTACTACCCACGCCTTAGAAGGCGAGGAGGCCCGGTAAGCTGCGACTGGCTGACCGGCAACGTCAGCATAAGCACGCTGACGTGATTTAGAAACAGTAGGCGGCCGCACACGCGAGGGGCGCGCGGGCGTTGCAGCGGCGGGTGCGGCACATTTTACATAGTCAGCAACACGCAAACTGACAGACTCCGCGTTTATAGTAGCGGGTCGGTCATCGCTCTTGAAATTTGATTCCGCCGACCGAGTTGGAGCATTTCGCAAACTATTGACTTCGTTGCGTAACTCGGCAATAGTGACTTGGGCCGCTTCAAATTTCAAAATAATTTCTGCTAAACTCGTTTTAAGGGCCACGATGTCCTTAAACAAGCAGCGAACGTCGATATTATCCGGAACATGGGTCGGCAGGATAGAGGCATCCGTCGCCACAAACTCCGGAATCCGCTCTTGATACTCCTTCAGGATTTTCATAATATCCGCAAGGGTCTTCTTCCCGGTTTCATCCCCCTTCCGGTGAGGTACATATGTGCCGACGATCCCAAGGGTCTGGCACAACACCTGCTTCGCTTCACAGATGTCTTCGACGGTGAAACTCGATGCCCACGAACTGAACTGGACAGCGGTTGCCGCATTCATCTTTTCTTCCAGCAGCATCTTCTCCTTCTGCTGCAGAAAGGCGAGGAAATCGTTCACGACGGGTTGACTCTGATTGAGGGCACTCATCGTGTCGAGTCGCTAGTAGCGGCCGGGCCGCGCTAACTTCGCAATTAATATTTATTTAATTACTCATCAATGCGTCTAGGTCGCTTGGCGCACTGGACAATATAATAATCTCTGATCATTCCAGAATCTAGTTCTTTCTTGGCTTCTCATTCTTGGCTCAGATGGAAATAATGAACGAGCGTCAAACAGCGTCATAGGATTAGCGTGGCAAGCGAACTTCTAGGCTTCCTAGGATACATCACAATACCTGTTTTCCAGTAGAAGCCGGGAAAACGAAAGAATTCGGAGTTTTATGTTTATAAGTGAACGAAGAAGCAAATGAAGCAATGAAAACCAGTTTCTTTGTAGAGCAATTACCCAGAAAGTGACCCATATTAATTTCCATTAGGAACGTCAGAGTTAAACTTTTTAAAGTTATACGTGTATCATAAAATCTACAAATTCTTACTTTATTCCATCAACATTATTGTTCAAACAAATGGAAACGAAATTTTTTCCTTTCGAAATTATATGCCAAATGCAAAAAATGTTATTTTAAGTATGAAAACGTGTTCAGTGAGCTGGATTTAATAAAAGAGTATCCAAACAAGAAGTGGAAATATTCCACGCCTTCAATTTATAATTATTTAACATTGCGACATAATATTTGTTGCCAATAAAATGTTATTGGAAATGATAAAAAATTCGGACTTTAAATGTAGCAAAGTCTTGATTATTTCACCCAATAAAGGTAATGCATTAAAATCAGCATTATACATTGGTTTTAAAATCATGGAATAGTTCCGTTAAACAAATATTTGAAGATGTCTTTAACATTTTGTCACTTTAACCAATAAAATATATATTGTCTTAACCAATTTTTTTTTCAATTAAATCAAAGTTCCGAGAGAATGTTAAACTCGGTATTAGTTAGGCGGCTTTCACACTGCTGCGGTTTCCACATATGAAGCCGGTGCGTGAGCGAGATAGCGCACTGCATGTGTATAGCGCTGTCACGCTTGCACACCGTCGCCGCATGCGGTTGCGGCGCCAGTGTGATAATCTCACACTGTGTGTTTTTTTTCTCTTAATAATTCTGTCATATTTAATGGACCCGCACCTACTTAACCTTTCTGTTTCGCCCATTGGTTGACTGGTTGAGAATGCCATATGGCATTAAGTCCGCCATTTGTATTGTGCAATAAAGATTAAATAAATAATCGCCTTAAGAATGAAGTCATGTAATATCAATACGTTGTCGAAATACAGTACTTAACTCTGTTGTATTTCGTACATTTGTATATTTAAATAAATACATCTATCCTTCCGCAATAGGTAAGAAAGATTCCTAATTATCATTATTACGTATATCTGATATGAAAGTGGTAAAGACTTAAATTTGGATATGTTACGCTGTAAAGTCTTTGCTTTATATGCTCTTATTAATAAAGAGCTATATTGTTTCAAATCTTGCTAGAAAGAGGCGATATGCCTTTCGGGTGTTCTCCGTAGCGTAGCGTAGCAGATTGTAGTGTTTAGACATATTTCCCTCGTGCCAGCCGTAATATTGCGGAGTGAGGTAATCCGATTACATGGTCCGAGGAACTGCCTTATTCTCGAATGAACATTTGACAAGTGTCAAAATGATATTGGCTATTTCATTCAATTTGTAAATAACACTTATCGTTATTACTCATTCCCATATCGTTATTATTCATTCAAGTCGCCCCATTAGTTTAATTATGTCTACTGTTACATGCAAACGCATGAACAAGAATCTCCGCAATGACTGTGCACTGTATGGATTGATAACAATGATAATTTATGAAATTATGAGGAATACCATGGACTGCAGCCGGATCAAAAACGACAGGAAGAAATAACATTAACATTTTTACTTACTGTCATTATAAAATTTCCTCTAAGAAAAGACTAACATTTCCCGTATAACAAAATTTACGCAAATTTAATTACGTTAGCTCGATACAACTAGCTTTTAGA
This sequence comes from Pammene aurita, assembly GCA_947086415.1. NCBI lineage: Eukaryota > Metazoa > Arthropoda > Insecta > Lepidoptera > Tortricidae > Pammene > Pammene aurita. The sequence continues at coordinate 14,559,857 of OX352298.1, forward strand.
TTACCAGTTAAATGTGTGCGAGACCGCAAACTATTATTAATGTTTTAAATTGGTATCAAACTGATATTGAATTTCAGTTTCTGAATACAGACTGTGAATGCTGAGGTTATAGGAGATCCACGAGATCAACTAAAGAACTTTTGCTAGTTCTGCTTCAATTGTACTGAAGGACGTTAGCTTTGTAAACATAAACTGTGTTAAAATGTTGTCATTTGATTTATAGCGCTAACAATTTTATTGGCAGTTTGTCGGTTACTACCTTTATTTACTTAACAAAAATTTATTTGAAAACGTATCGTAAAACGATAAATAATATATAAATCTTGACAATGAGTAAGTAAGTATACTTACTAATTGTTGGGATATATTATCAATTAGTTAGTACAGCTGATATACGGTACGAGTATATGAGAAAATGTAGGGAGTATGAGCAATACTTTTTTACATCCTTAAAATTTTGCTCTAATCACTCAAAAAAATACTTTTGGTCTCCATTACAAGGTGTAACTAAAATGCTGGTGTTCCGTTTATGGACATAATTTGTATCGTATTCTAATAATGAAAAAAAGAAAAAAAAAATTATCATGCGAAACGGTTTTTTATGGAGGGTCGGGGTCCACATGTACAATCCAAAAAAATATTTTTTTGCGTCCAAAAATGTTTTCTCGTGCTTTTTCTTAATCGCATACGATACCAATTATGTCCTTAAACGGATCACCACAATTTTTTGTTACACCCTGTACTATAAATAATTTTTCTTGAATGTGGAGACTGAAGATCAAACATATCTTCTGTGTACTGTGTTGCACATGAATTACCGTAGGTACTAAATGTATCGTACGTTCATTCATATGAGCTCTGTTCAAAATTTATTCCTATGCGGACTTGGCAAGTCTTGGAATTGGTATTTCGATTGACTTGGCTATTACTCCTCGTAAAACATTTAACCAATCAAGTTGTTAACCCTAGATTCAATGTAAACGTAGCGAATTGTAATAGAGACGGACCAAGGCTCAAATTCAGAAACTACCAATCCTTTACAAATATCTGGCTTCGTTTTCGTAATAAAATATATTATTATATACAATAACGTTCAAACCGCAAATTTAAGTAGTTAAGCTTTGTGAATTATATTCAGTTGACCAAAGGAAAACCCGCGTAAAAATAAGAGCCCTGCGCAAAGGAGTTTATGTAAAAAGTAAATGCATAACTAATCATTTGGTCTATTTTTTAATCTGTAATTACACTTGACTACAGGCTCTGAACAAGGTGCGAGTGACAGCTGTCACCCTTGCTGCTTGCGTACAAAGCCTGTAAAAGAGGCTTTGGTTTAGAGTAAGCTCGTCAACAAAACTATTCCTTTATCATATTGATACCTTAGATGCCCGAGAATACAGTCTTAAGACTATATCGCCACGAAATATTATGCAGAATATTAAGAGCATGCATGCTCATCACATACTCTGGCATAAACGATGACGTAGCCGTTTACAAGCATAGCCAATGTATCGTGTAGGTGTCTCGACGTGCGCAAATGAGATGAGGCTTAATTCCCGCCCGCCTAGTGCCGCTGACAGGTAATGTGTGCTTAACGTAATCAACTAGATTCAATTTTGTGTTTAGGATGTACTTTGTAATAAACTGATGATAAGTGTGTATAAGATTTTTAGAGATACATAGTTTGTTATTGCTATTGTAGTGTACATCACTTATATAAAATATGATTTTTACAAGTTTAATTTCGATCGTCTACCTGTAGAAGTAGGTAGTATTGATACATTATAAGCAGATAAGCACGTACCTACGCATATCACTTTTAATATTTTTCTGACCCGTTTATAAGTCATAATCAATGTTGATTGCATTGAAATATGCATATACAAAACGTTGTCTTAATAAATCAAGTCAAATGTGACTTGAGCCATTAAACAAATCGACGATAAAATATTAAACCTAAATTGTTTAAATTATGTGTGCAGTGAAGTCAACCGTGGGAAAACTACAGTAAACGACTGGATCTTCCGTTAGCCGATTTTGGGCCTTATGTTTTAAAAAGAAAAAAACAAGGTCTTTACTAAATCACGCAGGCCTCCGTCTGTCAGACTGCCCATAGCGACACATCACACGCGAGTTTTAGGGTTCAGTGGCTGTAAAAATGGTCGTCGTTTTAGAATATTATCTGGGATATTTATAACTTTTTTAAATTACCTACTCATATTATTATATACACCAAGCTGATGAAATAGTACATATCCAATTGCTTTGTCACCAGCGGTAAGACAAGAGCCTTAAGCCGTGCCCGCACTAGAGCAATTCCGCAGGCGGTATTGTGCGAGTGCTGTGATCATAACGGAAGAACCATTGTCCCACACATGTCCTGAACGCCCGGTGTTGTGTTTACCGCTCTGTGACAACAGCGGTCATTTAGGGTAATAGCTATTTTGACGCAAGGGGTAGGCTATACCCTAGGTTATACACTATACCCTAACGGTGGAGTTCCGCTTGGAAGTATTTATTTTGTAAACGAATCCCTATAATATTTTTTTAAGGATATACAGATAATAATCAATTGCAACGAATAGATGACACTTTCAATCCTGAATAATATGTATACTCAATACACCCATAACGTACTAGGTACCCACAGCTTCCTTATAATAGGGGTTTCTCGTCCCGTCCTGTACAGAAAAAATAAATTGAATTATATAATAAATGAAATATGTTGATCATGGTTTTCATTGTTTTATTACTGTTTTTGATATTCTAATAACTTTCAGCACCACCCTCGTAAATTTCGGAGACCGGTTACTTCGTAATCGATTACTACTATTACATTGAGTTGTTACCCGAGCAAGGCGACCTGCAAGAATGATTGTGTAGTTAAATTCGGCCGAAAGGCGAATTCACTAGGTAAGTAAATCGTAATTTATATAAACGGGGAGATTTTATCATTAAGGGTTATTTATGTACGCCTTCTTCCTATTTAAAATGGTATAATAAAATGACATAACGTAAGTAGGAACATGTAACATGGTAAGTGAAAATTGATTACGTGAGAATAAAAATGACGACACCGAATCTCACAAAATTAACATATCATTTTCATTTTTCATTTTTATTTATTCATCAAAACATGGGTTGTGTTTGAAATTAATACATTAACATAAAATATTTACAAAAAATACTTATAACAAACGGGTAAACGATTTCTTTCGATCGTCCTTTTTTGAAAAGTGAACCTACAGTTAAAAGTAAGCTTCAAAAATATCTATCTAGGCTACTTACTGCAGCTCATATGAGTGATAAGATCGCGGATTATGATATCTACCTACTGATATTTACGAGGCAACAAGTGTGACAAAACAAATTATCTGAATCTATCAGGATTAAGAACGTGTTTTTACCTATAAAGTTTACCCTAAATCAGAGGATTAAATAACTTTATTATAATTAGAATAACGTCAAAAGTTCTACATTAAGCGAAATTAAATTTTAACCCAGTAACTCTAACTCGGTTAAACAAACCGAATGAAGCTCGAAATTTCTCATAGACGAGTTTAATTTCTTCCGACGCGAAAGAAATGAACAGACACCTCTGCCAAAATGAAAAGAGCCCTGATTTACAACCTGCGTAAAACCCGAGGCCAGATCTTATTAACATTACTTTTTATAACACGGGGGCGCTAAATTGTAACAATGTAGACTGAAATTTAATTAAAACGTCTAGTCAGTAGGTGTTAACTAGCGCCATCAAAGTGTATGAATGTTTTTGTAGATAACGCGCGCTCGGGATTTGGCGGTTGTGTTATAACGGACGGACGAACTATCATTACGTAGATTAATTAATGCACATTTTTCATCAAGTTCATCAACGCAGCACTTTATTATGTTTTTGAATGAGGTAATATTCTGGAAGCGGATAAAATATTCAATGAAAACTTTAATTTATAATATTTCAAGTACAGCAGTAATTCTAATTTGAAATAAGTAACATTGCAGGTGAACAAAAAGGGTAACCACATGTGTGACCAGGAGTGAAATTCCAAGCAGGAAGATCGCGCGCCCACTGGGTGGATGATGGTGTCAAAAACCTGGCTTACGGAAGCACAAAACCGAAAACGGTGGAAAAAGTTGGAGGAGGCCTATACCCGAAAGGGGTCCTAACGCTTAGTTAATATAATAGATATATATGTCGTGGACGGAACGAGCGGCAGGGCGCGGCGGGAGTAGTGGCCTGGTGGTGGTGTTACGGGTGGTTCGGAAACACAAAGACTGACACTATCAGGAATCAGGATAGCCTAACACTAAACCATTGCACGGACGCACGGTAATGAGAAAAACATAAACACTGGTTACATTTTAAACCAGATTAAGGGAGTGCAATAAACTACCACTGGTTCGCAAGGGAGCCTCTACTGAGAAGAACCAGCGTAAGAAACTCAGCGGGACTTATCTTTTTATCTCAAACACTATTTAGAACTAAATTGCGTAAACTACGCAATTTAGTTCTAATACACTATGATACAGATCACACAAGCACTTTACGTACTTTCTAATCACAAAATGATCTTAAACACTATAACTACGGAAAGAATGACTGAATTTAAAAAGCATCAGGAAAACGAGGAGAGTTACCAGCTTGCGTCCGTGACCGACCCGTCTATATAAGAATAATCACGATAGTGACTGCTCGGCTGGCAAAGCCATAAAAAAGAGTACTGAATCAAGACTGACCGAAGACTGCATTACGACTGAATGCCGAAATACTGCGCGCATGGTTTTATACTGTCACTAGGTGGGTAAATCTTGACTACCGGCGCATGTCTTACTTCAAAAGTGGGTAAATCAAAACGTCACTTTTAATGACTACCTGCACGGACCAAACTTAGACCAAGGTTTTTGTATTTTTAGGCACAAAAAAATGCGTTTACCTATATAGTTTATGCATTATTTTTCATGTTAGAACACAGGTAATCGAATTGAGGTTTTGAAAATACAAAAATGTTAGAAAATTATTACGGATTTCCACTTTTCTATATAAATTTTGTGTTGTTGAACATTCTTAAGGAACAAATTCAAATAAATATTTTTCACGCATGTTCTCAACTCAATTATCAAAGTCGATCACTCGACATTACCATGGACCATGGTGCCTCAAGTCAGTAGGGCCGCGATTCGAAAAATAAACACACACACTGGACAGACAATGTGTGACCAATGTGTGACCAATGTGAGACCAATGTTGAATGAAAATCTGTTCGAATAGCAAATTTCAATGTCGTTATAGCGTTGAGTTGAGTTGGGTTGGAGCTGTGTATATTTACTAAAGTACGTACAGCGTGTTGATACTCGAAGTTATCGTCGAAGGAAACGATATTTTCGCTCTATCATATTCATTTCTGATACTCTAAACATATCGTAGGCACAGATAAATGGTATGTTGCTTTAATATGACTTTCGGTTGTTATCTTGGTATTTGATAGTGGAGCTAGAGCTCCAATTCGGTTGATGCCCGAGGCACCGCGCCATAAACTAGCATATTGCACAAACTAACGTCTGGGTAATACATATCCCTATGTTGATGGATAGAATTAAAGTCATGTAAGTGGTGACGACACTTCACTCTGTCTTATTTGCGCAATAGGTAGCGCAGTTTATTACAGTCTATTACAATGCAGTCTATTAAAAGGATAGTAATCTGTGTTTTGTATAAGATTTTTTTTTACCTGATATGATTCTTTTATTTTATGGAAATCGACTTATTTTACCTATAGGTAGGCAATTTAAAATAAAAGAAATGAACATTCTTTTTTTTAAATAATAAAGTTCTTCAAAACGGTTCCATCCCTATTATATATACTTAATTAAAAGTTTTAAAACTTCCATTGTGTTGTCATTATAATAGTTAATGTGAGGTCACATTAACTATTGTAATGACAACTCATATCTCAGCGCCATCTAAAATAATATACCTATAACCTAACCTAACCTTACCTATGTAACTGGTATTGAGGCCTCGTAACGCACGACTATCGAGATGCACAACTAAATAAATAAAAACTATTTATTGCATTGCAAATTGGATTGCAAATTCTTATAGACAATAATTCTAGCTAATAAATGACATAAAATACTAGTCTTTTGAAGCCAGGACAATTTCACATAAAGTCAAAGGTATGCACATCCATTTTATTTTTCATTTCACCTAGTTAGCTTAAAGCGTGTACAAAATGTTTCACAATTATTATCACTCTGAGTTATTTGCCATTCTTAGCTTAAAATATGCAAAATCCTTTCATAAGGAACATCGCGCTAAAAAGTAATATTCATTTAAAACTGAAATCCCCTGTCCGATGCTACAAAGTGCTGCACGGAGCATTGAGGAAGGCTCAAATAGTTTTTATTCTAGCTTAACTGAGCACCTGTTTCGGAACTGATAAACGCTGACGCTACACTTTTCTTTTAGTTGACATGTTAGAGAAGTTCGTTATAATAATAGCTTAATTTTTTTTCGTGACTGTTAACATCGGTAAAAATTTAAAAATAGCCCGGGTGCCGTATTTTAAACAATGCATTAAAAGCACAATCTATCCCCAACCCATCTCCAACACACAACAAATAATCAACCAATATAGTTGTATTGGAGTTGGATTGTAATAATTTTCAAGCTTACGTTTAGGCGTTAGATGTAGTATTGCGTACCTAAGTAATGCATTGGAGTTGTATCTTTATATGGTTCGTGTCTTTACATGTTTTCAAGTTAGAATACGCCTCCGTGTCAATGTTATTTATATTTTAATAGACCGGATAAAACCAGAACCGCCTGCTGGTTTGCACTTAGGTTAGCGCAGTTTATTAGGTTAGGTTAGGTTAAGTCCGCTTTTTTGTACGATAAGTTTTCTTAAAGGTTAGTTCGACCGTAGGTATGTTTTTTCGGTGACCGTAAATTCAGAAATAAACAAAAGTATAAGGACAATAATTTTGGAAACTATTTAAAACGTGTGTTCTTTTTTAGGGTTCCGTACCTCGAAAGGAAAAAACGGAACCCTTATAGGATCACTTTGTTGTCCGTCTGTCTGTCTGTCTGTCTGTCATTTTTCTCAAGAACGTGTGGAGGTATCAAGCTGAAATTTATATCAAATACTCAGGTCTATTGTCCCTTGGAGCTGTGAAAAAATCAAACTTAAAAGCCAACGCAATCAAAAGATACAGTCGTTTATGCTGCAAAGTTTAGAGTTTTTCGGCACTCGCAAAACCTACGGGGTACTTTCCGTGAACTCAGAAACTTGAAATTTGGCACGAAGCAACGTCATATAGCATAGACAATGGAAAAATTACAAAAATTAGACATTTTTAGTAAAACCGTACAATTTTTTTTTTAAATTTTAAACTTAGGTACTACCTTTTTCCTCGTAAACGCGTGGAGGTATTAAATTGAAATTCATATCAAATACTCAGGTCTCTATTACCTTTAAGCTGTAAAGGTTTGTACGGAACCCTCAGTGCGCGAGTCCGACTCGCACTTGGTCGGTTTTTTTAGGTATGTATATCATAAAATAGCCAATTGATTCACATGGGCGCCAGAATTATAGTACGTAAATGTATATTCAAATCGGACACCGGCAACAAACTATCATATGAAGATATTGACAGGCAATAGTGTCGGAAACTCAACGAGGGTTCGAAAAGGGTCCGGATGCAGGACAGATGTCGGTAGAATAAAAGAGATTGCGAATAGGGAAGTTTGTTGTAAATATGCTTCGATTGGCCGATTGTATACGATTGTCATATCGCCATATTCAACCTGGGGATCGGTTGGTACCTACTGTTACAGCTTTTTTAGGGTTCCGTAGCCATAATGGCAAAAACGGAACCCTTATAGTTTCGTCATGTCCGTCTGTCTGTCCATCCGTCCGTAAGTCACGGCCATTTTACTCGGAAACTATAAGACGTATCTTATGTAAATATTAATACTAATGGACATTTTTTTTTCTTATTCCATCGGAGGCACGGAACCCTGCATTATGCGTGGTCTGACACGCACTTGGCCAGTTTTTGTTTACTTATTCAGTTCGTGCAATAATTTTGCGGTATTAGTTAATGTCTATACTTACTAAGTTCCATAAATTATTCTTACTTTTTTTATAAGTTTTCTGTATCTGTAAGTGTTATGTTCCGTTTCTCTGTGTTTAATTTTGGTAATTTTTTTTGTGTTACCTGTCGTGAATTATTGTACCGGATAATCTGTTCCATCGGAAGATCAGCAGTAAATATCAGCACTGACAATCGTCGGCATCATGCTGACACGAGGCCATTTCGTGACACTTTCTACTAAAAAAAGCTTTTTTGTTTTGTGTCTTATTTTGATTTTCTGTGTATGTGTATACTTATAAACTATTTATATTTATTTTGTAAATAGACATGGCGTTAATCATACACGTCTATGAAGTCTAAAATGCCGTTGAGAATAGTTTGTTCCGCACCATTTTGACATTTGTGTTTCTTAAAGGAAAACAAAAAAGAACCGACTTCACTTAACTAGAATCTACCTTTCAAAACGGAAATGCCCGAGCTACTGTGAAAAATATTTAAATAACTATAAATGTGCCTATAGCATTTGAAGAGTTCGCTCGATTTCTCCAGGATCCCATCATCAGATCCTGACCTGGTTACAAGGATCTGATGATGGGATCCTGGAGAAATCGAGGGAACTCTTCAACTATTATAGGCACACCTATAGTGATTTGACTATTTTTTACAGCAGCTCGAGCATTTGCTCTTGCTAAGTGAAGTCGTTTCTTTTTTGTTTAAAATTACATATATATTTAATTGAAGAACATAAAAGGGTCTAATTATTTTAAATAATAACAACTGTACACTATACCTAAAATCCAAAGCTTGGCAACGTCAAGTATACTATTAAATGTAAGTTGGTAAGACAATACCAAATGTTTACACAGTGGCAAACAAAGATAAAAATCACTTTATTTTGTTTGAATATTTTATTTTTATTCAATGAACAAAAATCGAGTATTAGGAAAGCACAGCATTGATATATGGCGGGGCCGGGCGAGACAAGGGTATGTGAACGAACAGATGTACGCCGAATAAAAAATACCTACAAATTCTGTAGCTTTGCCTTTCGATATTGTACTAGTGAGCTTTCATCATAATAATACAATTTGCAACGCTCAGAGACGAAAATAAAAACAATTTAATTCCTATAAAATAGTTTTCAACGTTTGTTAAATACAGAAAGCAATTCCTATGAAAGATATTTTGCTTGAACATTATTATTTTTTGCTTTTCGTTCTGTGAATGTTAAATTGAATAGAGAAATAGAAATAAGTTAACTTAGACCTACTAGGTAGTACCTCTGTATTATACTACTACTACGTATTAGTACATATGAATAATGAGAAAATATATTATAAGCTTTCTTTTAAAAAAAAGCACGTTCAACTGGTGAAAAACAATAAACGATCCGCATTCTAATATTACATGTAATTTTTTCCTTCGTTTTGATTTAACCGTAAACAATATGTAAAGAGGACTTGACTTAGAATTAAAAAAATACCATTTAACGAACCTAACGAAACAATGTCCATTAAATACTAACGAACGTTAAGAAAGTTGATCTTGATTATGATGAAGAGTGAAAAACAATGGGACATGTGGCGTGCTCTCATTTCGGAGGTCAAGATACTCTTTGGATCGTGGAGTTAAAATAGTTAGTTTTTTAGTTAGTTGATTATGATGAATATGGTTCCTGAATATGATATTTACGTGATGTCAACGGACTATGTAAGGTTTCCTGTATGAAAAACCGACGAACCCTTTCATTCCCGAGCTCAGCCTAGACGCGGACATATGAATCAAATTTCATTCGAACACCAATTTTCTCTGGGCTTGGTCTATCTCTATGTACCTATGGTGCCCGTTCCTTTTTTACAGTTCTAGCGGTGTATTTTGAACCGTGCGACTTGTTTGAGTTCCATGAAAGTTTTATTCCATAGCTCTGGGCTTCGCAGTTGGCGTGTATTTTAAACCAAGTCGATGTTTATGAAAAAAAGTTTTTAAGTGTTTTTCTCAGGTAAGTCAATTATTAAAATGTAGTGACTTTGCTGCAATATTCGCAAAGTCACTGAATAAAATTGCAATTCGCGGTGCCGTTTAATCCAGTCTATAGACGATAAATGCTAATTCCAGCCCAACTTTGAGAACAAAAGTAAAAATTCACCGCTCGGGCCAAGGCGAAAGCCTTTTCCTGCAAATAAGTATTTAAGAAAAACTTCGACTCATAGTTTCAAACTTAAGCAGCTTTAAGTTTTAATATTTTGGCTTGTGTATTGAGAATTTTAGTCAGCTGACTAGGTAAGATTTTATGCAAGAGGATTGGAAATATTTACTTTCTTACTCAGCCAATTATTATTCTAGCTACGAATGCATGAAGTACCTTCTTGTATAACTTAACTTAATATATCTTTGTGTACCGTCTTGGTTGTCAACTTGTGTACACAACAATTTATGCAGGTAAAATTAGTATGTTCTTTATTATGGACGCACATAAGTACCTAGATACTATCAGCCACTTATTTGATCTAGTCATAGGTATTAGTTCTAAATTTATATAAATGTCATATACAAAGGAAAAAATTACCTAAGCCTCCGGTGCCCAGGGCTGGGATCGATCCAGCGTCTTCTACATTCGCGGCAGACACCCTACCCTACCCTGGCTACCCGGTCACAGCAGCACCGGTCGAATTTTTCCGTATATATATATATATATATATATATATATGCAATCTTTGTAAATGCTAAGGCACATTTGGCCAATCATCTAAGGTACAACATTATGAGTTCGTAATCAAAAATATATATTAAAATAATATAATTTGTTCTGCACAGGCAAGTACTTGAATTATTAAATTAATCTTTATACATTACATAATTATATTATCAAAACTATATTAAAACTAAACTTGTATGCATGACAAGGAACTAATAATAATTCACATTATTAACTAATTTTCATTCATCAAATTAGGTATGTGCTTTGTAAGTTCATAAAAAAATATAACACCCACAAAATGCTAAATTAGCATATTAAATCAATTATGCGCGTCGCATTAATGATGCAAATTGGCAAATAAGCTTCGGTATCGTATCGTTGGCGATCCTGCCCGCGGGGCCGTTAAATAAATACGGCTACATCGACCGCCAAGCCGGCTTCAATAGCTACCGCAAATCTACAGGATGTTAGCTGTAATGAATATACATATGTATATTACGTATAATTATCGAAACTGTTATACATTAGCCGCAAATGAGAAAAGAAATCATGTTGTTAATACCAGTACACCATGTATATGTTAATAGGGATTTAATGCAACCGTGTAGTTAACGTACCTAATGCAACTATACACATTATTTTTTTTTGCTTTTACATAAGTAAACAATTAATATTCAGCATCAATAAATAAATATATAATGTTAATGGTTAAGTAAGCCTACGATGGTTGCGAACTTATTTAATCGTGTGGACGCCGAATAAATATGTTTCAGTACCTGTACTAAAGGTGTAATAAATAAATAAAGTCATAATCAATCTGTTACTTTATGAATAGATGTTGTGCTAGACATTGAAGTCATCGTCCTACTTAATTTGTAAAAACATCACTTACACATTCACTTCTTGTAAAATAAACGTGTTTATCTACACTCATACTGTAAGTACTCTAAAATGCGTTCAAAAACCGTAGACAATGACAAGCATTACAACAAACGATTTAACTATGATAAGTTTCTTATCTGCGGCAGTAACGTAATTTTAACTATGCATGCTCAAATATTGTTAAACAATGAGTTTCAAATTTGGAACATCGAATTTGATAACATAATGTTACCGCCATGGCCAACTCGATTGGTCCCGCGCGAGCGCCGGCACAATCGAGTAGGCCATGACGGTACAATGGCGGTCATTCTATGGTTTCCGAACAATTAATTTAATATATATAATATGAGTGTAGATAAAGCAGTGTATGCAACTGTACATAATTAGGCCTTAAAACACTCGTGTGATCTTATTATGAAATTCGCCTGCGGCTCATTTCATAAAACCACACTCATGTTTTAAGGACCCTTATTACGTAACAGTTACATAAACTACTATTTGGAACATCTTAGGTCAGCACTTTGAAATTGTGTATTTTTTTTGGAAAAGGTACCAATTGGCGGAAGACGCTGCATACAAAATTTGTATGTAGGGGGGGGGAGTCTTTTTCTCTGCAGCTGTATATATGTATATATTTGCAAAAAAGTATAAACACCGGCCCCCAAATGGTATCCTTTGCTCTAGCCTATCAAAATTTATTAGTACGAGTAGGTATGTACAGTCGAGTTCATAAATATGTGTAAATTTTTTCACCTTATTGCAATGGATTAAGGTGAAGAAATGTACACATATTTATGAACTCGACCGTACATAGTACGAGTAGATAGTACATAGATAATTGAATTTTCAAAGCACATAATATTAAAATGACGCTGTTTTTTATGTACGAATTCAATATTCCAGGATCAATACATTAATAAATAATGCAAATTGATGAGTAAGCCTTCGCGGCCAATGTTAATCAGATGGTCTCCCCGAGGAAGCAAAATAAATAGCTGCGATGTGCCCTGACCGGTCGCTTACTATACTTGTAGATTCAGAATACGCATAATCCAACCTTATACTTAACGGGTCGATTTCAAAAAAGTATAATTACATATTGATGGTCTTAATTTTTCTAGAATTAATGTACCGTTTGTGACGGCTATGAAAAACTTTTATTTAACAAATAACTTGGGCTTTTTATAGAAAACTAATAGCTACGTTATTAAGCATACCTATTTCACTCAATATTCGATACTCTGGTTTTTGGATATATTTTTAACATGCCTGTCTTTTTATATACTTGGCTCGTTTTATTATAAAGTGGCTATATCTGTCACTTAGTTATTTAATTTAGTAGAACAGCAAATAGCACAAAAACATACATTAATAGGATATTAAAATAAAGATTACCAGATACTCGTATGAATATTACAAAACGTATGTTCCTTTCCAAGCGGATAAACGAATATACCTACATTATTATGTAGGTATATTCGGATTATTAAGCATATAAATACATTCAAGTTCGCCATTATCTGTATACACGGACATTAAAAAATATATCAACAGTACTTTATTTGTATAGATTTAAGGTCGTGTTCACATATTCTTGAACGTCCGTGTGAACACATATCTGAGAAGTCGACTGTACGTATATATTTGCACCTTCCTCAAAACCACCAACGTATTGAGCAATGTATAGAATGCCAATGTGAAGCTCCGGTTGCCTGACTGCTGAATGTTTGCAGAAACGTTATACTAATGGGTGGGTACATTTCAGTGTTTACGCCAATCCACTTAACGACGGGACATCCTACAAATTCCTTTAATCCACCTAATACATATATTCCACACGCACTTAAATCTGTAAATATTCAAATAAATGAAATACTTATTTTACCTATTACAGGCGAAATAATTTATGCACGTCCGCTAAATTTTAATGCAAAATAAACAAATTAATTTATCGCCGAACAATGCAAATTAACGAATAACCTATCGCTGTAGCCAAAACCAGAGATCGTATCCGTTAAATAAATAAAGGTGAAACCCTGCTTTAAATACGTTTGCCTACTTTTATACTTAACCACGTAATGGTAGCATAATAATAATAACACCGCTGACACACGCCACACACTGACACACGCCTTGCTAATTTATTTTGCTAAATATTTATTTTTATACGTGTTTTTGCCTCTATTTGGTCTTATTTACCACGAAGTGAACCCAAAAATTAAAGGCAATATGAAGGTTGCTACAGTTATTGCCTGTAAATATAACGACGGGTCACAATCACAAATAGACAGTTGACAGCTAGTGCTCAAATAAATTTCGGTGAAACACGTACTATCGGGTTCAGAATTGCATGGCCATTTTATGAATGAATTCATTGATAAATTGACCATGCAATTTTGAACCTGATGGTACATTTCAAAGCATGATAACAAGGAGTAAAACAAGAGCGGGTACTACCCACGCACGACCACCACCCTCGCCCGCCTCGTCATCTTCTTCGTCCACTTCGTCGCCGGGCGGCGACATCGAAACAGCGCCCGACACAGACGGATCCAGTGACAAAAGCGGGCCGCCGCCACCGCCGCCACAAACACCTGCGCGACGCGGACGGCCACCGCTGCCGGCACGCTTGGGGCTTGCGGGGCATTCCGCCCCGCCCACAGCTCCCGCTGCCGGTGGTGTAGTGCGTCGCATGAGATGGTCTCAGAGTATGAACGAGAATGTCATGCGCGCCTACTATGGGGCTACAGAGGGGGGAACTAATCTGTGCGCGTATCGTGACCGGATACTTCCTCTGTTTCAGGCCCTTGAACCAACCATTGACACGACTGCGCAGCGGTTATCGGATCAGGTGCGCGTCATTCAGCGGCTAAAGCGGTTGGATGACGCGACACTTGATCGGCTTCGCCTGGAGACTCTCTCTGTTCGCGCGACCACCACCTCGGCGCGGGATCCGCTCGCCACGTCGCCGGATCCGACGCCTGCACCCGACCTGGCATCGGGGGCACCGCGGGTTGATCCCAGCGCCGATGAGGAGGGGATCGCGAATCAGAGTGTGAGTAGTTCAGCCAATGAGCAACTGAGGAGGACTTTGGAAGAGGCAATTACGCAGTATCGATCCACAAACATCCCTAGGCCACGATTACCACGCTTGCTTATGAATAGACGCAATCTAGCGTTAATGGGAGCCCTAAATGATTTGCTAGATCCATTCCTGCGGACTAGTAAAGACTTAGATGATACGCACTCGATAATGTACTGCGGAGCCATCGCGGCGTGCCGTGTTACTCGAGTCAAGTTTCCGGACGCTGAACGTGCACCTAGGACCGCCGGGGGTGTCCCCGCATGGCAGGTGCGGATCGAGCGTCGTATCAACTCATTTAGGACTCTCATTGCAAAGCTGATCTGCTTCAGGGGGGGGCAATAACCGCCCCCGAGTAATGCGCTTTGTGCACCAGGCGTTCGCGGGGACGGATATCGAGCCCCGCGACTACATGGCCAACGTCATAGAGCGCATCGACTTTCTGAAGCAGAAAGTTTATGCATAGGCAAGCCGTATTCGCCGTTACAGAGAGCGTGTGGACCGATTCAAGCAGAATCGTCTTTTCCAAAGTGACCAAAGGAAGGTATACCGAAGGTGGGAGGGAACCGACCCCCGTGTGTCCGACGTGCGACTGCCGGATGCTACTGCCATGACTAATTTCTGGCGTAGCATCTGGTTGGCGCCCGTTGAACACACGAAGGGCGAGTGGATGAGTGTTGTTGAACGTGGGTGCGAGTCCATCGAACCAATGGGGGCTATCACCATCAGCCCCGACGACGTAAGTTGTGCGATCCGTACGGCCCAGAACTGGAAAAGTCCTGGCCCGGATGGGTTGCATAACTTCTGGCTAAAATGGTTTCGATGCTCGCACTCGCGGTTGGCAACACAATTTCAACAAGCCCTTGAACTTGGGTCCCTCCCGCCTTCCTTAACAACTGGTGTAACCTTCCTGCTCTATAAGTCCGGTAGTACCACGGAAGCGAAGAACTACCGACCCATCACGTGCTTGCCTACGCTTTACAAGCTTCTTACATCCATTTTCCATCCAGCAAAAATAAACGCGCACATGGTCGCAAACAATATTTTGGCCTCCGCTCAAAATGGATGTAGGGTTGGGTCCCGTGGTACTAAAGAGCTCCTCCTCATAGACATGACCATTTGCTAACGAGTCCGGCGGAACAGGGGGGCCCTCTCGGCCGCTTGGATTGACTACAAGAAGGCCTATGATTCGGTGCCTCGTTCATGGCTGGAGAGGGTCTTAGAGCTGTATAAAATTGATGCAGCTTTAAGATCCTTCCTTGGCGCGTGTATGAGGCAGTGGACCACAGTCCTTCGTCAACCAGGAGGCGGGGATGACCCCCCTGGCCCGCAGGACTTTATAAGGATCGAGCGAGGAATATTTCAGGGCGACAGTCTGAGTCCCCTGTGGTTCTGCCTAGCTCTAAATCCGCTCAGCAATCGGCTGAAGGATTCGGGGCTAGGTTACCGGCTTCGGAGAGAGGGTGAAGTCATATCTCACCTTCTGTACATGGACGATCTCAAATTATTTGCACTAAATAACCGAGACTTGTTGGAACTACTGAAGACCACTGAAGTGTTCAGTAGTTCCATCAAGATCGAGTTTGGTGTTGATAAATGTGCGGTTATGCATGTACAGCGGGGGAAAGTAGTAAATTCAACAAATCTACAGCTTTCTGAGACAATGACGTTCAGATCTATCTCTGAATCAGAAACCTACAAATACCTTGGTATGTCACAGACTTTGGGCATTGAGGATGTGGGTATTAAACAGGCGTTGAAGGAGCGCTTCTTCGGTCGGCTGACAAAAGTACTTAATAGTCTTCTGTCAGGTGGCAACAAGGTGCGTGCTTTCAATGCCTGGGTGATGCCCCTACTCACATACTCCTTTGGCATACTAAGGTGGACACAGACGGAGCTGGATGCCCTGGATCGGAGAGTCCGTCTATTGCTCACCACACACCGTATGCTTCACCCACGCTCCTCTGTTATGAGATTGTACATCCCACGGAAGTGTGGAGGTCGCGGCTTTTTAAACGCCAAAAATCTCCACAACCGTGAGGTGTACAATCTCAGGAATTATTTCCTTAACAACGAGTGTGGGATGCATCGTGATGTGGCGGCAGTAGATAAGGGTCTCACGCCACTCTCCTTGGCAAACGAGAACTGGCGCAAACCTGTGGTGCTAAGTACTGAGGATCCCAGGGCGGTATGGAAGAGCAAGGAGCTACACGGGCGGTTCTACAGGGCCCTCACGGGACCCGACGTAGACCTGCTCGCGTCGGTGAACTGGTTACGATTCGGGGACCTCTTCGGAGAAACCGAAGGTTTTGCCTGTGCAATTGCGGACGAAGTTATCATGACGAATAACTACCGAAGATATATCCTGAAGGACGGTACGGTCGATATTTGTCGGGCATGCCGCCGTCCCGGAGAGTCACTCAGGCATATCATCTCCGGTTATTCTCATCTTGCTAACGGCGAGTACTTACTTGCACAGACATAACCTCGTAGCCCGGATTATACATCAGCAACTTGCTCTCCTATACGGTCTTGTGGACCACGAAGTGCCGTACTACAAGTACACACCTGCGCCAGTTCTCGAAAATGGTCGTGCCACGCCCTATTGGGATCGATCTATTATCACGGACAGGACTATTGTAAACAATAAGCCTGCTATCGTGGTAATAGATCGACCGCAACGCCGGGCCATGCTCATCGACATTACCGTCCCATGTGACGACAACCTCGTGAAGGCCGAGAAGGACAAGTCCAGCAAGTACCTAGACTTGGCTCAAGAGGTAACCGCCATGTGGGAGGTTGATTCGGTGATCATTGTACCGATAGTTGTCTCTGCGAACGGTCTCATAGCGAAGAGTCTCGACCAACATCTTGAGAGACTTTCGCTAAGAGTTTATGGTTGGATCAAGGGTCAGATTCAGAAGGCGGTAATCTTGGACACGGCGCGCATAGTCCGAAGGTTCCTCACTCTGCGGCCCTAACCACCGGCAGCCTGGGCATTGCTCCGCTGCCGGCGGCACCCTAGATTAGGTTTTTATAATGTTTTTATTGTTTTTGTATGTTTTAGATGTATTTTTATATTTTATTTTGTAAAAATATTATAAAAACTAACCTGAGACAAAAAATAAATAAAGATGATAATAATAATGCCCGCGGGGGCAGCTTGTGGCGAGCTGACGGTGAGTGGCGACACCGCGGACCCCTATTCCAGAGGGCCTTTTCTATCTGGCCCTCGCCTCTGTTCTTGCCTTAACTGGTTGGCCAGAGTGGAGTCGCAAGAGCGGGACCTATGCTCCAGGTTGGAAGTGTAAAATGTCATAACGCCGGCGGCCTGCTGAACGGATTACCGGAATCTAGCTACCTCACCTCTCGACAACCTCACAGCCCACGCATCGGTGTTGCCCTTGAGCCATCTTTGATGTCGCTTTTTACGGGGGCCCATCTTGCGGCGGGCGAGTCACCGTCTGCCGGAAATAAAATTGGATACCGTTTTATTAGGCAGGCGTCCGGTTCTTCATCCAATAGCCCAGTAGTTAGTCCACACTTTTCACCCAATAGCCTGGTACATTTTAGACTCCATTAACTCTCAATAGTCTTTACACCACGGCAGGTGCTGTCTCTGCGTGCGTCCCATGATATGGGTAGGGGCTAGAGCTCCCGCTACACGTGTTACACGCGGAGACGAATACCCGTGTACTTAAGACCGGCGGTGCTAAGGAGCCGGTTTACACGAACCCGCCGGGATTCGGAAACGTCTCCAGGAAACGTTTCGAGAAACGTTCCTACGGGTACACGGGTACTTAATACCGGCTCGAACGGGTCCAAAGCAGTTAGAACCGATGCAAATAAGGTTTACTATTGAATGTAGATGAGGTTGTATGGCATCGTAGGATATTTTAATGACTTATTTAGCTTTAGCCAGCTTCACAATATAAGTAGATATGATTATATATTGAGGTATTCATCGGTATTCTAGACAAAATGAATACATTCCTATACATAGTTTTGATAATTATAAAATATACTTTTACTTTCTTATTACATTTTTATAGTGTTTTAGAATAAAGTAACTAGTGCTTTGAGAAGCATTTTAATATGAACTCGCTTGTAAGAAAAATATCCCGAATGATCACGATGGGGGGGGGGGGGGGGGGGTCAGAGAAGATATCACGTGTAATTTTTTTTCAAAGCGGGAAAGGCAAACGCAACAATTTTACTCAAAAATTTAATCAGATCAAATAATCCGATACGATGCCTATTTTTCTGAGATAGTATCTTGAACATATACGCAATACAGTAGAAACGACTTTAGACTTGCTTAGCGTGTAAGGGTACAAAAATCGGCCAAATATGAACACATGATTTCTGGACAACTGGAAAAAATTACGATCAAACTAACATTTAATATTGAAGTATGTCAATCAATCGATAGTTATAAATTAACAATATACCTACTACTTATTCCAATACTTATTGCATGCACGTCTTCGTAAAAATATCGATAAGATAAAATTAAGAGTATCGACTGATCCGCGGCACTAGTGCAAATTTATTTTGACGTATTATTTCAATTTTGTGACTTAATGTCAAATATTACAAGTTCGCTGTCCATTGAGCGTCAGCTTGGTAAACATCTGAGAAATAAAGAAATAAGCACACAAATCAAGCAATGGATGCCATTTTGACAGCTTGCATAGGAAAACGTTTTTTTAAATTATTTTAAATTATTTTCCTGGCAAAAACATATCAATATTAGGTTTATATTTTATAATTGACACCACAGAATTAATAGTTGTACTGCGATTTGTACAAGTAACAAAGGCGAAAACAGTGATTTTATGTTTGTATTAAATTTATACTGCACCGGTTGTCATGTTACTGACATTGTGATCAAGTTGATCAGGATTTACGGACAGAGTTTTAGCTGTCATGCCATTTTGCCTTATACTTTAGATTTCTATGGTGTAAAATTGATGTCTGGTTACTTTGGAAACGCCGTATCTCACTTAATTTAAAAAAATTTTTTCATAATCAAAGTGTTCTGTCATAATTCTTAAAGAGGTTTTATCTTTATTGGTTTGTTTGTGTAAGGTGACTATGATTACAGATAATAAGATTTATAAGTAACAAAGGTGAAAAAAAATAGAAAGGCGTTATTGTTTCACTTAAACATGATGGCGATGGCGGCTGATTCATTAGCGTGTACTAATTAATTGTAAAGGGTTGTTTCTGCTCACGTCTCGTGAATTATCTTGTATACAATGATGTAAAAACTTCTAGTTTCATTGTTGTGGACTCCACAGCAATGAAACTAGAAACTTTTACAAATATATTAGGTATTCATTATTATACTATATTAGGAGTTTATAAAATCATCATCATCATCAATTGAACTATTAGTTTTATCTCGTCCTTGGTATTCAATACCATGAGATGCGCGGCAGCGGCAAAAAAACTAACCACCAATTTAAGAGGCCTTATCAAAGTACCATGCACAGGTGTTTTTAACAAAGAACCAATATTACTTATGCTACTTTGGTTATCCCGCGATAATATAACTTATTCAATTAAGCTTAGATCCTAAAACAGGTAAACTGCTAGTTGACTTGGGTCACTTTGAGATTAGCGTTCAGGTAATAAAATAAAATGCAGATTTTACGACACCCTTTGGTGCAAACGTGTAGATTTCCAAATCATAATGGCCACCTATTTTAAGCTCTATGTGGTTGTAATAAAGTCAACTCATCTGTATAAACACAAGACCTTAAGCGGCACGATTTTAAGAGGATTTACTTAATCTATAGCATAGTAAATGTTTCCTTTTGTTTTGACGCCACGCGGTCTAATTTTACTGTGATACTTATAGGTAGAAGGAACTTTCAATATAATTAAAAATAAAACATGCCTAAGATATAGAATATCCTATTAAGTTTTAGTATGGCTTCAGTTTTCCACTTAGTCGGTCAGTTAGATATTACAATCTTCCCGAGTTAATCTTACCATTTTAAAATAGTGTTAGTTGTTTTGTTAATAGTTTTTTTGGTTTATTGGTTTTTGTTGTTATAAAACTGTTATGATTGCATGTCAACGAGCTACCCAGAAGAATATAAAAAACTTGTAAAAAAAAAAACAATTTAACTGGTAAGTAGCATTAATACCAAATTATTTACTACTAATACAAATCAAGATAATGTTGAGTGTATTTAGTAATAATAGATAATCATGTTATGAGTACATCATTTATAATGTATACTTATATAGTGACATAATTTAGTGTCCATAATAAGAAATTACCTGTTTTCAGATATAAAATTATTCGAAATGGAAACAAATGGTTGATAATTTTAAAAAGGACCGTTCTGTTACTTCTGATGCTCATAAGTTTAAAATAGTAAGTTGTACCTTTTATGACACCGTAAATCAATTCATTGTATTAAACACAATTTATAAGTAAATGGTAGTAATCAATTCATAATAGGACATGTTCGTTGTAGTGTTCTGCCTTTTCGCCGAACTTTTTTTGGCCGAATTTCACTTGCTAACCAACATTTCGCTGATGATTCACTTTAACAACTAACTATTAGCAAAAATTGTATGATAACGTTTCATTTGGTAGAATTGTTTTAAAGCTGATTTATTATAATGACTCAAAACTTTTGGGATACTTATCATTTGTCAAATCTATCACTAGGCCAAGCAACTATTAAAAGAATAACGTTTCGTTAGTAAGTATATTAACAACAGAAATCTCATATGTGACGGACTCCAGTTAGGTGCGACGACGAGCGAAGCGAAGAGGAGCGTATTAGATCTACCGTGAACAAACAGTGCACGAAGCCGACCGAGCGAAGAGAGCGTGCCGCCGTAACGGCCGGCGAGTGCCAGAATCGACTTTTTAATATAAAGATATCCTAAGCAATAAGTCCAATGAATAAACTATTGTATTAAAATAATACTAACTACCTGTATTTAATTTGCCTACAGTGAAAATGGCATCCTTACGAAATGAATATTACGCAAATTAAACCATTCTATACTCGAAAGGCGGCATTTAGAAAAGTGACTTTATAAAAACAGGCCAAACGTACAGTTGGTAACTGAGAGAAATAAAACAAAATCTTTTGATAAGTTGGCACATGATCATTCCGCGATGTGAAATTACGCGAAAAGTTTGTTGGGAACTAATAATCGGCAACATAATTTTCAGCGTTAATTTAGAGAACCGTCCGTTGTACTAGGGTAAATAAATCGGGGATAAAATGTCCAAATAATATACTACAGCTGCTGTGCATTGTAAGTTTCAAATTATTTTTCTTGCGCGGATTTGAATACCTAACCAAACCGTTCTAACCGCCGCCGCAGAACACTATCTAATTTTAATCAAATATAGTGTTTTTTATCATTAAACAACTAATACAAAGAGCTCAAAGAGGACCCAGTGTGTTGACGACGAGGGACCATCTTGTCCCTTTAGCCGTCAATACAGTAAATCCTCCTTTCTGTAAAGGGTCGGCAACGCGCATAATAATTACCTGAACCTTTATTTTAAAGAACGGAGACACTATTAATTCAATGAAATAAGTATTGAGTATAACGAAGTAATATTTATATTGCTAAAACGGCAGAATTGTTATTTTAATATAGGTAATTCATCCTTTATCTATTGAAAACAAACCCGTGCTTCTATCTGCGTGGAAAAAAGGTTCGTTCAAATTAACCGTTAACTAAATTTCAACTCTATTGACTCGCAATAGGATTCAACATGACTAAAATTCCCTAAGCTACCACATGTATTCATTAGTAGCTCTTAAACGTCTCGACCCGTATCTCTGCCACTCGTCAAGGACGTTTCAAGATCCGCGTGTATTTAAGGAACGTTGCTTCGGCTACCCGTTTACTCGTGGAAACGGATCTTAATTACACGTTTCTTTATTACACGTGGGAAACGGGCCAGAAAACCGTGTTCGTGTTACTCAGAAACGGATCTTGGAAACGGGTACCCGAAACCCGGAATCGACCGCGAGCCCTAGTAGGGGCAGCATCCGCTTAGTGTACCCCTCACTTTTCATTAAATTGTCGAAAGGGTCTCTGCGCGTTGGCTTCGGCTCCGCATATGCCTTCCAAAGGTCCGGAATACAATTGTTCCGTGGTCGGGAAAGACATACAAATAATAATAAATATTCTTTATTGTGAACCACAAGCGAAACGAGGAATATATACAGCGATACAGTGATAAAAACTAGGTAACAACAGGCGGTCTTATCGCTAAAAAGCCACGAGCAAAAAAAGCATACGAGGCCACTAATAAGTACAATTTAAAAGCAAAGTAATCTCACTCAGATATACGTTCTTATTGCACAATAAAATATTAATAGAAGCAGTGGTGGCAATGAGCAACGAGCGAGAATACAAAGTTTGGCCGGGCTGGTGGAACAATTCTTGTGGTCCATACGGGGCGCGTGCTCGAATATTGCTGCTATTAATCAGATTCCGCGGGGTATGGCCCAAGAAGAATGGCACCGCAAACAATTACACCCCTATAGCTTTATGGCTGCAGTAATGAGTATATTTTAATAGAAAACATTAATCTAAAGAAACCTTATACTAAGATTGAAGTATTAACCTCCTTTATGATTTAAATCTATGGACAATTAATTTATTCCTTTGTAAAGACGAGGCAGAAAAAAGGAAGCGCCAATAAAAGAAGAAAGAGCGGAGAGTATATAGCAGCTTTGTTTTTACTCTATCGATTGAAGTAAACGAGAAATATCAGAAAATGGAAGGGGATATTAAATGACAATGTAAGCTCACAAACAATTCGCATTGAGTCTCAAACTTCTAAAAGTTAACAATTTCAATTTTGCTTAAACAAGCAGTTAACTTTCATTTCATTAATACTCAAGAGACTTCGCTTCGTTTCTGTATAGGTACCTATGTTAAACGCATGTTTCAATTTCGCTCGAAGTACAATTTCATTTTCCGGCAACCACATATTGTCACAGGTTACTTCATTACAAAAGTTAAACAATCTTCTCTAACTCGTAGTCACATGAACTTTTCGATTGAACTATCAGAAACAGCCACATATTGGCTTTGAGGAACCAATTAAACTTTTCATCAGAATTCAGAAACTAATTTTCAGGAGTTTGACAGAGTCAGCGGTTTGGCCAGCAGGTAACTTCCCGGAGCAAGCTGGCCTGCACGATTTATCGACGAGTTTTCATTTTAGCGCGATAACTAAATTTCCGAATAACAAATTAATTAACTCGCCAAATTAGCGTTTAATTGTGTTCGTCGTCCATTTTATAATTTTATGTTAATGTTCTAAATCTACATTTTGCTATTATGAACTTCTGTACCTATCTAAAATGCAAGCCGTTACAGTTTGAAACAAAGTTCAATACATAACGCTAGCTTAAGATCTCGGACGTCATCATAATCCTAATTGACTTAAATTATCATAATTCTAGTTTCAGGTTACCCGACAAATATCTTTGTGCTTCAGCTTCATTGTTTGAGATTTAACTACGAATACGAAGTTGATCTTAGCTGTTCGTTGTAAACTAACATATTCAACGATTATCTTTCAAACTTTTGATATTAAGCTGCATAAACTGAGTATGTGTATTAAGAGCACCCACGTGAACAAATGTAAAAGTTACAAGTTACAACTTACAAAATGCATGATATTTGTTACAAATTAAGTTTTTAATTGCAGGTCAAGCATGTTTTGATAATTTGGTTTTGTTTCTATTAAAGTTGCATCGCATTCCATTAAAGTTGCGGTTGAGCCAACAAATAATTATGAACTTGCTGGCATTGTGCGATGAGAAAGTTAGTTTCTTCAAAACACTGAAAGTATTTGACAAGCTTAATAGTTTGCTAAGACAGATATTACTTTTGAAATAAAAATAATTCTGGGAACACTTCCAAATAAGTAAGAGATGTTTCTTTTTTAGCACATAATCGCACCTCTTGACATAGCAGCAGGAACTGTTAGGTATAATTTAAAAAGGCATCACAGATAAACTGTTTAATGGTAGACTATCAATCGGGCTTTCAATAACTCTTATACGGGACTCATGAGATACCATCCATCCAGACTACCATCAGGAGTTTTCCTTTGTTTCATGACGAGGATTCTCCGTCGATACGGACTGTGAACTAGTTATCACCTATTGAAAACGTCAACGCGATACGATATCACGGTGGGAAGGAAACCTTTACAAATCGCATATAAAGACTTGTAATGCGATAGTGGGCAGAACAGATGTAGGGTAGCCATTGTTAAGCATAACGGTCGACGCTCACGGAAGCACTTGTCACTGTCACGTGCGAAGAGGACCGCGTTCAGATAAATGTTGTTGTATCACCGACGCGGGCATTACCCCGACAATATGATGGCTTGTAGACACGAATGAATGTAATGTGGCTACCACTGTGAAACTTACATTGTACGACAATAGATGAATTTAACCCGTTTATGTTTGAGTGGCGGTTTATGACAAGTTATAGATAAGTCTCATGTATTTATCAGTTGTGCCTGCGGATACAGATTAAAAGAGATGTTATTGTAATACATGGTTCATTCGAATTTTGGCGCAAGATTATATTTTGAAGTAGAAGTTTAAGAGCAAAGTATCAGGGTATTAAGTTATAATGAACATATACAAGTACTCCGAAGTTAGATGTATTTAGTTAATTAAAAAATACTTTAAAACAGAGCTATTTCCGAACTTAAACACAAACCATTCCATAAACAAACCTTATACCTATCTAAGATTCTAAATTGATCAATCCTTGAGATAGAAATCATCCTACCGAATCCATAGCCTTTATCACAGTCCATTGATACTTAAACGTTTCACTGAAAGGCTTAAGCAACAAATTAGTAATGCAAATTCTTTAAGCCCAGCTCATATTATTAACCGTATCCTTTCAAGGACCTGATAAATAAACATGAAGGTGGGGCGATCGGCCCATGAGGGTCCAACTCGATCTGATACCTACTAAATGCTAATTTAATTTTGAATTCCGGCTAAGCGGACCATGCAACAACTTCTCTTTTATGTCTGAAGTGCTTGACGATTCAGATTTATTGTTTATTACACACCTTTGTCGGGGAAAGCGCAATTTTAAGCAAAAAGAGTAACGAAGCAATTTTCACTTTGGCTTAAACACGAAGCTCTTATCTTTTTCATTTTGGTCTATAAAAATAAATTAAATGCTTATTCAGAGATTTTTATTTACTATTCATATCTTCAATAGTTTGAATATTACTCTATGTAACAAAGGCTTAAGGAAACAGAACACGCAAAACGTTGCAAAATTTATGGAATTTATCCTGATCTTAATGGCAAGGTAGTCGATAAAGATGATTAACCCTCAAAAATAACGAGTCAGCCATCTCGGTCATGTTTCACGAGTTTCAGGGAAATTACTTTCGTTATATCTGTATCTGTTGGAGATGAAGACAAAGTGAAATTCGCCGCTCCGTTGTTTCAAAATTATGGACTAATTTATAATTTAGATGACTTTTTTCTCTAAGTTGGTACTAATCTAAGCCCTGCCAGGACAATGCAGGCTATATTACAACAACACTAACGGTCGCTGTAAACTTTCACTTTACACTAAACTTACACAGGTATTGAATGAAAGTTATTGCTAACCGGAAGCCTTAACTCAATAACAACCGACGATTCTAGATTTCTGAAAGTTGCTTGTTTAGGGATCTGAGATAGGGAAATTAATTTGCTTTCGACAGTTTGTTACCAAAGAAGACGGTAATTTCATACAGTATTTATGTTACTATTTGCCTGTAAACTGAGAGGGTAATTTCAGAGTAACGAGTGCAAAACAAAGAACAACACTCGTTTAGGTAGTCAACATTAAGTAACGAAGGGTAAATGATTTTTCGCGAGTAAATAAATAAACCTGTTTGCCACTAATTTCGCTTAAACCGCATTGAGTTTGTAAATAAAAAAACTGAGACGCCGAAGTTATTCGTTAATAGAACAATAAGTCATGATTTTTGCCCAATAAAGAAATGCTTTGTGTTAAAGGCATCCGGTCGTGCATTCTCCTGAGGGAGCGGGAATATTTATTCTAGTAGCGTAACTGAGGACTCGCAATTATTGGGCAAATGTTTACGGAGCCGAGTGGCCTCTTGCTCGCTGCTCTGTACATGTGCCAAGTGATTCCCCATTACAGCAACTTACTAGTTGCTTTCTCACGGCCTCTCCGCCTCTGCAGTGCAATATGCCAATAAAGAGGATCTACATAGCGACTAGTACTGCAGTAATGTTTCACTGAAAAGAAACGTTTTTAACGTCGATCTAACCGTCGATACGTTTGCTTTTTAACTGGCGTAACGAGGTATTTTATACAGCATATTTTTAGCGAGCATTTGAAGTATCTAGTTAGAGAGAAATACAGATGTTGAAAAAGGAAATAGGCGCTAGGACTATTTTCGACAGCGTTTGGAAACGGCAAAGTGAAATAAACGTTAACGAACTGAAATATGCCTGATTTACCATATTTGTTCTTCACTTAGCTTTTACCTGAAAATAAACATTTTGAAATAGGAATATCTCTGAAGCAAATGTTTAGCATCGTGCGCCACTAACGACATCAGCAATCAAAAGAAATACCAAGAATCAAATTTAAAAGCTTGCAAAAAATATACCGAAAAATCAATCAGACACTGAGAAATGCGAGATTTTATAAAGTTGAGTACGTACCTAAATCTCGCAAAGATCTTCTGTAAGCATATAAATCTAGTCGTGAAAGATAATCGGGTTGGCGGAACTGATTCGCTCGCAAATTGAATAAGAGTACGGAATATACCCCGCGGGGGACGGGCGCGCTCTCCCTTCATAACATACTGCACTTTAGGCACTAATAAAATCTAAAAGTTAGAAGTTAAATAGCTCTAGATTTTTTGCAATGAGTATATTGTATTTTTTTATAAAAAGCCTTATTAAATTGAGATAGTTCCTATAACATAATAGGTTAATACTCGTAATAATGATTTGATATTTAAAGCAGCGAATTTTTTTCTTTACCTACTTGCGTCACCAAAAGTATAGCAATTTCAGATTAGAGATATTAGAGATTATACAGTGGGTATAATTAAACCGATCACCAAATAAATGTGAAGTCAATGATCTAATTAATAAGATTGGCCACAGATCTGCCACAAAATTGTACCACCAAATAATATCAAAACGATTACCAAAAAATTAATTAGTATTTCCGGCAAATTATATGTAAGTATAACCGAAATAATACATCTGGATACCAAATTAGAATCTTTAAACAATATGAAAATGATTACTTAAAAACATATTGGTCACTTTCACTTTTTAAAAAATTAGCTCCATTTTTAGAAGTCAGTTAGTTCGCAGTTCACCTAACACACTCCTCCCAGCTTCGCTCGTCGTCGCACCTATCTCGACTCCGTCATGACATTTTTTTTTGCATGTGTTTTTTTTTATTATTTCGTGGTAGATTGCTAATACAAAATTGGTGATAAAAGTTTTATATTGGATACAATTTACATGGGATAGAAATTAGGTTGCAAATCTGAATTTTGGTGGCAGAAAATATAGTTGCCTTATACAATCTACCTACATAAAATGAGCTCAGTTGACAATTGAATCGCGTCTAACGGACATTAGACATAAGGATTAGTTATCTGCATGTTACTTATCTAAATAATTGTTTATGCCAAAGTTTTTTTCTTAGTAAACTACATAAGTAACTCTGTCTGTCTGACTGTCTGACCTCTTCACACTTAAACTACTGACCTGATATATGTAGTTGAAATTGGATATAGGCATACTTGAAGTCCCGAAAAAGAAAAAAGGATAGTTTTTTACCAAGGAGATCATCCATGTAGGTAATTCTAACATATACATATGAATTCGCGAATAGAAGTTAGTTAGCAATAACAATAATGCACTTAATTAAAATTAAAAATACAATGAAACTCTTGATATTGTATAAGATGTTAGGTTAGGATAAATTCATGTCCCTTGTGAACATCTATTCGTCTTGGAGCTGACAAAATCTCGAGGGAGTATTTCATTACTTTTATCTAATTTGGCGGAAAATCAAATCTTTCAATGAGATTATCCCAAGCGTCCGCGGATGGTGCGCTCCGGCGCGTTCGCGCCTCGCGACCTCTCCGGAGGATTCGGGCGGCGTGATTTTTTATGTTCGGTGTACGGTGCCAAGTAGGTACATACACCTTTGTTCTTCCCTTTTCCTTGTTTTAAAACCCAAGGAGGATTACAAGAAATATATATATCTCTAGGTCAAATAGCAACTAATTTCATCAGACCATCAGACCTTCTTAGGATCAATGGACACTAAATCATTAAACGTATCATTACAGCTCGCCTAAACGGAACGGATAACTAAGAAGCGGAGTTGAAACGGTTCACCAGCGGAAATTTCATTACTTCATTCAGATTTTTGCGGCGCCTTTGACTTTTCTCGCAAACAAAAAGGCAACGGAACTGCCAGTGGGCGCTTTGACGGAATTAATTGAAGTTTTCGCGTGAAAATACCTAACTAATTAGCGGTAGTTTGGCGGCGGCGGTTTCGCTCGCAGGTACGGGGACGGAAGTCCGTGAGGATTTGCCGCATTTTCCGGCGACCGACGCCCCACACCTAATTCCGTCGCGCATATTATACTGTACACGCGATGTAAACTTGCCGTTTAAAATAATAAAGTATCGCACCAATAGAAGTTGGTTTTGCAAGTTATTTGTCTAAGTAAAATGTTGTGCTTTTCATTTTACTGGGCTGGGGGGCTAGGTAGTGACAACGAGCATTCTTGTTGGTCTCAGGCGACGCTACTTAGCGCAGTTGTTCCACGCAGTCAAATCCTGGCTATCCCCAACAAGTAAGAAGGAAAAACTTACTTTCCGTAGTTTAGTAAATATGTTAACGTATACTTTTAGGTATATGTATAAAAATAGGACTGATGGGCTAAAATGAAAAACGTAATGCATTTTGTCCCCCTTTTTCTCTTCAATAAAATAAATTAGTCGGCCCTATAATTATGTAACTGTTAGCCTGAGACAAAATCGTACAGGACATCTGTTAATATATTTAATATCCATACTAATATTATAAATGGGAAAGTGTATGTGTGTGTTTGTTTGTCCGTCTTTCACGGCAAAACGGGGCGACGAATTGACGTGATTTTTTAAGTGGAGATAGTTGAAGGGATGGAGAGTGACATAGGCTACTTTTTGTCTCTTTCTAATCTCCCACTTCCCTAAAATGGGGGGTGGAAGTTTGTATGGAGCATTCCGGGGGGCAATCAGGAAAGGGGAACCGTGTTATCCCGAATTTAACGCGAGTGAAGCCGCGGGCAAAAGCTAGTAATATGTAAACATTGATAGGCCGGCTTGTGCTATTCGTATGTTTAGCCGTGTGATGGCCCGGTCATTATTTTTATTATAAAAATATAGACATCTAATATTCAAAATATCACAATGATATGTTGTTAAAAAACTCCGGCACACCGGCTTGGTTTTACATTAGATCTCAATACTTTTTGCAGTAGGAGAACTGCGTTGCGAGACTGGCATTTTTGTACATGATATTTTGATGGGATTATATTTTTAGAGAGTATGAATGTCCATTACTTTGGCACGCCCTACAGCCTACATCGTTTGACGGATTACGACGTGTGAGGTGTCGTCAGATTCATCTCGGAGTGACATGGGGTATATTAAAATCAAATAAAAGACAAAATGATGGATTTACGCGCCAAAAATTAAATCGCCTGCAAATTCATAACGCAGTCTGTTTTTTCTAACCTTTTTATCTCGACTTGTTGAATTAGAATTTCCGAATTTAACCGCACGCATCTGCATAAAATAACAAATTATATAAAAAACGACGGGACCGTAATTAGAATACCATTTTTGGTCCCAGGATTATTTAAAAAAAACACTGTATATGTGTACTAGTATATAATAATAAATAATAATAAATACTCTTTATTGCACACCTCATACAGTTACAAGCACAAATTTTACAATTAGATAAATTTAGGTAGAGGTAACAACAGGCGGTCTTATCGCTAATGAGCGATTTCTTCCAGACAACCTTTGGGTAGTGGAGACTAGAGAAAAACAATAAGCAGTAGGTGGTGCATAGAACCAAAAGAGACGAAATAGATAACACAGCACATTCATATGAATATACATACTTAAATAAATACAAAATAAACATACATATACGTACATATATACATATATAATACACACAATAAGAAACAACAGTGTCAACTTAAAAACCTAAGGAAGAGATAAATAGTATTCCTTAAGTTGCGATTTAAAGCTACCAATAGATTGCGCGCGTTTAATGTTGAGAGGGAGAGAATTCCACAAACGAACGGCCTGGAACGTAAATGAGCAATTATAAAATTTGGAAGATGAAGATGGCACTTTTAGGAGCAATTTTTGAGAGGATCTAATAGAATTAAGATAAGAGAAACGCTCTTTGAGGTAGCCGGGAGTTGCAGGGTTAAAAAGTATAGAAAAGAGTAAAGAAAGTATGTGAGAGTTACGGCGGTGACGGATAGGGAGCCATTTGAGTTGAGAACGAAAACTAGAAACATGGTCGAATTTGCGTAATCCGAAAATGAACCGAATGCAGGCATTTTGAATACGCTCAAGCTTATTAAGTTGCTCCTCGGTTAGGTCTAAATAGGAGATATCTGCATAATCAAGAATGGGGAGAAGTAACGACTGAGCAAGCGCAATTTTAGTAGCATTTGGCAGGAAATTCCGGAGCCGTCTGAGAGACCCTATGGCAGCAAACATCTTCCTGCTCACTTCACTCACCTGAGGCACCCATGATAGACAACGATCCATGATTACGCCAAGATTTTTCACTTGGTTGGAAAAAGGAATTTGGATACCATCGAAGACTATCGGAGGGAGCCTGAGAAAGTCAATTTTGGAGATTTGTTTAGCGCTACCCATCACAATTACCTGTGACTTTAGGGGGTTTACTTTTAAACCGTAATTTTGACTCCAATTTGATATGCGGAGCAGATCAAGATTCGTGGCTTCTATAACTGAATTGAGATCGCTATGCATACCCTGCGAATATATTTGAAGGTCGTCGGCATAGAGGTGATACGAAGAGGAGAGATCAAGAGTTATGGAATTAATGAAGATAGAAAATAAAAGAGGAGACAGCACACCACCCTGTGGAACACCAGCTGATGTGCTGCACCAGGAAGAACACGAAGAATCTAGTTTAATTCTTTGCCGACGACCAACCAAATAGCTGCGGAACCAGTCAATTGCTGCAGCCGATATGTTAAGAGACTGTAAGAACGCGAGCAAAATGTCAAAATCGACCGTGTTAAAGGCATTACTGAAATCTAGAAGTGCAAGAACTGTAAGCTTCTGGTCATTCATACCCAAACGGATGTCATCGGTAACCTTGACAAGAGCCGAGGTAGTACTATGGCCCGGACGAAAACCAGATTGAAATGGGTTTAGGAGGTCATTTCTATTCAGGAAGGAAGTTAGTTGCTGATGCACTAGCCGTTCGAGGACTTTGGATAGGAAAGGAAGAATGGAGATGGGGCGATAGTCAGAGAAGGAACTGGGGTTGGATTTTTTGGGTAAAGGAATAATATTGGCATCCTTCCACAGACTGGGAAAAGTACTTGATGAAATGGAAAAATTCAGAATACCGGTGATAATAGGAACAAACAAATCAAGGAGAGGGAGTATCATATTTCGGCTAACACAGTCAACACCAACGGCGTTAGAAGTGATATTCAATATACCCTTCCTAACATCACTCTCACAGAAATGGCTAAAATAGAAAGAAGAGAAATCTAAGGCAGGAAGTGATGAAAGATGATGAAGTGAGTTAGATTTCTTAGGACCACTGAAACAGGTGGACGATGAAAAATGCTGGTTAAGCTGGTCAACGCTAATATTGTTTAAATTGGTTGCCTGTTGAGATTTGCCAACTCCGAGACCTTTCAAAAATTTCCACACTTTGGCTGGATTTCCATCTTCAACAGAACTGTGAATATGACGCCTCTGAGCATCTCGACATATAGTGCTACAGCGATTGCGCAGGGTATGATATTTAAGTTTATTTTTCTCAGAGTTGTTAGCCTTATACTTAGATTTAGATTGATTCTTCCTCTCTATAAGGGCTTTAATATCCTCAGTGAGCCAAGGAGCAGGGAGATGCTTGACTTTTATTGCACGAACAGGAGCATGAGCGTCATAAAGTTGTATGAGGAGCGAATTAAAGAGAGAAACTTGATCGTCTACCGAACCCGCTCGAGCGATACTGCTCCAATCGATTGTTAAAGCGTCATCTCGAAGCTTTTCCACATTTAATCCACTAAAATTGCGCTGCAAAAGAATTTTTGATTTAGATTTGGGAGGACGAATTTTGTAAGAGAGATAGAGCAGATCATGATATGAGAAGGCATCCGCGGAGTATTGTCCAAATTTAGACACATGAGAAGTCGAAGAAACTAAAGTTAAATCAAGAAGAGAAGGCAAGCAATTTGGAAAATAGTGTGTGGCGTCTGAAGGGAGAATAGTTAGATTGCATGCATCTACCAGGGATTTAAGGCGCCGGGATCGACTGTCATCCTTCAGAAGACACGTATTTAGATCTCCCATAAGAATGTGATGATTATAAGAAGGCATAAGGTCCTCGAGAAGTTTCTCAAGAGAATCAAAGTAATTAACGTGAAGGGAGGGGGAATAAAAAACGCCAAGTAAAAGTTTGGAATGAGAGAGGGAAACGTCGAGAAACATATACTCTGCGGCATCAGAAGTAGAAGAGCTGGCAGATACATTAACAATTGAATAGGGGATGTAAGAACGAAGGTAAATCGCAACTCCACCGCCACCTCTTCCAAGGCGGTCGTGCCGAATTAAATTGAAACCAGGTAAAGAGTAAGACGTTGAAGGCAAAGCTGGTCTGAGCCACGATTCGGAAATTAAAATAGCATGAATGTTCTTAATGTCAAAAGAGAGTAACATATCGCTGTAATGTGCAGGAATACTTTGCGCATTTAAATGCACAACGTTAAAATTTTTAGGTACATCATTAAACTGAGATTCCAGAAAGTCGTGAAGCGAAGGAGGCAAACTATGGAAACTGTCTTCACTTACACTATCTAAGGAGGAAAAAGATAAATACTGATCACTGTTATCACTGAAAGGCATCTGAAAAATATATATAAAGTTAAAAATATAATAACTATATAATAAGTGTATACTAATATTCAATAAATATAAAAATATATACAGTAAAAACTAAACAAAAACTCCACAATTTACCCGCCAGCAGCAAATAAATAATATATCTACTAACCCTAAACTAATTTAAGGTACCTTAGCTACCCGCCAGCATATCTGGATGGATCAAAATTAAAAACAAAACAACAAATAATTAACATTCAGAGCAGAAACGGAACGCAATAATTTACAAGTGGCAACACTGGGCTGTTCATGTCAAAGCGCCTGTTATGTCAAGTTAATGTCAAAGCAAAGCAAATGCTATTACGAAAACTAGTTAAGATAAACAAATTAATCAAAAAAGAAAGAAAGGGTAGACACAGATAAGTGCTGCACGACAAAATTAAGAAGTCAATTGTAACACGGTAACAAGAAAAGCACTACACAGTAAACAAACAAAGTAGGTACGAGTACTCTACGATCGAATCTTCGCCTTCACAGTCTCCCTCTTTGCACGCTGCTGCCTAGCTCGCGGAGCCTGGGGGACGGGCCGAGTATCAGGTTCCGACGAAGCGGCAGGATGCTCCGCGTCGGCATCGGTAGGCGTCGCCTGCGCAACCGACAGAGCTTTCACATCGGCGACGCTGTTAGCACGGCGGCGCACGCCATCTTTTCCCAGCACAAGCACGTCGCCGTTCCAGGTCCAGCAGTTGCGCACTCCAAAACGCTCACGAGCCTCCATGAAAGCATTGTGGCGGGGCTTTGTGAGAAACTCACCAAGTGTGACGCCTGAGCCCTTGAGTGCCACCTTGCCAAACCATACATCATCCCTGATGGCTATATCCTTGAACTTGACAAGAATGGCTCTAGGTTTTTTGCCGCGCCCTCCACGACCACCCAACCGATGACTGCGCTCAATATTTGCTGCGGAAAGATCTTCTAACACGGCCTGCAGTTTGTTAACCGCAAGATTTGTTGTGTCCTCAGAATCAGATTCATCTATACCATGTACTAACAACATCTTGCGGCGAGAGCGCGTCTCAATGTGGTCCACCTGGCGAGTGACAAGCTCCACCTGCTTCTGCAAGGCATCGAGAGACCTCACAACAAAGTCCTTGAAAAAGTCAAACTTTGAAGCCACAGCAGCGACTGTTGGATTAGTGGTGCCCGCGTTGTCGAGATCTTTCTGGAACTGCGCCATCGTCTTCTTGAATGTCTCGGACAATTCCTCAATTGAACTTGTTTCTGACATTTTGTGAGAGTGAAGTGAATGATAAAAATCGAAGTTAACTTGTGGAGAAAATGTAATGGAAATGCTGGTAGGTTATAAAGGTTATTTAAGCATCAATATTATTAGGTTTAATTGTCCAAAAAGTGATTATAAATATTTTTTTAACAATAAATTTAGTGCACAAGATGTGACTTGTTTTTCTCCACCTACCCGAGTATATAATAAGATGATAGTTATAAGTCAAGCATTCAAAAGAAGAATAAAAAAACTATACTCAACGGAAAATTAAACTATTCAAACTAATTAAGAAAGGAAATGAAACCCTTTGTTAAAAGTTTAGTGACAATTACGTTTTAAATGGAGCTTAAGAATAACTACTTTGAATTAATTTTATTTAATTTGCAGCTAGTTACAGTCATCGTTTTGTTAGCTAACCTACCTACTACTCTTACTCTTTTTATTTACTCTTTTTGGTTTTATATTTAGGTACTTATTCACTAAGTAATTACTTCTAAGAGTTCTAAGTCAACCAACCCTGAAGATTAGAAAAGATAGTAAACCAAAGAAAATTGATGACCCGATACCTAATTCACTATTTTGTTTCTGACACAAAAGTCAAGTTTTAAAATCCATATTAAAATAAATGTTACAACAATGTTAACTAAATCCATTAAAAAAAACGTGTAGGTAGTTATTTATACAAATGCAAATGTTCAATACCTTTCAACACCTTCTGCAACGCTCTTGCATATTTTTAGGGTTCCGTACCTTAAAAGGAAAAAACGGAACCCTTATAGGATCACTTTGTTGACCGTCTGTCTGTCTGTCAAGACCCTTTTTCTCAGGAACGCGTGGAGCTATCAAGTTGAAACTTACATAATATACGTATGTCTACAGTCCCTTGAAGCCGTAAAAAAAATCAAGCTTCTAAGTTAATTAAACTCAAAGATACCGCCATTTAAGCCTTATATTCTAACACTTCGCAGGGGATCCAAAATCAATAGGGTACATCCCATAGACCTACAATCATGAAAATTGGCAAAAAGGTAGGTCTTACAGTACATGTAAAGGAAAAAGTTAAAAAAATAGTTTATTTGTAGTTTCACAACAAAAATAAAATGCGTAAAAGAAAATGACCCTCAATACAATAAAATTTTTCTTATGTTCGACGATTATTAAAAAAGTGTGATGTACGGAACCCTCAGGGCGCGAGTCCGACTCGCATTTGGCCGGTTTTTTATTTATTTCGTAACATTAAAGCATCAATTTGCCATTAAACTTCGCTAGTAAGTTTTATCGGAAAATAGACTGGGGATATTAATGAAATATGGTAGTGATTATAAATCTTGGAGCCAAGGGAAATCTAGCTTAAGTTGCTAGAATAGTGACTATATTCTACTATCTGAAGCTTTGGCTATTTTACTCAATCAAGCTGTCGCAATAAACTATCGTATGTACTACGAAATAAAATTCACGTTCCACAAACAAAAAAGTAAGTACTTAAACTAACTACTCCTTTCGTCCGGAAGTTCAACTATCACTTACTTTGTTAAACAGACAGTTGCAGGAATCTTTAATTAAAATAAACGACAGGTCTATGGATACTTACTTTGTAGTGTTCGAAATCACACGAAACGCGGCTTTTAAATGTGTTACAATTCTGTTTTAAATTTGTTACAAAATGTGTCTTAACTCACCTAGTTTAACATAATCGTATGTGTAAATGGCGTATGTCTAAAATTACTTATAAAGGGAAATATTTAAGTAAGTCGCTTAGCAAAAAATGGTGATTGCACATCAAAAAATAATATTGCACTTGTACATCAAAAGTATCAAAACCGAAGTTAAATGGTCGATTAGTTCGATTACGAATTTATCGTTATGTAATCGTAGTTGTAATTGTATTAACATAACCTAAATTATCTTTATTGCACACTGTTGTAGTTATAGTTCTTTATAGGTTATGGTTATTTTTGTTGCGCTATTAAACAATAGCCAAATATTAATATTACAATTTACGAGTTGATATGGCAGAGCTCTGCTGTCCTGATTATTCGTATACAAGCCGGAACTAATTTCGCTGCCGTTTTCTCAGTGATTTGTAGAAATAGTACTCAACTGTCATAAACCAATAATGTAAAAGCCAAACTGATGAGAATTGAGTTCTATGGCCTATACTTAGCACAAACTATAGATGGGTGAATATCAATTTTCGCTCGAAATTTTCTATGGCGCAATTTATTTATCATGATGTTACAAAATTGATCAACATACCTAATAAAGAACTCAAATTCATATAAATAAAACGAATTCTGCCTTAATTTTGTCCTGGGAGTTTTATGTTTTAGCAGTTTAAAAATTAAATTTCCAAAGAAATTAGAATGGCACCAAAGAAATTATAAAATATGCCAGAGAAATTAGATAATTAAGAAGTGCTAGGTCGAGTTTTATATACTGGTGGTGGTTTATTGTGTTTATTTGCCGTGGGACGGTAGGAAAATGATGGCCACCAAAAAACGCGTAGGTTGTATAAAGGATACAACAGATTACATGAAACGCGCCAAGAGAACGAAACCCGTGCTTACATGATGCTTGTGCTCAGTATTATGCATTCTTTGAAGAGATTAAAACGTTCCACCGAGATCGACGTGGGATCTGGAGGACTGGAATCTCCATATTTTACTGATCCAGCTGTAACGCGCTAGTTTTGTATATTCATAACCGCACTCATTAGCCCCAAATACCAGTCATAAAATTTCTGTAAAAAAAATCCTTTTTATTTTATTTTACAGATTCAAATGATCCTACATTTATATTATAAATATTATAAAAAAAATATTATTTATACCATTCAAAATATATGCAATGCGTATCTACTTGGCCTGTCTTGGCGATTTTCCAAAGAATCATTCAACGATTCATCGTGGCTTCATCAGGGTCAAATGACGGCCTCTGACCATTAATTTTAGTGCATAGTTGTCAATATCTTATAATATTAAAAGAAATCTTCATAAATACGATGAATAAGACGAAATTTACGATGTAATTGAGGAAAACTTGCGTATTTTTATTATGACAAAAATAATTTATGCAGAAGTTAACTTAATATACACTTAACATCATTAAAATTAGATCAAAGACAAGTAATTCTTAAGCATTAAAAAAAAATCTTAGGTAGTATCTAATTTCAATGGACTAATTATAATTTCTTTGGGGCCTAATGCCAAAGAAAAAATAGGCACTTACAGGCAGAAAATCCTCAAACGGCGATATAAACATTTTTTTTGCGATGAACTTTAACTTCACACAGGTTTATACTCCTTTTGTGTTATAAGGCAACTGGAAAGGTGCCGGGTTATTATTAAGGAATTGCTTAGGTAGCAAGATAACATAATGTAAGACGAAACAAGTACACCACAGAAATTAGGTGTTTTTTGGTGAGACAAAATATGTCAGATGATAACTTTCGATTAATAGGCCAGAAAAAATATATTGTAAAATGCATGAATAATGTAACAGTCAGACTAAATGGTAAGACTATTAGGAAGTATATTTTCCCCCGAAACTGGGTATTTTTAATCGTTGAAAAATAATAATACGGTGGTGGACGCGCCAAAGAGCTTAGGTTTTTGAGGTTTGACATTTTTTTTAAATACCTTAAGTACCAAAATCTGACATTCTTAATGATGAATATATTGCTTTTTAGATAGATCTTTATCCACAAAAAAAGTTGACTGTTTTAACTGCATATTTCAAAAGTTAACATGCCGAGACAAGTGCAAAACATGAAAATGGATATTCACCCAGAGGCGATGATAGGTATTTTATTTTAGGAATTCAGGTAGGTACGAATGTGATCCAACGGTTGGTCGCTTGGTTCGTGGCTTTTCTTAGGAGTTTGAGAAAGGAGTTTCACAATTAATAACTTATCGAAAAAAGTATTTAAAACTCTGTTTACGCTGAGTTGTAATACCTATAATTAATCGCTTAAATTTAAATACATACAAATTGGTGGCTTTTCACCAAATACACACAAACCATGCTTACTACTAATTAAGCTTTAAATGAGTATCAAAGGAGATTATAGCAGTAATTCCGACCATGTATTTCAATCAAGTTACACAAATTCCATTAACCGACATCGTTATTTTTATGCCAATTAAACAGCTGGCGGTTGCCTATTGGAAACGTGAAAAGGGAATTTTTTACAACAATGTTTTTTTTAAGTTTCGTTTTTGTATTGCTTTTGATATTTGTGCTTTTGTTGTATTGTATCACAGCTAATACGATTATTTTGATAGAAATGTACGAATAAAAACGCAAATAGGTAAAAAATCCTTATCTTTTTACGCGACTCGAAAATGTTTGCTATTTCAATATTTAGTAATATCCAGAAGGTCATTGTTGATTTGTCTTATACCAAATATGTAGGTGCGCTTCATAAGGTGTTATTAGAAAAAAGATTTTACCATATAAATTACTTTTTACCATATAAAATATTTTACAAGGGTATCTATTTAATTGACATTTAACTTCTGTTCATTTAGATTGATTCTGTTTCTGTTTCTTTTTATTTAAATTATAAGTAAGATTAGGATAAGTGTCATTGACGCATTGTATTGAACACATTACTTTCTCAAGTTAATGTAAATAGCATACCGAGGTTAGAAACTATTTATATTCGCACGCTAGAA
Organism: Pammene aurita; assembly: GCA_947086415.1. Taxonomy (NCBI): domain Eukaryota; kingdom Metazoa; phylum Arthropoda; class Insecta; order Lepidoptera; family Tortricidae; genus Pammene; species Pammene aurita. Next base: position 14,599,794 of record OX352298.1, read on the forward strand.
TTACTGGCGAGAGTGTTGAGCACGTTATTTATAATATCTACTTTTGTAACCGTTTTTCAAGTGAATGAAGTTATTTGTATTTGTGCACTGATCAATGCTAAATTCTAACACGGATTTAAATGATAAATTCTAACAGATTTAAATGATAAATTCTAACAGATTTAAATGATAAATTCTAACTAGATGTTTACAAATATAGAGTTTGGTGCTCATTGTTTTAAATATATAGATAGATGATACCAATCTTATATTGACCCAGTACGAGTAATGTTGTGTAAGTTATTTGGTGTTAGTAACTGGTCATTAAGTTGTTTTAGTGACAAAGTTATATAGAGGTAAAGTGGGTTTTAGTGTCGCCATGTGCATCCTTGCGGGTAAGTTTAACCATAGCAAACTTTGTACTCTGCTTTATGTGTAGCGCTGCACAAAGTTATAAGGTAATGGTAGTTAGGTGCTATGAATGTTCTAATTTTATAAAAGCTTGTTGACGTAAATAGCACCACTTAATACTCACAACTATTCTGAATATTTAATATTAAATAAAATATGGTGTAGCGATTTAGGTATTTATAAATCTTCAGTTATTCAGATAACACCAGCTAAGTAGGTACAGTCGAAGACAAGAATATGGTTTAGCAAGGGAAATTATAACTGAAGAACAAATCAAATTATTTTTAATAAATATTTTTATTTGTTTATTTTGAGTAGACGCACTACTACGAGCCCCAATGCAAATGAGTTCGTCTAGCAGGTAAAAAATGTACTAACCTAACTTTAACCTAAAAATTCATGATGACAGCGATGTTTAGAAGATCATGTAATATAAAAACAATATAGAAAATGAATAATACTTTATGTATCGAATGAAAAAAAATAACAACTTTCCACAGTGATAAAAAAAAACATTGTTTTGCCAAATGAGATATTCGCAAAAAAGTTCGTCTTGGGTTTAGCCGATGCGTAATAGACCGTCTACCACTTGGTGGTATCACCTTTTGCATCCAAAACGGCTTTGATCCTGAGCGGCATTGAATCTACCAACTCTCTACACTCTTCGGTGGTTATTTCATTCCAGACACAGGTAAGTTTCTCCTTAAGATCAGCTTTAGATCATTTTCTACAACATAGTTTCTATGGGAGACAAGTCCGGGCTGCTGGACGGCCATGGCATGGTAGGGATTTTTTTGGACTTCAGCCACGCTATCGTTGTCTTCGCGGTATGGCATGCAGCACCGTCTTGTTGAAAAGTAAATGCATTTTTATATTTTTGACTGCCGTATAGACGGCAGCAAACTCTCTTGCAGGATGCTTTGGTATTTCTCGGCATTGACGGTTCCATCTATAAATTGCAGACGGCCCACGCCCTGGGAAGGGCTTTAGAATGTCTGGCATGGCCAAATAATGCCATTTTTATTTTTTGGGTAGAGGAGGCTGTATATAGTGTATTTTTGATATCAAAAAAGTGCGGAAATGCGTCAAAAAATTTTTAGGGTCGTTTTGTTTTTCGTTTTTAGGGTCAAAAAAAAAATAACCGGAAGGACTGTACAATATGTGACACCGAGTTCAGGCTTCATATTTTTTTTATAGCTTCTACTCGCCAAAAGACAACTCCTCACCAAATTTGAAGTTGCGGAAACGCTTGGTTTGCGAGATAAAAAATAATCAAAGTTCCATATAAAATCCCGATTTTACACCGCCATGACACAATATTTTGCAGAGAAGAGGGGGGAGTGTGATAGTGTTAGGTTCTGGCGCTTCGCCGGCCGCTGCCGCGGCACGCTCGCTTCGCTCGCTCGGCTCGCGCGCTGTAGGGTCGCAGTTCTACTAACACTCCTCCTCGCTTCGCTCGTCGTCGTACCTACACCGACCTGCCTTAGAGTCTGTCTGAAACTAAAACTACTTTGAACTAACCTAAAAAGTTCCTACAAAGTGTCATGTTGTATCCCCCGCCCGCAGACCCCGCCAATTCTATTTGCGTTTTGTTTTACGCGTTTTAGTAAAATAGTACCATTTTTGATAATTATTAATCAACAAATTTCCACAAAATAGTGCTTATAAATTAAAATCATTGAATAAATATCATGTAACTATTATTGTACACAAATAAGTCGAAAAAACTGTATTTATGTAAAAACTGAACATAAAACAAATCATCACGTTTTAGTTTTTCTCAACACGTTTAACGAAACGCAAAATATTGTGTCATGGCGGTGTAAAATCGGGATTTTATATGGAACTTTGATTATTTTTTATCTCGCAAACCAAGCGTTTCCGCAACTTAAAATTTGGCGAAGAGTTGTCTTTTGGCGAGTAGAAGCTACAAAAAAAATATGAAGCCTGAACTCGATGCCAGACATTCTAAAGCTGAGCCACGCCCTGTGCCGACATACAGCCCCAAATCATTAAAGATGCGGGAAACTTCACCTTTCGCTTGAGGCAGTCTTTATCAAATGCCTCTCCTTTTTCCCGAATGACTTTACTTCGTTCGTCACCAACTGTGACTTCAAATTTGGATTCATCACTCCATTTTATTTTTCGCCACTGTTTGATAGTCCAGTTTTTGTATTTATTAGCGAATTTCAATCTGTTGGTTTTCTGTTTTTTAGTAACTAACGGTTTCTCTTTAGCAGTGTAAAAACTATAGCCCATTCTCTTCATTACTCTCTTGCAGGTATCGACTGAAATGGTTTTTTTAATAGCGTCCCGCCACAATACGGTAAGTTCTCCTGCTCTTGCACGACGATTTTTCTTGATTATCTTCTTCAACATCCTGTTTTCTGCCTTGGAGGTTATTCGTCAATGGCCAGATTTATTTAAACAGGACATTGTTCCATGTTTTCGGTGATGCTCGATAATCGTTTGAATTGTAGATCGTGGCAACGACATCTCCTTGGATATTTGGTAAGTAGATTTGACGTTATTGTTACAGGAAATTATAATTTTCCGCACTTCTTCAGTCACTGGTTTACCTCGCACCATCTCGATAGAATAATGATTATAAAGTAATGAAAATTTGCACTGCAATTGCGTTTTTATGTAGCCATCTGTCATTTTAGATGACAGAGAATATTCTATATTCAATTTGAACTTCTTAAAAAACAGTTTTTATCTTATATAGACGACCTATTTTGCCTAAAATATGAACTAGACGTAATTTTTTGCTTGCTTAATGTTAACTTTACGATACAATTACTCTAAATAAAATAACATTATTACACTTTGTACAACGCAACATTAAACTACTTTCAATGGCTTTGTATGTAGCGTATTCCTTTAATCACCAAAGTCAATCCGGATTTAAATAGCAGTCTTTTAAAAAATATCGTATTTTTAAGTGTGACTAGACGATCTAATATGCATTGGGGCTCGTATATAAATCATAAACTTATATAGATGTCATATACAAAGGAAAAAGTGACCTAGGCCTCTGGTGCCGAACTCATAATGTTCTGCCTCGAATGCAGAAGACGCTGGTTCGTTCCCAGCCCTGGGCACCGGAGGCCTAGGTCACTTTTTCCTTTGTATATGACATCTATATAAGTTTAGAGAAATTATATTTTTTGAATTAATTAATAATAACATCCGTTTACATAACTAATTATCAATATCCTGTCTCGGATTCGTGGCAGTCCCAATCGTATCCTTAGCGTGTTTGTTAACCGTTAGCCCGGTGGACGTCGATGCACGTTGTTAAAGATAGCATATAAGGAGGGTATTAATTTAAAACGTGTAAGTGTAGTCTCATTAGCTGAGGTAGGTACTAACATTAGAGATTATAAGCAAATAACTGTAACTAACAAGATGTGTGGACTATTTGTCTGCAATAAAGTTTTATTTGTTATTTTTATTATTTATTTAAAAGCCAAGCGATATTCTTTTTTCATAAGTTTTTATTTATTATGATTCATTAATTATGAAATGATAGTATCTGTTAAAAATTGAACTAATAAGGGTTTCCTCATTTTAAGTCCGTCTTAAACAGAAACAGACAGCTCTTCATTACGTGTTTAACAGCACCACCTGAATGTTGCTAGGAAAACAAATCCTTTATAAGTACGGCTTAGAAATAAATAACAATCTTATTTGTTCGAACAAGTTGCACGTAACCTTTGTTCGGATACAATAACTTACAAATTCAAAGCAGCGTTTGATTTCAGTCCGATCTCTCGTATTGCAACAAACAAACTATGCCTGGCTGCGTCTGGATTTAAAATAATTGATGTTCTCTGGAGTAAGCCTGAATGAACTGGATAGCAAACGATTTTAAACATTTCGATTTTTTTAAACCGTGTATCGGTGCACTGTACAGGCGAGAATCGGGCGCAGTTTGACTGGAAGAGATCCCTTAATGGTATAAGTTCGTCTTTGTACTTTGCTTATTCTTCTTTTATTTATCATGTTTGTTTTGTTACTTATTGATGTAGAATAAAGTGTTCACATACATACATACATACATACATACATACAATGTCATTGGCAATATTTTATGGTTTGTTATTCGAGAAGCACCTAGCTAGCACGTGCTAATACCCTTCATAAACGCCTCTCTATTAGTTAATTTATGTTTTGTCCTTATTTATCACTTTGACAGTTGTGGTTGTTAGAAACAAACAAAATATAAATTATCTAATTATGGCCTGAGAGCTCTCACAAACCGAACTCGAATTCGTGATTTTAAAACTAAACTTAGCTATAAATTGAAAAGCATCAAAGTATTACGGTTTAGTGACGCAAATATTTTAAAGTAATATTAAAAATAATACTGGAATTATTTTTATCTACACTCACATTGTCAGTCCTCTAAAACGTGTTCAAAAACGGTAGGCAATGGCTAGCATTACCACAACCGATTTTACTATGATAAGCTTTTTATGTGTGGCAGTAACGTAATTTTAACTTTCCATGCTCAAATATTGATGTGTTATGAGTTTTGATAACATAATGTACACCTGCACGCTCCCGCGCGGCCGCCGACACGGCGGCCATTCTATGGTTTCGGAATACGGCATTTAGGATAAATAATATGAGTGTAGATAAAGCAGTGTATGCAACTGTACGTAATTAGGCCTTAAAACACTCGTGTGATCTTATTATGAAACTCGCCTTCGGCTCGTTTCATAAAACCACACTCATGTTTTAAGGACCCTTATTACGTAACAGTTACATAAACTACTATTATAGGTGAGTTTACCCGGGTAGGTAGTAGAAGTAAATAAGTCCTGTACCGTATAGGTCTTTTTAGAGAAAATAATGATCACATTGATAGCTATTTCTGGTTAAAAAACTTTCATGTTTTTATGTCATAAGGTTATACTCTTAATACTCTTTATTAACCACATTTATCAATCACTTTATTACGTAACATAAGTAGAAGCAATATTCTTCCTTTATTAAATTGTATGAGCCCTATGTTGAGATATATTTAGGTACAGTCAGCAACGAAAGTTGCCGAACGAAATAAGGTTACAAAAGTAACTAGACACTTAAATATTATAAGTATAGTCTGTCCAGTAGCTTAAGGACAAATGCGTTATACTTCTAGTATGGCGCATTTGTCCTTAAGCCGGCGACAAAGTATACATAAGTTACTGAACAGCTCGTCAAACAATTGCTTGTTGCTGACTGTTCACATCTCGCCAATGTTTTTATACATAAATTCCAAATTGTCACTAAGCTCAGCTTTTGATGATACTAAATAAAAAAATTAAAAAAAAAACACTTTGTAAAAGTTCGACAAGTATTTTAATACCATGCTATTTTATTTTGTTTAAAAATAGATGCTGGTTTATTTCTATTTTTATGTTAAATATTTAGGTCATAACAATGATTTTGCTTCTTCTTTGGAGTTTTCCTAAAAATATTTCCTTAATTTTTGCATTAGTGTGGGTGTGTGTAAGCATGGATGTACCTATATAATATATAGAAATGTTTATTTTGTAATCATTAATTATAAATAATATAGTTAGTTATAGGTACATATTAAATCATTTCGTTCACCTAAGAGTTTTGTATCTTAATGTGATTATTATATAAAAAAGCTTTATATACACTCATATTGTAAGTTCTCTAAAACGTGTTCGAAAACGGTAGGCAATGGCTAGCATTACCACGACCGATTTTACTATGATAAGCTTTTTATCTGTGGCAGTAACGTAATTTTAACTTTACATGCTCAACTATTGATGTGTTATGTGTTTTGATAACATAATGTACACCTGCAACCGCCCGCGCTACCGCCGACAGCCCGACACGCGCCCGCGCGACCGCCGGCACAATCGAGTTGGCCATGGCGGTGATGGCGGCCATTCTATGGTTACCGAATACGGCATTTACAATAAATAATATGAGTGTAGATAAAGCAGTGTATGCAACTGTACGTAATTAGGCCTTAAAACACTCGTGTGATCTTATTATGAAACTCACCTGCGGCTCGTTTCATAAAACCACACTCATGTTTTAAGGACCCTTATTACGTAACAGTTACATAAACTACTATTACAATCCAGGCATTATTGAAGAAAATATTTGGACTATGTGCATCATATTAATATTTAAAAAAACATACCTCCTCGTTACAGATTTAAGGCTGCTTTCAATCTAATCTGAAACAAAGGGAAAAGCATATTAATCCTTTGTAAGTCGTTCTACTGGTAGTTTTAGACTATTATCTTTCTGGTAGGTACTATTTATTATATGTAACATATTAAGATTGTAACAAATCTTAAAAAGTTAAAATTCCTATCGTCAAAAATGTTTCTGTTTTATTCTGTCAGGATATTCACACCACAGGAAAGTACAAATTGTTAAACAAATTGAAACACGCATGTTTGCTGAGGATTACAACATGTATTTAAATATTCTAGGTAGTACGAGTAGTCGTAGTATTTGCTGGAATTTTTGTCGTCCATTAACCCTAAATCCAGGTATTTCATAAAACCCGGTACATTTAATACAATGCAAAGTGAAAAATCGCGCTGCATATTCAAACTCTAGTAACACAATATAAAAAAAAACAAACGAAATCTCAGTAATTTATGGAATTTTTATTAAACGTTCATCAACGAGGAAAACGAAGTAACAAATCCACGCCTGCAATGGCACGAGATTAATGTAATGTCTATTGGTTTGCCGATTGCTCCCGCCTAATGCCCCGATGCCTTTACTATGGTTCCGCTAAGCAAACAACTAGTCGGCGGAGTGTTTGTGCTAAACCCAATAAAGCTCCGCTATTTCGCTCCTAAATTAGGTTGCCTTTGGAAACATTTCATGATTTCGTCGACAAGGAACTTTTTTTGTTACTTAATGGCTTAGATGATACAATTTCTTCTGAGTTAGTATTTATTCCTACCACTACCATAAATATAATTGCTTACGTAAAAGTAAAAAGTTTTTTACACCCTAAGTCGAGTAGCTTCTAATGATTACCTAAAGTTTTCATCTATATATGTATATAAATGCCTTTGTCCTGACTGACTAACTGACTGACTGACTGATCCACACAGAGCCAAAACTACAGAAGCTAGAAAGTTGAAAATTTCAGGTCTGGTTACATTTATAACTTGTAAAAGTAATAAGAAGCGATTTGGAAAAATTCAACCCCTAAGGGGGTAAAAAGGGGGTTGAAATTTTGTATGGATGGGGCTTAAATATTAAGGTTAGAGATTTGAAACTTGGTCAATTTACTGATAATTAAAAAACAATAAAAGTCGTTTCAGCGTTTTTTAAAATTCAACCTCTAACGGGGTTAAAAAGGGTTGAAAGTTTGTAAAGAGATTTTTTTTTGTGACAGACTTGAATTTTCGTTTGCAGGCTAAGAACTTAAAAGCAAAAAAACTAATATCAGTGTTTTTCTAAATTCCACCCAGAGGAGTTGAAACGGGGTTGAAAAGTTGGTATTAAAGCGAGACCGTAACAACTGAAGCTAGAAAGTTGTAATTTGCAGGTCGGGGTTACATTTCTAACGTGTACAAATAATAAGAAGCGATTTTGAATAATTGAACCCCTAAGGGGGTAAAAAGGTGGATAAAATTTTGTATGTGTAGGAATTTAAATTTTAAGTTAGAGACTTGAAACTTCGTACGTTCGCTGATATTTAAAAAATAATACAAGTCATTTCAGCGTTTTATATAATTACACCTCTGAGGGGGTTAAAAGGGGTGTAAAGTTTTAACATCCTAGGAAGATTACTTATTCAAATATAATAAAAAATCTTTAAGCGTTTTGGATAATTTCACCCCTGAGAGGGTTAAAAAGGGTTGCAAATTTTGTATTTGTGTTAAAGTTTGTTTTAAAGTGGGGTTTTTTTTTGAGTTATCCTTTTAATTTTGTAGGAAGAGTACTTATACAATACAAGTACTTTTAGCGTTTGCTCCCGGTACTCGTTTTCTATACAAATTCAGTACCGGAACCGGGAATTCCCGGTTCTCGCCATACAAAATCAGAACCGGGAGTATTCCCTAGTGCTAACTTTGTATGGCGGAAATTTCTTTTTTTAAACTAGAGACTTTAAAATCTGTGGGATAATTACTTATAAATACACAATAAAACTACTTTCAGTGTTTTGGAAAATTCCACCCTGAGGGGTTTAAATAGGGGTGCTAAGTTTTCATGAGGGAAATTACTTTTTTGAGCTAGAGACTTTTAAATTTGTGGGAAGATGACTTATTAAAATACAATAAAAGTCCTTTCAGCGTTATGGAAAATTCTATCCCTGAAGGGGTTAAATAGGGGTGCGAAGGTGCTATTATACGCGGACGAAGTCGCGGGACGGAAAGCTAGTTTAGTATTAGTGTTTCTAAAGATTTTAAAAATTCATATTGCGTCAAGTTAGGTCATAAATACTTTTGTAAAGCGCACAACTATTCCTAAACTGAATCTAAATGAGTACGAGTACATTGCTTGGTAATTAAAATAAAGTGGATGTCCGTAATAGGTATTTCATAAAAATTAAGCCATGATTGTTCCCAGCGTTAACATTAATTAACCCCACGTAAACGGTAGTAAGGTTTAAAAGAAAAGGGTTGTATTGTGGAGATAAGACCAGACAAGGGAGTTTATTTAGTCCCAACTCCGGGAATAGCAGCTACCTACGTAATAAAAGAACGCCCGTATTGTACTCTAGGTTTGTTCTAATAATTAGCGGTAGTTTCTTCTTTTAAAAGTTGTTTCATCTTTTGCGTTGAAATTCTAATTAAACTGCGTAGTTATTAAGTGGGTATAAAGTTAAAGAATAATTGACTTTTTCAGTTTTGTCCGTAGGCAGTAAGTTACTTGAGTCGTTGCCGCAAGACAAATGGAGTGAAGAGCAAAGAGTTGGCGCATTTAGCGCGTCGTTTGTTAGTATTAGCGAACTTTCTTACTGGGATCATTTATACGGATGGAAAAATAAACCTTAGACAACCCGGTGGAATTGTGTTTTAATTGAGAACCGCTGCCTTTTATTTTTTAAGGATTGCATTTGTTTAAGAATAAGAAAGTTAAGCGACGAGGTAACAAGTTTTTACTGTTGAGCATAACTTTTTAATTTACAGCATTTAAAAGAAATACATACTAAGATTAACCTGTTTCAGACTGCAACGTACTACAGTACCTAGTCGGTTACTAAGTTCTGTTACTATAGTTTTCACTAAATAAATAGGAATAGGTAGCAACATTTTAATTATGCACGTACATAATTTAAAAGCTTATTTAATAGTCAATAGATTACAATATATTGAATTGAAAATTATTGTCGCAGATTTTCAGAATTCTTTATAACACTCGGGAAAAGGCGTGAAAAATATACGTCAAAATTACGCGCCTTGTTCATGTTGATTTTAAATCCTTTTTATTTTTATTCACGTTTAAGACGCATCAGTCTTACACAATTCGGTAGCTATATTCTTTAGCTTCAATTTGGTATATGTATAGTTCACGTGGGTTTATCCGATAAAATACTAGACTATACGTCGCAAGTCTGCTTGTTCCATAGCAGTCTAAATCTATGTCTTTAGTGAAAAACTTCAAAATAGGCAATGTTTCTAATGGGAATATCCGTGGGATAAAATGGCAAGAAAATGAAATGGTGGTCACGCAATTACCTCTAATAAACAGGTTTCATACAAACAAGCAATGGAACCTTCTAAACAAAGGTGCAATATTTATTTGATGCACTTTTGTAAAGTGTAATTTTCTTAAATTTACCGCGTGTTTGCGTCTTCAGGCAATCTTGTGCTTTACAAGGATTTTCAATAAATTTCCCATCTGATTTGTATATTATTATACCATATTATGTTTATTAGAAATTAGGGTATTAAATAATTACTTCAATTTTTTATTTAAAACTTTATTTTATATTTTATCAGTCAGAAATCTGGTAACAGAACTTAGTAACCAACTAGGTACTAAGGAGCTACGCTACGAATCTATTAAAGCCGTAAAAAATAGTCTGATTGGGCTGTTTGTATAATTCTAGCCCACATTTGAATCAACAACCCATGAAAATCTTCATAAAATTAATATGAATCATTTTCTTATTTTATCTCTTTATTAATATACGTAGTATGATATGATATAAGTAGTTAGCAGTGAAAATATCCTTGCTATAAAATTAAAATAGTGAATGTGACATAAATTTACTTCAAACAAATTTTAATGGAAGAGTAATTAAAATCGCGTCATTTAATTTAAACGAAGTTTGATGTAAGCGACACTGGCGGGGTGTGATATCGGGATATTGAAATTAAAACATATTCACACGGCGTATTAATTCGCGTAGCGGTTCCTACGCTCGTCGCCGACTGGTATTCCCGATTTTAATTGAAGTTTTGATAACCGCTGTGACACCGCCCAAACACTAATTTAGACATTAATTATTTATATACCATCATCGATCGTAAAATATAATTAGCTACATAGCTCCGAACAAAACAAAAGTAAAACAAATCATCCGCTCGAATCTTTTGCAAATCGAAGGTCTTCTCGTGAATTTGCAATAGCTTTTTAGCTATCCAAAACCAATGGGGTATCATGTCGTTTCGGGAACAATCTAAAATTGAATCTTAAGGATAACAAGCTTACGACTCCAATTGTGCCATAGACAAAGTACGATGTGTCGTTTGGATTGTTGAAGAGTAAACAAATAATGGGAGTAAGGGATTGATAGAAGTGAATGAGTTCACGTCCTAAGCAAACTTTTGCAGTGATATCGAACTACGACCATTGTGTCGAATTCAAAACGCCCGACCCACCCAACCATTGTTAAAATATTGATCTTCTGTAGTTTACCTCACGCGTTACACCTGAGCAGAATTTCAAACGTGGATTGTTTTTCAACCAATATTAAAACTAAACATTTTACTAGCATTTTTCCTTATGAAATTACGTAGCTAGTTGAAGGGAAAAAAATCATAAATCAGGAATCAAGGGAAAGTGTAACAGGTTCATAAAGATTAGACGGGTAAATGGAGCCTGTCGTAATAATATCATTACAATTAGTCGGTACACAAGATAGGTGCTGTAATAAAGCGAACCATTGTGACACAAAGATGAAGAGTCGACATCAGATTAATTATATCCAGCCCGTGCTCGCCTCGACACGACACAACTTTAATAAAAGTTAATCTGATTAACACCCAAGTTACTAAGCTCTTTTATTGTCGCTCCGAGTAATGTACACTGGGAACAAAATATTTTAACACCACTGAAATTAACAGTTACGTACAACGAGCGCGTAAGAAGTTTTATTAGATGCTTGAGGATTGCAGTTATCGGTTTAGTTTCCATTATCTTTAGAAACTTTATTATTATTAAGTACGTTGGGATAAAATAATGTTACATTGACATTATTAGGTATATTGGAACTATCCACCCATGAAATTTTTCCCTTAGAGGTTAATTTTTTTCTCTTAGTGGAGGTTTTTAAAAGATAATGTAAAGCCCGATTTACGATTTTGCTGACAATTTATTTTACTGACAAGGAGTACTCTTTGACAACAGATGTCGAAAGTCGTCGAATGTCACCAATATAAACAAGAAATAAATATTTCGCAATTATAAACAATTTTACTTCTAGCAACAATGTACCTGCCTTGTGAATTTAGATAATTAAAATGTATGGATTATAAGTTAGTTTTAAGTTGGTATCTAGTTGTAATTATTTAGTATATATTTATTGTATTGTTAATGTTTTGACATGTAATACTGTGTGATGTTTATCAAAATAAATTATGTAAAGGAGGTACAGTTTCAAACAAGATTTACTGAAAATATGGCTCCTGAAAATTTGTAACCGGCCAGTCTTATACCGTAATAAGACGGTCAAAGAAGTCGAAGAAAGAAGTCAAAGAGTCGTTCTTGCGGTAATGCTACCGCAAAAAACCCCTGATTGTGTATCCCTAGTATTATTTGGTCGGTGCGATTTTACAACAAAAATAATGCAAGAAAAAATACTGTAAATAGGTACTATAAAATATTGAAATAAAAAACTGGCCAAGAGCGTGTCGGGCCACGCTCAATGTAGGGTTCCGTAGTTTTCCGTCAGTCACAGTAAGTGTCCCCACTTAAGAGTTAATAACACCGCCATGTAGGATATGATATGAGAGTTCCACGTACAGCGACATCTATCGGCAAATTAAGTAAACTATTGCGCGCGAGCTTAAAGTATGGAAGATGATTTTTATGGAATAATTCTTTATTGCGTGAACCGATTTTCACCGTTTTTACTTTATTTGAAAGCACGTTATTTCATTGTTATTTTCTAGAAATTACAGGTACAATAAACACCTGCTTATACGGTTAAATTACAAACTTAGTTCGGAAATTATTTTGTAATTTTTTTTCAAAAACTATTCATCCTATTAAGTTCAAAATAATTTTCCTAGAAAGTTTTTATAAAGATCTACTTTTGAGATTTTTTTCATATTTTTAAAACTTATGGTTCAAAAGTTAGAGGGGGGGGACGCATATTTTTTTACTTCTGGGGCGATTATTTCCGAAAATATTTACATTATCGAAAAATGATTTTAGTAAACCCCTATTCATTATTAAATACCTATCCAACAATATATCACACGTTAGGGTTGAAATGAAAAAAAAAATCACTCCCCACTTTACGTATAGGGGAGGTACCCTAATAAAAAAAAAATGTCCACTTTTTATTTTACCACTTTGTCGGCGTGATTGATATACATATTAGTACCAAATTTCAGCTTTCTAGTGCTAACGGTCACTGAGATTATCCGCGGACGGACGGACGGACGGACGGACGGACGGGCAGACATGGCGAAACTATAAGGGTTCCTAGTTGACTACGGAACCCTAAAAAAGGACGAAGTATTGCGTAGCTATCCAATAAACAATGTTTTGAAATTTGGCGTTGACATGACCGGTACTGACATTTTATTGTGTTTTTTAGACTATACATGACGTACGCACATTATTGCCATATGTAAGCCGTTTGAAGCGACACATTCTCAGGGACAAATAGTAAGTTGTCGGGCTTTACATTTAAAATTTCTAGGCTTTTTTTAACGGTTTATGCTGTGTATTGACTGCCAGTCTCTAGTAACACGACTGTTATATTTTTAGAAGATGAACCTATGAATACAAATTGACACTGTTTCACATGTAAAACGTACACATAATTTTCGTATAATTTATGCCGCCATAAGCGTTGCAAGCCACATATGTAAGAATGATCTCAACATGCCTAATTTTCTAAAGTCGATTTATGGTAAGCAGTTGTCAATTTTATGTAAGTAATTTCCTCCCGTGGAGTGAATTCTTCTTGCACGAAATGGCAAGTAAACTTACTTAGACGGGCTCAAGATGCTCAAGTTTAACATAAACAGAAACTTGGGAGTAAATGGAGTGTGAAGTGAAGAGGGAAGGGATCTGTGGGCGGATGGTAAACTAAAATTGTTAAGATCGGTATCGAGATACAAATTAGGTATTTTGTTGTTGAGCAGAGGCTTAAAGCAACATTAGGGATTAAACTAGATTTTACAATAGGGATTTATCTTACCGAGTTTGTAGTACGGTGAATAAAGCCCAGCCGGGGGCGGGGAGTTCCTAATGGCTAATACGTCACCTGCTAGGCTAATATGGTCGGGTTTTTGTCGTCTGTCACCAACCATAGCGATATGGCAGTCACGTTTTAATAAGATTAATATATGTAAGTGCAAAAGTGACGCATGACGTGATATTTATAAAGGTACGCTAATTGTTTAAATGCACGGTATTTTTATTTGAGAAAGAAATAAGAATTTAAGCAATAATGCTGCGAATACAGGAGCGTTATAAAAAGTTCACGGTTTGTTACGTTTTTAATTCTTCGGATTCACCATTTCTATGATTGCCTAGATCGCGCTTGTTTATAAACACGGCAACGGTTGCAAAATAAAATTATACTATGTTACAAATTTGCCTGTACTAAGTTAGTTTGTTACATACTTGTTAATTAATATAAGCAACGCTTTTGAAAAATATTATTACAATTGCGGTCTCCAGGGATAAATTATGCCTAGTGAGGTGAAATGATTAGTTCCAATTAAATGGTCCAACCCCTACAGTATTCGGCTGAGACTTCATAGTACCACCCGACGGTGTCAAAGCACTTGCCTCTCGTGGCTGTTTATACGAAGTCACTGCAAGAGTTACCCGACACCGTCAGCCGGCAACTTTCACTTGTGTGAATCTATCAACTAGACGACGTTACAAAGTTAGCAATCCTAGTTTATTTTTTAACTACAGGTGAGCGTTTGCCGTTTTACGTGGAAAACAACTTAACCTTTGACAAAACAAAGTTCATTTTTCAATGAAACTATATATGGAGACATGATGTTGTAAAAGTGAACAGTAGTTTCAGTAAAAACTCGTAATTAACGTGGCTTTCATGACGAGCCTGAGTGCAGTGCCCTCAATGAGATTGTTGCTGTCGGATAAAACTAGCCTAGTGTAGATTTTTTAACAGGTTAGTTGGATGGGGAGAGCGACCTCAAAAATATTTCAGAGAGCAATATCCAGCAAACAATTGGAGAACAGTAATTGCATGTTGGATACAACATGAAAGCAGTTTCAAAATAAACAGACAATGGACGAATAAAACAATAGTTAATAAAATACATTTGATAGTTTTGTGCAATATTTTGTTTCATTAAAATCTATCAGATTTTCAGCGGTGTGTATTATTTGTTGTTTTGACTTTGCTTGCAATTTAAATACATTATTTGCCTGAATAAATAGGGATTGTTAAATTTTAACTACATTTCGAACAAAAAAAGTTGTATAAATTTTTGATCTCAAGTCATGCAACGGAGCAAATATTGAAAAGATAATTATGAAAAGTAAGTGAAAGAGTTCAAAATTGAACTACGAACGTATATACGAGAGGTGAAACCACTTTCCTCGGAGTGTAATCCAATCTGAATTATAAAGGGTTACGGTTCTAATTCAGATTAGTTAAATACATATTTATAAAAAAAAAACATTTTTTTAAATTGCATCCTTTAAGATACCTTGTTAACTAAGATAACTCGTTTGAACTCTTGTAAAAAAATACGATTTCGCCTACCGTTTTCAAACAATAAACCCTTAAAAAGTCCGAGCAGATGTGGCGAAAACGTTCTTATTAGAAAACTAATAATTTAGGTAAAGTTGGGAACAAAACGGGCATATCCATTAGAACAAACACAAACCATAATCGTCCGCAGATTCACTCGCCTCTGTTGCTGGAGGGCAATTACGTAATGTTGAATATAGAACTTGAATAGGACTTATTTCATGAATTTTAGCGTAAAACGCCCCAGGTGCAGCTTAACGCCCTAATGAGGCCACGGATGCTCCCCGCACGTTATGAACGGATTATTATCCCCTTTTATGCGCCATGAATAGTGTGTTTTATTAACTTTTTCTGAATCTCACACAGTTTTCATACTTGACATATATCAAAACCCACGTTGACCGTTTACAATAACTTTGCCCGCGGTTTCGCCTGCCTGGCATTCGGTCTGGTATGTATTTCAACACGTAGTAGTTTATTTCCATTCCCTGGGCTTAATCCTTCTACATATAAATATTATATAAAATAGGAGTTGGACGGCAAAAAGATTTCTGACCGAGAGAGACAGACAGACATGGCTCGGAGTTAGACCAGAACCTTCAACGTGATTTTCAGTCGATGTGAAGTCTGTATTGCTCGTAGTGCTACGGCGTGTCGTAGCGTAACCGAAGCTTCCTTGCAGACGGAGAGCTAGCTACGTCAGATATGACACAACGAAACCCTTCTAGTCAGTTTGCTATACTATGTTTATTTCTAGATCTGGACATCTGGCAGCTGTAAAAAGGTGGAGGTCAAAGAATGCAAACTACTTCAAGAAAACAAATCCTAGAGTTCTGGGTTTGGTGCAATATATTTAATGAGAAATTATATACATAATTATATTATATTATTGCCAAAAGTTTCTGTTGGGGGAAAGTAGTGCCAAACGACGTATAATGTAATTCATAGTTGATATAGCCTTCTGTTTTTGTTTCCGTAATAATACGCAATGTTTTTTAAACTATAAATAGTTAAATTATAGGCCCTGTCTTTTATAACTGAGAAAACTTCGGCAGTTTTTGCCTATTTTGGTATTACTATTTTCCAATTCAAAAATTTTGTTAGTCTTTCACTCTAACCTCCACCCATTAAAAGCTGCGAGATGCCCGGATCTAGCAATAAGGATAGTATAGCAATCTAACCAGACAGGTTTTGTTGCTCTCATTATTGTGTCATATATGACATGGCCAGCTCTTAGTCCATTGCCTAGGATTCTAACTTTGAACTGGTTTTGTCATGGTTATGGTACGATCGCTGGCATTTTTATGTATGTAATCATGACCAAAGCGTCTTGCTATTAATTTAGCATCTCGTTAGTACTTTATTGGAACACGTGACGCACTGCAAATTGTCTTAAGGTCGAATCATAACAATATTGGTTCAAAATTTTAAGGTTTGAAGGTCACGACAACGATGTGATTTAACAGGCTTTTGATAATGAAATAAAATATTGCAATTTATTAATAAATATTTAACATCAGAACTAAACCGTTGCATACGAAATTATAATCGTTTTTAGGTTCCGTACCCAAAGGGTAAAAGCGGGACCCTATTACTAAGACTCCGCTGTCCGTCTGTCACTAGGCTTTATCTCATGAACCATGATAGTTAGTTAGACAGTTAAAATTTTCACAGATGATGTATTTCTGTTGCCGCTATAACAACAAATACTAAAAAACAGAATAAAATAAATATTTAAGGGGACTCCCATACCAGACCACACCAGACATGTTTTATAGATAATGGTACGGAACCTTTCGTACGCCAGTCCGACTCGCACTTGGCCGGTTTGTTTTGTGTATTTTTAGCATAATATACCAAAACAAAACACCGAAATGGCCATAGACATACTCGTAAGTAAAATTTCCATACAGAACCTCATTTAAGCGTTCACAGGTGTACATTAAGCCAGTCGGATAGAGGACTGTGGCTTCACCGAAATTGAATTTAAAAAATATTACCGCCCGCGAACTGTTGGCCTCTCTCCAAAAGACAATACGTAGCGCCCGCCTTGTATATTATATATTCATTTAAAAGAAATATGTACTTACTTACTCTTGTGTAAGCACGGCTGTGAGCACTAGCGCTTGTTAGCAACTGAACGCTCGGAGTCTCTGAATAATGACCTACAGTTTTATAATAGGTCACCATAATATAATGCATTCTCTACTTGTCGAGTCACCGTCTATTTTACATCGTCTGATGAATTCGAGTCTCTAACGTTTGAGCTCAGAGTATATTGAAAATTTAAAAGGTCTTTCAGTGGACTTACTTTGAACAGGTATTTCGTATAAATTTACAGCATTTGTATTATGTAAGAAAAATTAAGTTTGCTTTTGTAATATAGGTACTAGGTAAAAGTTTAAGGTTATATCTCTTAAATAATTTGACTGTCTACCTTTATCTCAGTCAACTAAACAAATCGACATTGATTTCAATATGTAGCTACACAACTATCTTTAAGTAACGTGTCTATGCAAAATATAATAATCATAATTTACGTTAAAAATGCTTAATACAAACACTCAAAGTTAAACAATAAAACTTCTAACGTTTTTGTTACCGGAGCCAGAGTCGAGGCACTTACACGCGAATGTTTTGGAAGTGAACAAAACAGAGCTTCCGGTACGTGGAAGTTTTTGCATTAGCCCCTGGCCGTGGCCAGTCTGTTTGTTTCCTACCTTCGAACCTGTTCTGCAACGCGCAAGTTCGGGGTCTCATTTAAAAACTCTCGCCCGACAGAAATTTTAATCATAAAGAGACAATGGAGATGCTATTCACTAAGCTTTCGGCCAGACTGATTTATGCAACTTTTTCACCGGAGCTGTGTTTAACTGACTGCGGTTAATATGATAAATATGTTTATAGCTGTTTTGAACGAATGAGTTCTGTGGCTGCGTGCGCAATGTTTTAACTCGACAGATAAATCTTATTACGGTAAACGGGAGCTCTGGAACAATGCCGTCAAATAACACCCCGAAAAGTTTAATAGACCCAAAACTCCTTGCTCATCCAACATCGGCGAGGTGTAAGCCGAACGAAAATTCCGTAGATAATTTTCTACCTCTACCCATTTGCTTAACTTACCTCACTAGCGCGATAAACTACGTTGTGGACCCACATCCTAAGCAAACTACGCAATCTTGAAATCGGATAATATAAGTGGACACAGAATAATTCTAACTGACTTAAGACAGACGCCCACAAACTTGAAGATAAAAATTGGGGACTGGAAAGTGTCCAACGGGCGGCGGAATGGGTAGGCGATATATTTCACATTCAATTTTAAGAAAAGAGCGGCGTAGGCTACTTTGTTTAATGCACAGTCGTTGCTTATTTTACGTGGACTAAATTATAAACGTTTCAAGCTAAGATGCCTCCGTCACTGTCACATTTTATTTCTTTAATTTTGAGTTTCAAGGTTTTAGCATTATTCTTGGGTTTAGTTCAGGTGAAAATAATATCTCAGGAATATTGTTTTTTGTTCTTAAGATTAATATTTAGAGATTATTCAGCTTGGAAAAAATTCTGCACGCAATTTACGTAATGCGCATTTTTTATTGTTACCTACTGACTGACTACACGTTCACATGGGTACCAAATACGATTAAAGTAATTTTTTGTATCATTTATTATTATGTTAGGCGAAATAATTTAAAGCGTTTGTTTAAAAAATCGTAATTATTTTAAGAGTTCAATTATTTCAAATTTTCCATTTCCAAGGGGAGCATTATAAGATTTCTCGGTCGGTTTAGACGATAATGAGTTTCCGGGATAACAGTTTACCGCGGCGAGCTTCGGTAGCCGCTTCATTTTGGTACAGCATCTATAAATGGAATCTTGATTGAATAATAACCGTTTTTAATCCTCAGTATAACGTTAACTGCGGGATTACAAAGTTTCATTGAGGTTTCTAGACCAGACCCGAAATTACATGTTTATTTTGCGTACATCCATGGTCTAGACTAGAATAGTTTTAATTTTAACGAAGTTTGTTTAAAAGGTTTCATTTTGCTCCATAATTGAAACGAGTGCTTGAAATATTATTCTGTAAATTTAATAAAATGTTACGTAAAGGAAAAAACTTGTAAAACGTTTAATATAATTTTCAAACGAAATAATGTTAAAAACCCACAGAATGTGTTGAATGTGTCTTTTGTTTTGGAATTTTCTACAAGTTTTTTTTGTCTTTGGTGTATGGGTATATATTACAAGATATGTTTTAAAATATTGCAGTACCATCTACACGTTATTTTTCGAGTTTATCCTTATTTGGGCTATAAATCATAAAAAAAAGCTACTGTTTTATAAATAAATATTAACTAGTCGTTTGTTATTTGAACACGATCCAATAAATACTTGCAACGTCAACACGAAATATGCAACCTACATGTAAACCTGGATGTTGTGATCCGCTGACACACATTTTAAATTAAATGGGGAGGCACAAATCACTTAACGTCCTCCGATTTATCTCGCGTTCAACTTAATGCCCATAATTAGTTACCGACACAGTTTTAATAACGCCCCATTTTTGGGTAATTAAGTCAATGACTTATGGCTAAGGCTATAAAAGTAAACATTGGGGGAAGTCGTTAGTAACATCAGGTACTTACTAAAATATTAAGTCAAGATTGTACTTATAGGTATCACACCAATTGGAAATTAAGATGTCTAAAAATTGCAAAACTATAATATCGAAAAAATCCTTACTTAAGTCTATAAATTTCGCGTGAAAAATTATAGTATTCTTTTTACTTTTACCGAACTATTGAAGGACCAGTGCTACGACACCTACGACGTAGCGTAAACCTAGTAAATGCGTAGAGGCAGTATACAGATTTTAAAAATATTTATGATTTGATTTTAACTATGTAGGTACATCTTACTCACACTAGGGAAACGTTTGAAATAAGTATTATATATAATGTAAGCACCAGATTTTCCCAATGATAAACGCTGGTGCAACATATACCTACTAAGTCACTTTACTTTACAGTACTATTGCGTTTTTTTTAGCTATGAATCAGTTTTTCTGAGTATTTATGATGCTTCGCTTTCATAACCTGTTTGCTCATATTTACCTCCGTAAACGTTTTTGTGCAAACTTTTCTTATTAATTTAAATGGGGCCGAGAGCCGCACGGAGGGTAATTTATCATAAAATGAGATTATGCTAACTTATTTTTTGGATAATTGTCTGAAGCCGAAAAAGTTTAACGTTCACTTTTTTTTTAAGTATCCTCAATGACCACTTTTACTTTTGGTTTACTTTGTTGGGTGTTATATTTCTTATTATGACGTTATATCATTTATATTTTATTATATTTGATTTTCCGTTTTATTATATTTTATGTTCCATATTGATATTAATCCGTTTTAAACGTAATTCGAAGAATTATTAGTATTATTCTAAAATATGATGTGCCACACAATAGACGTAAACACGAACACACAAAAAAACCTTATCCTCCCAAGTACGTCATTCACGTAAAATTAGTACCTTACCTTATACCTAAAAATCATGACACAAATGCGCTCACATCGCACTAGGAGGTCAATTTTGTCATGGTGTCGTATTCTCATTTTAAAATATATAATAAACAAAACATTAAAAAAACAATCTATCTCAAACATCACTCCAACATACAACAAACCATCAACCAATATTGAAGTTGTATTGGAGTTGCATCGGAATAATTTTCGAGCAAATTCTGATATTTCTGATTCAGACGTTTAGGCGCTAGCTGTAATTCGTAGTTAATGTATTGTAGTTGTATTGAACTTGGGTCGTGTCTAAACTAAACGTGTATTAAAGGTAGAATACGGCCCATGGAATCGTTCCAAGCGGTTCACCGCTTGGTGATATTTTTTAAATTCAATTTCCACGTGGCCCGCTCCAGTACTTTGTCTAATGTACTCGTGGTGTACGTATTTACTTAGGTTTACTTGCTCAAGTAATGGCTATAATATTTTTATGACTACCTTTAGGAGTCCCTCCCTATCTATTTAATAACAAGTAGGGTAAATCAAGGTGTCACTTGAAGTACAAACAGCCTTTAACTAATCAGACATATGTTCTTTTTATATGATTTTTTCCTTTTTTTTTTTTAATACCACGACGGTGGCAAACAAGCATACGGCCCGCCTGATGGTAAGCAGCTACCGTAACCTATGGACGCCTGTAACTCCAAAGGAGTCACATGCGCGTTGCCGACCCTTTACAAAAAGGAGGATTCACTGTGTTGACGGCTCAAGGAACAAGAAGGTCCCTCATCGTCAACACACTGGGTCCTCTTTGAGCTCTTTGGCAACCTTACTCACCAGCAGGAACACAACACTATGAGTAGGGTCTAGTGCTATTTGGCTGTGGTTTTCTGTAAGGTGGAGGTACTTCCCCAGTCGGGCTCTGCTCCAGATTTGAGCGTGATGACATTCGCTGAACGTGCCCTACCACACTTAGCGAGATGCCATACCCAAGTCCGGACGTAGTTTAAGGACATACCCCGGCTCCTGATCTCGGATTGTCAATAATACAGAGTAGATTCATCATCATCATCATCATCAGCCCTTTATCGCCCACTGCTGAGCATAGGCCTCTCTTCGTGTACGCCACTTGTCCCGGTCCTGTGCCAATTTCATCCAGAAGTGACCCGCAACCTTCCGAATATCATCTACCCAACGAGCTAACGGACGCCAGGGGCTTCTTTCATCTGAAAGAGGCCACCACTCCGTCAACGTTTTAGTCCACCTGCCATCACTCTACCTGGCAACGTGTCCTGCCCAACTCCATTTAAGTTTGGTAATGACGCATCCCACGTCTTGCACCTTAGTGCGACGGCGGATCTCGATATTCCTCACTCGGTCTTGAAGCTTGATGCCGAGCATGGCGCGCTCCATGGCCTTCTGTGCCACTCGGATTTTGTGCACAGTCTCCTTAGTGAGCGTCCATGCGGCTCCGTACGTCATGATGGGCACATTGGTTGAAGAGGCGAGTTTTCAAGCATTGTGGAACGTTGACGGGCTTAAGGATGTCCGCTAGTTTATTGAATGCCGCCCAACCCAGCTGGATTCTCCTGGAGATCTCCTTCTGGTGATGTTTTTTGTCGAAAGATAGAATATGCCCAAGATATACGTATTGGTCGACCACCTGTAGTGTTTCGTTCCCAACCTTTATGATTGGGTTCGAACCACCAGGGGTGTTGGTCATGACTTTAGTTTTGGACATATTCATCTTAAGACCTACCTTTAATGAAGCATCGTACAGGTCTTGGATCATGCTTTGAAGATCTTCCAGGTTCTCGGCAAACAAAACAATGTCATCGGCAAACCTCAAGTGCGACAAGAAGACCCCATGGATGTCAATACCAGTTTTGTCCCATGCAAGCGTTTTTATGACGTCTTCTAGTACCGCCGTAAAAAGCTTGGGTGAAATGGTATCCCCTTGGCGCACTCCCCGTTGAATAGATATCGGGTTACTGAGTTTGTGGAGCCGAGCCTGCATTGTTGCCGAGCTATATAGCTCCCGAAGCACATCTACATAGCGAGCATCGATTGAGCAACGATGGAGAGAGTCAAATACGGCCCAGTGCTCGATACTGTCGAAGGCCTTCTGGTAATCGACGAAGGCCATGCACAGGGGCCGGTTGTACTTGTGACTCTTCTCCATCAACTGCTTTACCGCATGTATATGGTCGATGGTGGAATATCCACTCCGGAAACCAGCCTGCTCGGGAGGTTGGCATTCGTCGAGGATACGGGGAAGACGGTTGCATAAAACTTTTGCGAAGAGTTTGTACGTGTGGGAAAGGAGGCTTATGGGGCGGTAGTTATTTAACTTCGAAATGTCTCCTGTTTTATGTAGGATGGTAACTATGGCAGATTTCCATAACTCTGGTGTGCGAATATCTTGTAAAACTTTATTAAAAAGTTTTACCAGGACACAGATGACAGGGTCGCCACCAGCGCGAAGTAGATCGGCTGTGATGCCATCTTCACTAGGAGATTTGTCAGCCTTCATCTGGTACAATGCTTTTCGGATTTCACTGGCTATTATTGGTGGTATGCTGTCGTTATTCCTATACGGGATGGGAGGTGCTCTAGGGTCAATAGTAGATATGTGTGGTGCCTCAGATAGTGATGAGTATAAGATACTATAAAACTCCTCAACAATTTTAACAATTTGATCACGGTCTGTAACCAAATTGTTTTCAGTGTCTGTGAGTTTTACTATTTCCTTGACTCCTGTCCTTAATTTTCTTCTAAATACCTTTGGACCTCTACATTCTTCTATTGTTTTTACTACTATTTTTGTTTTATGTTTCCTTAAATCTCTCCTTATGCAGTTACTAATTTTCTTACTCATACGTTCTAATTGTTTCTGGTCTATCACTGTTTCATGTCTCATTTGCCTTCTTTCTTCTAGCAATACTAGCGTCTCAGGTGATAACTTTCCCTCCTTCTTTTACACTTTACCAAGGTGTTTGTCTGCTGTTTATATAATTGCCTTACTTAACAAACTATTAATATGATCAACATCAACATTTTGTTCTTCCAGCCCTTCAAATTGGTTCTGAAGGTCTACCTGAAATGCTTCCTGGAGAAACGCGATATCCTTCTTAAAGTATCTTTGAGGAATGTTTATCATCTTTGCTCGTTCTTTCTTCAGGTTAAATCTCAATGTTGCTCTGACCAATCTGTGGTCGCTCCCTGTTCTAAAGTTTTTAAGAACGGTTACATCCGTGACTATATCCTTGCGAGAACTTATGATGTAGTCAACTTCGTTCTTAGTCTTGCTGTCGGGACTTGCCCACGTCCACTTTCTTGAAGCACGCTTTTGGAAAAATGTGTTCATCGCATAAAGGTTTCTTTGCTCAAGAAAATTGACAAGAGTTTGTCCACGGTTGTTACGGAGTCCCAGACCAAACATACCAACAGATTTTTCACAAGCTAGTTGTTACCCAACCTTAGCATTAAAATCACCTATTATAGTGAAATACTGACACGGACAATCCTCAATAGCTTTTTCTATATCATCGTAAAAGGTCTCTACTTCCTCATCAGGGTGACTTGAGGTGGGGGCGTAAACTTGAATTATCTTGATGGAGTAGCGCTTGTTGAGTTGCAGAACTACAAAACATACGCGAGTAGAGATACTCTTTATATTCTTAACTGCTGAAGCGATATTTTGGTGCAGAAGAAATCCAACACCCCCATAGCAGGAGTCCTCATGACCTCGGTAGTAGAATAGGTCACCAGAACTGAGTCTAATAAGGTCTTCACCTTTTCGTCTCACCTCCGACAATCCTATTATATCCCACTTGATATTGTCCAGTGCCAGTTGTACTTGAAGCAGCCGGTCGTCCATTCGCATCGTCCTGGCGTTGTAACACGCCAGGGTCAGGGTCGTGTTACAATTCGAGTGGCAGCCGGATCTCTTCCAGAGATTCTTAGCACCCTCTACCCCACCGTTACCAAGCCTGCTGCCGGAGCCTGGAATAGTGGGGCCGCTGGGGACTGAGGGCCGGGTTTTTTGCGTACTTGTCATTTGAAGAGGTAATTTAGTTAAAACGCCACGCTGAGGTGGCCTTAAAACGCCACGCTGGCCAGTGCGTCTTGGCGAGTTCTTTCTTCCTGCCACGTTTGCTTGGAATAAGTAGTGCACCAACAACAGTCGATTGCACTACTCATTTCAGTTTCCAGGGGGGACCGCGAGGAGGTGTGGACCAGGAATTGACATGCAGAATGGATACGACGTGAAAAGCGAATACGAAATTATTCCCTTCCCCAATCAATATACATTCTGGAGACCTTTAACCTCTAACCTAAGAGTAGATTACTTAAGAAAATGTAATTTAGTTTCTTAATAGGCATTATTTTTTGTATACCCAATTTTGCTAATATAATTATTATTTTTGTAGGTTTGTATTGCGTACCTATATGGAGCAATAAGACAATGATGTAGCAACTTGCACAATGTTGATACATGTCTTCTATTTCTACGTTTTTGTTTTTATCATGTGGTTAAGGGTGTTATTGACAAGACATAACAAAGCGTCTTTTCATAACTTAATTATTTTCTCAATTTTATTAGTAATGGACTGCCGTAATTTTTACGTCAAAGGCATGAAAAGTACGAGCCCTGATGGGAGCTCATACATTCTACGACACTTTTCTTTCCGGACAGACTCTAGCTCCGTCCCTAGAAAGAGAGGCATCACGAATATTTAAGCAAACCCGTTACGGGACAAAGGCGTGGCCCGGCTTGTGACGGGACAAGGCGTTCGAGAGGTTAAGTGTCCCAATTTGACGTTACATTTCACGTACGTTTTCCATCAATGATAACACATTATAGACGGAGAGCTATACACGTCAGATATGACACAATAATGAGATCAAGAAAATCCGTCTGGCTAGATTGCTATACTATCGTTATTGCTAGATCCGGGCATCTGGCAGCTTTTAATGAGTGGAGGTCTGAGTGACAGAGTAGCAAAATTTTTGAATTGGAAAATAGTAATACCAAAATAGGTAAAATTGCCGAAGTTGTATTAGATATTAATGACAGGGCCTATATTTTAACATTAGAACAAAACCATTATGGAAACAAAACAGTAGGAGACAAACTATGAATTACATTATATGTCGTTTGGAACGACTTTCCCCCAATAGAAACTTTTGGCAATGATCTGATCTGATCTTATTATTTATATAATTTCTCATAATATTGCATCAAACCCAGAACTGAAGAATTTGTTTTCTTGAAGTGGTATTCATTCTTTGATCTGCAGTACTTTACAGCCGCCAGATATCCAGATCTAGAAATAAGCATAGTATAGCAAACTGACTAGAGGGGTTTCGTTGCTCTCATTATAGTGTCATATCTCTGTCTATAAGTACATCTTATATAGGTAAGAATCAAACGACTGTTTCAAATCTGGCTTAATGTAGATGTACATCATGTTGCGTCAGCTGAATAAATTAATTATCACGGCAGTAAAGTTATGGAGTCCTGATAATTATTCAAATCGCGTTTGAATCCAAACTGAGTACCTACTCGTATTTCATTACACTTTGATAATTGCTGGTGAGATCAGGTGAGATTTAATGCAATATATTGTCTTTAGAATTAAATAATGAACCTAATTTAGTTGTAGATATATGCAATAAGAAGTAAAATATTTTAATTAACCTCTCTATCAGATGGTTGAATTGTTAAACGGTCCAATAATGTTATTTTTTCAGAGGTTGAACAGCAAAGGTTGAACTATGTGAGTATGAGAATGTAATGTAATGAATTGATAATTGACTCAAGTATATGAAGGTACTTTATTAATTAAAGAAAAGGTCTACATACATTGAATTACACTGAGTAAATAAATACTTGGTTAGGTAATTCAGGTGAAACATTTAATAGATTTATAGTAAGGCCACTTATTATGAATCCTCGTATCTAAAAGGTCAGCAACACGCATATGATACCTCTGCTTACAATCCGGAGGGCCGTATGCTTGTTTGCCACCGTCGTTGTATAAAAAATGTACCCATGTCTAATTACTACAATTTCACATATAAAAAAAAGTTTAGAAGTAAAGGAAAAGTAGAAAAATCCACTGCTTCAGGCGAGCCTCCAACTCGTGACTCTGGGATACATGCCTATCGCTCTGACTAACTGAGCTACTTCAAAAAAATATCGCTCATTTATTAACTGAAGTATACATATCAACCAACTTAGCGCGTTATTATACCCTCCCACATAATGACGTTAAAACGTGTAACGAGTCGATAAAATGCAAACTCCCCTCAAGTCCCTTGACGCGAGCGAGACATATTAAAAGCACATTGACATAAAAACAGACTCCCCTGTAACCAAAAGCCCATCTAGTGAAATTGCCATCCGCGCTCATTACCGACTGAGCCCACCGCGGGAACCGATATCCCGGCACGTGACTAAAGGAAATTGAAGTCTCTATCGGTTAATAGAAATATTCAATTAAATTTTTAGAAATAGAATTTTAATTTCTAAAATGAAGTGCATGTTTTGTCGTAAACGAATGCCATAGCGAATAGCCTTTGTGTCCGTTTTTTATGTTTTGCCAGAGTGATAGCCACTAGAAAAAGAACGTGCTTAAGTTTTCCGATAAATACTCTAGCTACCAATTATTGGCTATGAGCGATAATGGTTTTTACTGATATAGTTTACCATATAGTTTACCATTATTTGATATAAAATTTATTACCTTATTATACATCATTCGATTACCTATTTACTTTTATCCTTGGTTTACATCGAGATAAAAACCCTTAACTCCAAAGTGTACCAAACTCCGCTCACCCCTTACTCTGCTGTGTAATCTGTGAAGGATTTATGAAGTCTCAGCTACCAGGCAATGGAGCGGTACTATCGCTCGACGGCCAACGGTCACCTGCAGGAAAGTGAAAACTGAGAAAATAAAGGTGCCTACAGATCCATGATAAGATAAGGGATGAAGGGTGCAGGCGTATTCTACCCTGATGGAACCCCTTATTATGAACCAGCACGACTAGGCTCTTGAACACGTTTGCTTGCCACAGTTAAGATTGTGTCGCTCGTCGTTCAATTCCCCTTTTCCGTTGAAGGAATTTATGAATTTTCGGCGCGTCCTGTGAAAAATTGGTTTCAAAGGACGCCGGGCTTATTAATCTGCCTCCGTAATGTTACGGATGTTGTCCTTTCCGCTACCTTTTCTATAACACAAATCTGAATAGAGGACTGTTTATAGGTAATACAAGTGCCTGTAGGTAGTGCAAACGGAGTCTCTTTGTATCAAATATAATTGAAAACAGACAGCCACGCTTGAATTGAAATAATTAACATCCGAAATTTGACAAATTACTATGTCAAGCTTGGAAGCATTAAGGTGTATAAACTGAAGCGATTATATACCTCTAACGACTATTAGCAGCGTCGAGCCAGCTTGCATGACAGAAAGGTGTAAATGGAGGCAAATTCATCAATTTATATGCGAGACAGGCGGCCTTTGAGATGGCATTATTGCTTTGAACCTAGGCTCGCGTTGGTTTAAAAATGTTATTTAGGTTATCCACAAGTTTAAGTTTCCTTTATGACTCTAGTTAAAAAGTTGTTAGTAGTTTGCGTTTAAGAGTAAGCTCATATTTTTTATAGTTTTATAAGGTAGTAGAATTTTAAGGTAGTTCAGAGTTAAGTCAAAAGTATATCAAACGTTTTGTGTAGAGTACCTATTTCATGTGATGCAGTTTTGGATATAAATAAATATATGTTTTATTAAAGATTTTGTCTTTTTATTTAAACTGTTTTGATACATTTTCTAGTAGAACTACGCATTATGTTATTGAGATTTGATGTGTTACTGATTTGAAAATATAAGTTCCGCTGAGTAGAGTTTCTTGCCGGTCATAATCTTTTCGGGTCTTATCTTTTGGGTTGTAGTTTCTTCTGACATTCATAAATGCATTAACTATAATGTGCCTGAAGAATAAAAATCTTTTATCTCTTTGTTCGTATCAAGATATAATCTTAGTAAAAAGATTCACCGATCAAGGAGCTTTAAGATAACATTCAAACCACCACAGAATATCTCCGTCGTCCATATCAATTAACTATGTGATTTTTATGGTTATAATAAAGCCTTATTACGTGGCTAGCGGCGGGGCTCGTTAAAAATCTCTTTTCACGTTGCTTGACTTTAATTATCCGTTTTCTTTGTTCACGAACGTTGGGTCTCGGAACACCTGGCAAATAGTTCGTTGTATTTTACTAACCGACTTGTAAAAATAAACTTTTGGGCGTTTTCCGGTGAAAAGTATGTTTTAATTGTTGTTATGACAATGACAATTTTCTAGAATATCAAATTTAATACACCGAGAACTATTATTATCGTCCATTTGGGTATCAAATCTCCTTGACATGATACAAACTTTGTCTGCAGCGAGGACCTTTTTCTGTATAGCTGACCGTACAAAAAATACTCAATGCGTAAGTAAATATATACATCTTAAGCAGATCAAAATGACGTTCTTAAACAGCGCCCTTAAACTGACCTAGGGTTTTAAAGTCACTCATGTGAGTCAAGTGACTGAAACAAGAGACTATCACTTAAAACTATTGACCACTACACAACAAATCACTTAACTCCACTATAGACTTGTTACGTATTTTAGACGAGCGTAACTTTTCCACAACATGCCTTTTTTCTCTCGCTTCCAATCACTTTTTATTACAGTGTTTGAAGATAAAGCACTTAGTGTTTGCGGCTTTGAAAGGTCTTTGCGGTGCTGACTTTCAGTGGAAGAGTTGCGGTCTTATAAAGGGGCAATGGTGCATCTGTTGTTTAAATGATAAGCTTTGGCTAGCTAGTTTTAGGATTTGACTGTACTAGAAATCATACTATTGGTAAAACAACGCAGCATCTTCTTATGATCTGCATCAGATCTGCAAAATGCTGTGTTATTTTATCTAGGCTGGAATTTATCTACAACAACATTTACTATAACTCTTCACACTGACTCTGCGTTGACAATATGTGTAACGGTATTGTAAACAGTATATTTAAGTTCATATGAATTTAACGTTTATGCTGTTTCATACATACTTTAGTTCTTACAAATTTGTCGTACAGTTAGCGTGAACGCACTATTTAAAACGTAGTTGGTGGTCTATTTTTATATTTATTTTAGACTAGCATATAAGTAATTTCAATTAAACAGTTAGAATATAAATTGACTCTGTATGTCTGATATATTATTTTTATGAATTCATAATTACTTTGCGACATTTGATATTATTTTCATGTCAGCTACTTCATAATCATAATGAAGGCTTCTAAAAATTAATGAAACAATTTCTCGGGAAACCGTAGAATTCTTCTGACATAAAATCACCTGAAGGAAATGTTGGTAGTTAAGAGAAAAATATCCTGTTTCACTACAAAATTACAGAGAGTCCTGGCCAGAGCAGGGTAATTTTAGGCTCCATTTACCTTATTACATCGCGGCAGGGTAACGGGCACATACGAAAACCTCAGTATCAAGTAGTCCTACTAGCATGCCTCCTAGATAGATTTTCCTTAATATTACTTAGTATTTATATGACTTCCTATGCCGGGCCGCTATAAAGGCATTAACTTATTATTATTAGGGAATATATGGAGACATTTCGGTTTCAGAAATAAATACACGGACTACAAGGCTGCTTTGAACATAAGGTAGATTTTTGTTGTTGTTTCGAATAAGGAGAAGTAAAATTTCAGAGGCAATTTTCATAATAAAAAAAATCTTTACCTGTGGGTAAGATGTCATTGACAAAATCATTAGAAATTCATGTAATAAAAAAATGCTTACAACTCCCGTAGAAAAGTAATTCGATTAAAGGATGATGCACGCAGTTCCGTTCCGCGTCCTACACGAAACTTCCAACACTCTATTTTATATAGAAAGCGTCACGTGATCGAAGTGACGTGGTGTCGGAAGTGATGTGTAGGACGCGGGACGGAACAGCGTGCACCATGCCTAAGGCAAGAAAATAAACGTAAGTAAGTGATATATTTTTGAGTTCATTACGAGTATGAGTATTGCATGTTCCTATAAATACTTTATCAAAATATACATAAAAAGGAAGCATACTTTAATGCTCACTTCATACATGGCTACTCTTACTTATTAAACAAAAGTTAAATGGGATGTTTGGTAAAACTGATTACTTTAAAGATATCAATGATCACATCGACCCGGGACCGAGCGCCATAAATGGAATCCCTCTAGAGATTGTTTCTGAGTATGTATACAGAGGTAGGTCAGATACTTCAACTAGGTAAAAAAAAACCGGCCAAGTGCGTGTCGGACCACGCATAGGAGGGTTCCGTACCTTCAATGTAATAAGAACCAAACTAATACCAAAAGGTCGTATCTGATGCCTACGGAAGAAGTTTTTTGGAGATAACTCAAAAATGGCTGAACCGATAATGTTAAAAATAATTTTCGTAGAAAGTATATGATAAGGCACATTGCCTCAAATTTTTTCATATTTTTTGGACTTACGGTTCAAAAGTTACAGGGGGGGGACACAATTTTTCTGACTTTCGAAGCGATTATTTCAGAAAATATTCACTTAATCATAAAATGGTCAAAAAAACCTCAATGTTATTTTTAGACCTATCGATTAATGTGTCACATGTTGATATTTGGTTAAAAAACATTTTTTGAAATTTAGTTACATCTATGGAGCGCCCCCCTAAAACATTTATTTTTCAAATTTAACTCCATAACTAAGTAGCGGCATACAAACTACACCTTATGTGTAAATTTTATTCAGATACGTTGTATAGTTTCCGAGTAAAATGGCTGTGACATATGGACGGACAGACAGACAGACAGACAGACATGAGGAATCCATAAGGGTTCCGTTTTTTGCCATTTGGCTACGGAACCCTAAAAAACATCGACAAGGAGGTTAGGGGCGTATACAGATGGGCTGGGCAGCATTTAGTAAACTTCCTCGTGTCTATTCTTCGCCCATACCATAAAGCCTAAAACCAGCCTAGCCTAGTTTTTAACCATTGCATGCTGCATAACATGGCGTGGAGCCGAAACGTAGCCACTCACTGTACAACGTGTCCGCCAGCTCAAGGTCGCTCAGCAAGCTATAGAAAGAGCTATGGTCGGAGTTTCTCTTAGGGATCGAATCCGGAACGAGGTTATTCGTGAAAGCTGGAGTGAAATTGGGCAGGTCACATGCAGCAGAATGGCCGTTGGGGAATGTTGGTTCCTAAGTGGAGGCCGCGTGTCAGCTCACGCAGTGTTTGTAAGGTGAGGCCATGATATCCGTAAGGTGGCAGGTACAGATTTGGAGAATGAGAGCTGAAAATCGAGCTCAGTGGCATGCCATGGGAGAGGTATATATCCAGCAGTGGACTGATACTGGCTGATGAGTATTATGTGTTTTGACTATGTACTTTTCAGCAAACGTTAAATACCTTCTACTTGTTGGTACAATTACAAAAAAAATGTATTTTGGCTACAAATCGAGACCGCATCTCGACATTAATGATAGATTTCTCGAGAAAAATGTAAGCGGTCCAATATATCAAAGTGTCCCATGTCTCATTCTCCACTTACTGTCACGGTGGAAATGAGCTGCGCAGTATTATAAATAGACGAAACGAAAAGGACGCATAAAACTCAGGTTACACGCTTCGCCTTACGTGAAGAAAAATTTGTCAGAAATGCGATTCCTTGAGTGACAGTACAATAGGTTTAATCTTCGCGTAGAAGAAAATGTGATGTTGGAAGCCGCGGGTAATAGAAAGAACTGCAGTGTTTTTTTACACTCAAACTTTTCTACGGCACTCATTAAGCATAACGAAAATGAATAAAGACTTAGATTTAAAGCGAATCAGAGGGGACTCGAGAACTTATGTTTATTGTGTAGCGGTAATTAAATTACCTATGTACGATAATTTATTGCTTTGATATACTAGTTAATTTAATGTATGCAAAACAGTTGCAAGTAAAGAGAACAAAAAAAAAACAGAATTTAGA
Organism: Pammene aurita; assembly: GCA_947086415.1. NCBI lineage: Eukaryota > Metazoa > Arthropoda > Insecta > Lepidoptera > Tortricidae > Pammene > Pammene aurita. The sequence continues at coordinate 14,632,926 of OX352298.1, forward strand.
AATAAATATTCTTCTTTTTTCTTAAATTATATTTTGTTCTATTTAATTATAATAAACCGGTCCTGTGCCGGTCATTGCGGCACTCTTTGGCCTATGTTCAGCAGTGGACGTTTTTCGGCTGATATGATGATGAGTTATTATAGAATACAGTCATTTAAATACTTGTATAATATAGGTATGTGGCATTGTTCATAAAAATCAATCAAGTAAGTAAAATAGTAGCCTAATGTAACAACAAAAAACATTAAGGTGTTTATTTCAGCATCTTCTTACTTAGGTCTAATTTACAACTTAGGCTTAGTTAAATCTTGTTTTATAAAGATTGTGTATGTAAGCACTATTAATTAATTAATAATTCATCTTAATTTGAATATTAATATTGTGTTATAATATAAGACTGTAAATTAAAACTAATATTAAAATACATGCTAATTAACGTAAAACTTAACTAAAATCGAAAACTAAATGAACCTAAAAAATATGAAAGATATTGGGTGCCCGCGACATGGTGCCAAGGACGGTTGTCTATTGTTTGCCCGAAAATTATATAAAATAATACTCAAATGCCCGAATTTTATTTTCCCGAATTTCATTTGCCCGAATGGTTTGTTTACCATAAAAATGATGTGACATAATCTTTGTTTACCCGATTATTAGATTTCAGAACTTACGAGTGCCATACGTTTTGTTGTCCATATTATTAATTGTAATAATATTATTTAATAGATTATTTAAACTCCATACCAAATAATCGTTTTCCGAATCCATGCATATAAACAATGCATTTGCTCACTATATTCCTGTAGGAGCTCTAAAAATATTTATTTACTTATCACTATAATCCTATCATTTAACTTAGAAGGCAAGCATGATGCGAACTTCTATGTATTCAAACAAGTAGATTTTATAAAAAAATAATCTGTCCGCTATCCAAGTCGCTTCCATCCTTCATCTAACCTACTTTCTGGTACTTAGCCATATTATTATGTAGAGGCCGTTTTATTTTGTAGGAGATCACAGTTCTAACCTAACCTAACCTAACCTACTTTCTGGTAGCCGTTCGCATTTTTGGGGATCACAGTTCTAACCTAACCTACTTTCTGGTAGCCGTTTTATTTTATAGGAGATCACAGTTCTAACCTAACCTAACCTACTTTCTGGTAGCCGTTCGCTTTTTGGGGATCACAGTTCTCTACCTAACCTAACCTACTTTCTGGTAACCGTTTTATTTTGAAGGAGATCACAGTTCTAACCTAACCTAACCTACATTCTGGTAGCCGTTCGTTTTTTGAGGATGACAGTTCTAACCTAACCTACTTTCTGGTAGCCGTTTTATTTTATAGGAGGTCACAGTTCTAACCTAACCTACTTTCTGGTAGCCGTTCGCTTTTTGGGGATCACAGTTCTAACCTGACCTATTTTCTGGTAGCGGTTTTATTTTGTAGGAGGTCACAGTTCTAACCTAACCTAACCTACTTTCTGGTAGCCGTTTTATTTTGTAGGAGGTCACAGTTCTAACCTAACCTAACCTACTTTCTGGTAGCCGTTTTATTTTGTAGGAGGTCACAGTTCTAACCTAACCTAACCTACTTTCTCGGAAGCAATTTGGATGGCAAATGATATTATGGCTAGTGATCAATATGGCTTACAACGATTATTATCCACCGTTATCGTGCCCAGGCGAGGCGGGTCCACCGCCGCCATGCACTGTCGAGCTGGTTCCACAGCCGCTGTGCACTGTCGAGCCGGGCCCATCGCCGCCATGCACTGACGAGCCGGGCCCATCGCAGCCATGCACTGTCGAGCCGGGCCCATCGCCGCCATGCACTATCGAGCGGGGCCCATCGCCGTCGTGCCTAGTGGCACTGGATCTATCGCCGTCGCGCTCAGTCCAACACACTCCATCGATATCGTGCCCTGTCGAGCTGGTTCCGCCGCCGCCGTGCCCGGTGGAGGCGCCACTCTCGCGCGCGCGCCCCGCCCCGCTGGTCCCCGCGCTCGTGCCCGCGCCTGCGCCTGCGCCCGCACCCGCACCCGCACTCGCACCCGCGCCCGCGCCCGCGCCCGCGCCCGCACCCGCGCCCGCACCCGCGCCCGCACCTGCGCCCGCGCCCGCACCCGCGCCCGCGCCCGCGCCTGCGCCCGGCCGCACCGTTCTATATACAGACGAAGTAGGCGCCGGGCTCGGCGCGCTGCTGGCGGAGCGCTTGTCGCGAGGCGTCCTTAACAACTGTCACCCGGGCGCCTCCTTCGATCGTCTGATCAAATGTATATCGGTCGGCGAGTATGACCGCGATTCCACGCTTGTAGTGTTTTTAGGAAATAGTATAGATTGCACTAAACGAGATATCTTGAGATTATCCGAGACCCTGTCAGATATTGGCCAGCGAGATTCTGTAAAAATAATTATCTGTGCCTTACCATACAGAATGTCGAGTCATATGAATAAGAGGGTATATTCTTACAACTCCGTATTTTATAATCTTTCTTTGTACAGTAGTACGATTTCGTATTTTGATACAAATAAATTTATTGAGGATTTTATTATGCCCCATGATAGGACTTACCTTCCGAGAAGATGCCTTATAGATTGTGCTAACCTGTTAGCATACAATATTGTAGACCCCGTCGTGACTAGCACGGCGGATGATAGTTTTATTAAGACGAATCCCGATTCATACTGCAGGGGTTCAGATTTAGAGAGGCAGCCGTCTGGTGATATCAATTTAAACTGACTGCTACGACAACGAGTGCACCAGCCGGCTCCGTTCCTAAACATAACTGTGATGCTAGCATAAGTAGTAAAACTGATGTATTGTACTTAGTTCACCAAAATATTCAAGGGTTTACAGTAAACAACTGGAAATTGATTTGTTTGTACAACACTCGAACATTGATATCCTCTGTATAACGGAGCACTGGCTTAAAGGTCATGAATTTATGTTTAATTTCCACAATCATAGTGTAGTAAGTAAATTTTTTAGAAAATCCTGCATTCGCGGCGGGTCATTAATAATGGTAAAACATGATATAAAAAGTAAGGAGCGGAAAGACATTGTTGAATTGTCTGTGGAACGCCATATTGAACTTTCTTGTGTCGAGTTAGAAGAATTTATAATTATATGCGTGTACAGGCCTCCATTGGCAAACTATAACACATTTGAGTCAGTGATAGATGCAGTTCTTACAAGTGTTTTTTGTAGTAATAAAAGTGTTATTGTGTGTGGTGATTTTAATATCAACTTACTTGAAGATTCATCCATGTGTGTAAGGTTACTTAGTACTTTCAAATCCTACAATTTAGTAAATTTATTTTGTGAGCCTACACGAATCACAGCAACCAGTGCTACATGTATAGATAACATTTTCAGTAACAAGGATGCGACTAGTAAATATATAATAAACAACTTAAGTTCTGACCACTGTGGACAAAAAGCCTCTTTTAGCGGAAAAACTAAGGATATTCCACAAGTCACTATGTGCAGACCAATTTCCGAAAGACGATTAGATTTATTCAGTCGGAATATCACGAAACAATTATGTTATGTTCCATATACCCAGGAAAACCCTAACCGTATGAGTATTGAGTTGTTTAACTGTATTAAAAGGGAATTTGATGCCTGTTTCATTCCGAAGAAGGTGCAAGGCAAGGTCAAGACGAAATTTAGCGACTGGGTTACGCCGGATATTCATGAGAAAAGACGACGGCTCTATGATTTATATGACTTGAGAAGAATTAATAAAAGTCCGGAATTCCTAGATTATGTCAGGAACTTTTCTAAATCTTTTAAGATGATGTGTGCCGCTGCTAAAGCTGATTATCTGTCCAGAAAGATCCAAAATTCCAAGGATAAAGTAAAAACTGTTTGGCAAGTAATCAACGATGAAACTGGGAAACGTAAAATCAAAGATCCGCACTACAACCTACGTATTAATAATAATTTAGTGAGTTCGGACCTTGAAGTTGCGGATCATTTTGAGCAGTTCTTCTCTAATATACCGGTAGAAACAACAAAGTCTCTTCATTCATCGCCTGACGTCGCTGAGGCATTACTGAAAACAAATATAGCAGAGTGTACAGATTTCTTTAAATTTTCATATGTTACTCCGAACTTAGTTATTAAAACATTTAAATCCCTAAATTTAAAGAAAACTGAAGATCTTTGGGGCCTATCTGTTAAGATTCTACATTCCATTGTTGAATCGATTGCACCACATTTAGCTGATATATTTAACAAATGTATTGATACAGGAATATTTCCAGACATAATGAAGCACAGCAAAGTCATCCCCTTGTTCAAATCAGGATCGAGAACAGAACCAAGCAATTTCAGACCAATTTCAATACTGCCGGCACTGAGCAAAGTTTTCGAGAAACTAATTCTAAATCAACTTGTGTCACATTTTAACCGAAACGAATTGTTCGCCAGAAATCAATTTGGTTTTACCAGAGGTCGCTCGACTACTGACGCAGGTGCTGTTCTTCTTAAGCACATCTTTGCCGCTTGGGAAAAAAAACAAGATGCTGTTGGAATATTCTGTGACCTATCGAAGGTATTTGATTGCGTTGATCACGAAAATCTAAAGAGAAAACTAAGCCATTACGGGATCAAAGCTGGTGCCCTTAACCTCGTCTCATCATACCTATCGGATAGAACACAACGAGTGGTTATTAATGGAACTCAATCTTCTGGGTCCCCTGTGGCACTCGGAGTGCCTCAAGGCTCAATACTTGGTCCTTTCCTGTTTTTGGTGTACATTAATGACCTACCTAAAATTGTGCAAGATAAACATGATATAGTGTTATTTGCTGATGACACATCTCTGATATTTAAAGTGGACAGAAAAGAAAACAGCTTCGATAGTATTAACAGTGCACTCTCCAAAGTAGTAAATTGGTTTACGGCTAATAACCTACTTTTGAACGCCAAGAAAACGAAGTGCATCAAATTTACACTTCCCAACGTCAAGCAGATTAACAGCAGCAAGATTATAATAAATGATGAAATAATGGAATTCGAAAATCAAACTGTTTTCTTAGGAGTCACTTTAGACTCGAAATTACAATGGCATCCACATATAGCTACCCTAGCTGGGAAACTTAGCTCTGCAGCCTATGCTGTGAGGCGAATCAGCCATCTAACAAACAGTGAAACTGCCAGGCTGGTATACTTCAGTTACTTTCACAGTGTTATGTCGTATGGAATTCTGTTGTGGGGTAAAGCAGCTGATATTGGGACCATATTTGTGCTACAAAAACGAGCTGTACGTGGCATTTATAAAATGCGCGGTCGAGCATCCGTAAGAGGAAAATTTGAAGAGGCAAATATTCTTACCGTAGCATCTCAATACGTACTTGAAAACATTATGTATGTGCGGAAAAACATCCATAAATTCAAGCTCAACAGTGATATCCATAACTATAACACTAGAAATAAAGATAAGATTGCTGAGCCTGGCCACCGCCTCGGTAAGGTTCGTACGTCTTTTGCTGGGAACTGTACACGTTTTTATAACAAAGTCCCCGCTGATGTAGTGAATTTGCCACTAAATAAATTCAAGTCTTATGTTAAGCGCTATTTGTTGAGGAGAGAGTACTATACTTTAAAGGAATTCATTGAGGATAACGATGCCTTTAAGCCTGTAGCTTGATATAGTTAGTACAATACAAATTGAGAAATTATTAGGTACATTACTCTATGAAGCAGCTTTACTAGTGTCCAGTATTACCTGTTTTTTATTTTTATTTTATTTTGTTTTTATTTAGTATTTGGACACTTAGAGACGTTATACATCTCTAAGTCTTGCATTCGCAAATATTTATATGTATAGATATATATTTAATTATCCTGACGCTTAGAGACATGTACATCTCTATGTCACTTTTATATTGTAATTTAGTTCACGCATGTAAAATACGAGCACAGAATATTGTTTCTCACCAGACTAAACATGGCTAGTTTTTATTAATTAATAAAGCCCGCCAGCTTGAACATGTCATGCTCGCTTAAAAGGCTCTGCTTATGGTGGCGTCGTTGATCGGGTCGCCACTTTCCCGAAGAAAGGTTGAGGGAGGCGATGGCTGAGATATGCGTCATACTCGTGAACGGGTGCTGTTTGTGGAGACCGGTCTGTTTAGGCTAACTGGGGCAACACATTTACGTAACTTTTTATTAATCATATTTAATTTTAGTTTAATTGGCTTTAGACACAACATTCGGTGCTTGATTATCCATATTTTTTTATTATATAGAATATATAGATCAAGACACTTGGAGACCTTATACATCTCTAAGTATAATTTAGAAATAGTATGTTTATTGTATACTAGAATCACTTAAGTACTTTTTTTTATATTATTTAAATTCAAAGTTTGTTTCTAACTGTTGATGATGGATTATTATAATTTGGAAATTTATGTAGAAGACACAGTTCAGGTAAGAAAGTATATCAAACTTGTATGTAATTTATTTTCAATAGTCAGATTGGGACTCATCTTTTTTCTTTGGTATTTTTCTTAAACTATAACCTATTGTTGGTTAATCTAACCTTGGTTTGATATGTTTTCTTATAGAACAACGCACTTATATGTATTGTTTAGTTTTGATGTACTGTTGTTTTGAAAAAATATGTCTCGCCGAGTTTCTTGCCGGACATAATTCTTCTCGGGTCAGAGGTGTAGGGTTAGAACCGGTGTAGTTTGATTTTTTTTCTCTCTCTTTTACTTTGACGTGTAAAAGTGCCCTTGTGGCCTACTTACTGAATAAATGTTTGAGTTTGAGTTTGAGTTTGAGTTTATTATGACAAATGATATTATTGAAATTGATTTTATGGGAAACTAAGTTTCTGGGACGTGACTAATATAGTAAACAATAAGTATTGCATATGTAATTATGGGAAACAATATAATGTCTGTTGACTATTATGGCAAATGAAATTCTGGCAAGTGAGTGTATACCGCCAAGGACGCACGTTTCCCAGCTGTGTTAATAATTTAACTTAATGTCAGTTACACACTCAGATTTATTACTTGTTATACATTAATGTTTTCTTATTAATATTTTTTATATATATTGGGTTTATTAACAGACTAGCCTTTTCCCGCGGCTTCGCCCGCGTACTATAAGTAATCAAAAAGGATACGACACCCATGTTGATTTCCAGACTTTGTGACCACATTTGCCCCTTTTGGGGGTTGAATTTTCAAAAAACCTGAAACACGTGTTTACTCATTTATCGTTAGAAATACTCCTGTGAAGTTTCAATTAAAATAGTCTAACAAATCTTGATTCGCCATACAAACTTTGGACCCCCATTTTACCCCCTTAGGGGGTGAATTTTGAAAAATCCTTTCTTAGTGCACCCCTAGACCTTATAAGGAACCTACATGCCAAATTTGGAATCTCTAGAACCAGCGGTTTGGGCTGTGCGTTGATATGTCAGTCAGTCAGTCAGTCAGTCAGTCAGTCAGTCAGTCAGTCAGTCAGTCAGTCAGTCAGTCAGTCAGTCAGTCAGTCAGTCAGTCAGTCAGTTTCTTCTTTTATATATTTAGAAAACATAAAAATAATAATAAAACTTTTAGAAGAAGAATAACTTTTCACCAAAAATGTTTTTTTATTACCGAATAAACCGAATTGATAACAAAGGAGATGTTTAAAGTAGTTACGTATATCTATCTTATAATAAGAAAACGCATAATTGTACATTTATATTCGTACGTATATTACGAAGTCACGTGCAGACGTTTTATATAAAATAAACACTCTTGAAATAGTAGACCAAGAACAACAGAGCCGTCCGAATAGCTCCTAACCTGTCACTGGACCTTGCCTTACTTTTGTAAACTTTCCCCCATGAAGATTGCTGTTGATTAAAAACATCAAGTTGCGGCTGCATAATATAGGCAGGTAAGCCGGGCTTTTGATTGGCAATCAATCATTATTTTTGGAAGAAAGTAACTCAAAAGTAACTTTATTACCTCACGTATATTCACCGCAATTTGCATACAACATAGATTATGCAAATGGTGCGGCAAAAAGCATAAACATATATTGGAAGAGGTATGTAAACTCTTTATTGTATATAAAAAAGTAACAATACAAACATGATAAAAGAAAAAAGTAACAAAGTACAACGGCGAACTTATCCCTGTAACGGATCGCTTCCAGTTAACCTTCTAACAATTGGAAGAAAACCCGAAAACCTATACCGAAGACAACTCAAGATATATCCGTCTATGCCTACCTATACACTAAAACTAGGTTAATATAATAGTAGATTGTACACCAAGGGGATAAAGCACTGTTTTATGTCACGGGCGCAATATTGAATCCTGAACGTAACGAAGGACTCCAGATTTTACTCCCGAGCGCAGCGAGGGGGTTATGAGTTAATTCCCGAGCGAAGCGAGGGAATTAAGACTGAGTCCTGAGTGCAGTGAGGGGTTCAAGCGCGCCCGTGACAAAAACAGCTTTATCCCCGAGGAGTATACTCTACTTTTCTCACCTCTTGCGAGACAATAAAATAGCTAAGGCTACTAGAAACGGATTTTTATTAAAGTAAATCAAAAGTAAAAACCGGCCAAGTGCGTGTCGGACTACACATAGCAGGATTCCGTACCTTCAATGGAATAAGAACCAAACTAATACCAAAAGGTCGTATCTGATGCCTGTGGAAGAAGTTTTTTGGAAATAACTCAAAAATGGCTAAACCGATAATGTTCAAAAAAAATTTCGTAGAAAGTATATGACAAGGCGCATCTCCTCAAATTTTTTCATATTTTTTGGACTTACGGTTCAAAAGTTACAGGGGGGGACACAATTTTTCTGACTTTCGAAGCGATTATTTCACAAAATATTCACTTAATCACAAAATGGTCAAAAAACCTCAATGTTATTTTTAAAGACCTATCGATTTATGTGTCACATGTTGATATTTAGTAAAAAAAATAAAAAATAAAAATTTTGTTACATGTATGCCCCCCCCCCCCCTAAAAATATTTTTTTTTTCAAATTTAACTACATGACTAAGTAGCGGCATACAAAATACACCTTATGTGTAAATTTTATTCAGATACGTCGTATAGTTTCCGAGTAAATTGGCTGGGACATACGGATGGACAGACATACAGACAGACATGACGAATCCATAAGGGTTCTGTTTTTTGCCATTTGGCTACGGAACCCTAAAAATTGATTCTTGATACATTAGTCCATTTTATTCGAATTTTATCTCCAATTTTTATAGAACCTGCAGTTTTACTCCGTATACTGCAGCGTCTTATGACACTCGCGGCATTTGTTTTAGGTATTTAAAAAAGGTGGCCAGCACGATTTTCCAAATAAATTCGATTTTCAAATCAGTTCGACGCGGCGGCGCGGGCCCCGGCTGGCGTCGCGGGGCTGTGCACCGTGCGGACTTTACCAAATTAGACTTTAAGCACATAACAATAAGAACTATGGGAAGTGAAATCACATTATTAACCAGCGGGTTATAATGAGATTTAGTACAACATTATAACCCGGCTAAAGCCAAGGGCTATAATGATTAGCTTTCGGTGAGGTTTGCATGATATATAATTTGGCATTGTCGAGCAGGTGGTGTGAAAATAGTAATATGTAGCTTTTCCACAATCCGATTACGAGATTACTTACTTATTTTGAGCGAGTGTTTGTTACGGTTTTAGTGAATGTAGGATGTATGGTGCTAGGTATGTATAGGTGTCTTCACAGTTTGAATTTATCTAATTAATGTAACCAGGTTACTTACTTGTAACGTGTCTTTGGTGTCTGTTTTAGTACTACTACTGTAAGAGGTTTAGGTTTAAGTACATCATGTACATTGTCTTTTATAGAGGTGTTTAGTCAGTTCAACAATCTTAGAGTGCTCCATAGATGGTTAAAAATATACAAAAACTAATTAATTTACAACAAGTTCTAAGCAAGCTTTGCTAAAACTTTTTATTAATAAGATTTAAGCCCCGTAAGTATTTAATCTTAGGTGAGGTTATAACTTATCAATATTAAGTTTTAACATAGAGTGGGCACTCTAATGGTTCAACAAATGCAAGACTATAATTTATACGTTGTTTACTTTTATACTTTATCTTGCCTTTATATTTTCTTATCATATTGTGTTGTTCAGAATCTTTGAGTGTTGTTGTTCAGAAGCCTACGGCCCGCCTGACGGTAAGCAACTACCGTAGCCTATGGATGCCTGCAATTCCAGAGGTGTCACATGTGCGTTACTGACCCTTTACAAAAATGAGGATTCACTGTATTTTCGTTCTATTTTTTTTTGTTTTGAAAAGTTTACCATGTTTTAGTCTTACCCAAGTTGATATTCATCTATTAACGGGTGGTCAGGCTTTACCATAAATTTAGTGTAACCTGTTTCGTGTGACGCTCTCATGCAAAAGATGCCACATTGTCGGTTACCATTATGTGGCTTGCGCCATATTGGAAACGGGTACCTTTAACCTCAGAACGACATAATACATTTAATTACAATCCTTGTAGGTAAACCAAGTAAAGGATAGTATTTAGTAGTGCGTTCATAGCGGCAGCCGACCGTGCCATACACAAACACGGCGAGGCGCTTGACGGAACAATTTGTTAGTACTGTTCTTTGTAAACGTCTCGCTTTGTGATTCCCGTGAATATAGCGTGAACATTTTGACAAGTGGAATTTGTTTTGTCAGAGAGGGCGGAAATATACATCCTGACATTGATAAGTTTGCGGTCGCGAGAATAAGCTACCGTTCAAGTTTGTTGACTACCCATTTGTAATACGGCACAATGTTACGACTTCAGAGCGCTGTTCCCGCGACACCGACTGACAATTCACTTCGGTGAGCAATAAAGTAGAATATGTGGATGGGAAACCGCATTTGGGGAAAATAATTTTTAATGTTCCTCCATTGTAAAGTTGAAAAGTGCGTATTTTTTCGTCCGGGTTTCGGATGTTTTCTAATCAAATCAGGAGCTTGAAGGCAAGTGAGGTAAGCCAATAAGGCGTATAAAAGGTTTCATGTACCGAGCACGCGTTTCAAGCATTATTGCTCGTTTCTTCCTACTCAAAATGATTCTGTCATGTTTTTCTAGTATTTAATCCGAATTGAATTTTGAGTTAGTAAAAGGTGGATGTGATGCTTATTAAATGTGTGCAGCAATGCGTTAACGCCAAAGGAAGGAAAGTAATCGTGTGGGCTTATGTTCTTGGACTTGAAACAGAGTAGGTATATATACAAGCCTTTTATTTTAACTCAAATATTATACCAATACTGAACCTAATGCAAAATAAACAAACATCGCAAAACACGCATTGCGTGCGTAGTTTTCCATCGGTTAATTTCGTACTGTATAGTTTTAATTCTCGACGTAAAGCAAGCTTAAAAGCGGTGTCTGGCAAGTTTCATCATCGCACAGATGCGTCGGTAGGAAGCTTACTTTGCACACAAAGCCTACAAGTACAAAAGGCTCTGCCTTCGCTCCATTTTGTGTCTGACAAGCCGGGAAGTCGCGGAATGAGGCGCGTCAACTCTGGCTTGACGTCAGCAGTTAAAATGTTCAAAGTTACATGTGTAACGTAACTTAGAATGCGTGTAAATAAGTATAGGTAACCAAGAAGATTACTAAGATCGTCAAATCGGCGATCCAGAATAGGTCAAATGCGTAGTGCCAGGTTTGGCTCCGCAAACTTTGGCCGGACAAGTTAATTTACATCATTTTAAATAGTACAACTCGTCTTATTGTATACTTGTATACTCAAAAAACTTAAGTTGACGTTTAATTGCTACTATTTTCATAAGTATTTGCGGTCAAAATTTTGCAGAAATTAAGCAATGTTATGTATTAGAAAGCAAGCAATGTGGTAATTTCAATTATTTAATTGACTGATTGAAAATATAATTTCATTAAAGGAAAATATTAGCTTTGAGAAACCAATTTGAATTAATATTTGCTGTATATTTGTAAACCCAAATAAACAGCAAGGGCAATGAGCTATATTCATTAATCTATAATAATAAAAATGCGAAAGTATATTTGTCTGTTTGCTTGTCTGTGCGTGTTCATGTACATCTTCATGCTTAACTCTTGCCAGTAGCATTTACCAAATCTTTCTTTGGGCTTTTTGCTACTAGGTACTAAAAGGTCCGAAGTTCGAAATGTTTTTATTCGCCACCAAAGTTTGGCGGCTAACAACGATAACCTGACTACATTATGTTGTTTTTGGTTTGATATGAGCCCTTTTTAAACGTTTTCAAATTAGTTGCGTTGCGTACGTTCTATAATTGGATATAAATAAATAAATATTATGGGACACTATTACACAATCAACCTAGTCCCACAGTAAGCTTAATGAGGCTTGTGTTGTGGGTACTACGATATATATAATAGATAGAGATAGATAAATACTTAAATCCATACAAATCATCGATAAATCAGGAACAAAGATCCGTGAACCCGGGACAACCTGAACTGTAAAAACTACATTATCGCGATGCTCCAAAATTCAGGCTTTACCTTAGTTTTCGATATCAGCACCGTCTAGTAAAAGAAAGTGTAGTTATTCTGAAAAAGTCAAACCGCCGAACAAAATGTATAGAATAGAACTGAGACACCGCGTTAGTGATACGATAGATCTAGTGCGTGTCTACTGGCAATACTTGGACGTTATTTTGTATAGACATTTTCAGTCCATATTATTTAGTCAATGCCTTGGGCCGTATTCTAACTTTAAAACACGTATAGACACGATCGAACTTCAATACAACTCCAATGCATTAACAACGCAATACAGCTACGGCATAAACATCTGAATCAGAAATATCAGAATTTGCTTGAGAAATATTCCAACGCAACTCCAATACATCTTCAATATTGGTTGAATCAGTTAAATGTTTGTTGTGTGTTGGAGTTATGTTTGAGAGACGTTGTATTTTTATTGTATTGTTAATGTATTTTTTAATTAAAATCCGGCACCTAGTGAGTGTCTACTGGCAAATATTGGACGTTATTTTGTATAGACATTTTAGTCCATATTATTTAGTCAATGACTTGAAATTAATAACATCATAGGTATAATTTTATTCAAGTAACATTATTCTTGAAATCGTCTCCGACTCGTCTTCCCTTTTATCCCATTGATTCCGCGATGCTTTCGCTTTAATTCTACCTAGTAATGCAGTTTACGTATTAAGGGAATTAAGTCCGTGTTTTCAGCACCACGTCCTTTATCCGCCTCTGTCCATGTTGAAAGGTATAGTATAAAAAATCCTTGATTGAGTTAAACTATGCAAATAATTGGCGTAAACGCCTGTTTTTACGAAAGTAGCTCCCATATGACATTCCTACCTGGAGTTGAAATTATGCCATGTTGGGATTAGATTTGGTTTCCTCACAATATTTATTTACCAAAAATCAACTGATATATGTCAAACGATTCCGTAGTATCTATAGAGACTGTACTTTTTTTAGCCGAATTTCACTTTCCAACCAACATTTCGCCGATGAATCACTTTGACAACTAACTATTAGAATTTATTTGTATGATAAATAATATAACATAAACATAACATAAATAATATAAATACTCTACCGTTAACGTTACATTTGGTAGAATTATTTTAAAGCAGATTATTAACTATAATGAATCACAATTTTTGGGATACTTATTATTTGTTAAATTTTTTACTAGGCCAAACAACTGTTAAACGAATAACGTTACGTTCGTAAGTACATAAAGCAACAGAAGTTCCATATGTGACAGAGTGTTAGGTGCGACGACGAGCGAAGCGAGGAGGAGCGTGATAGGTTAATCGTGAGCAAACATCGCACAGTGGCCTGGTCTTAGGTCATAATTTAAAAAATGCATGTGTCATTTTTAAATGGCCAATGATCGTTTATTATTCACCTATAAATGTACTCCAATCGGGTATAAATAGATCTTGGATTATTAACTATTTTCATTCTCTTACGAACCTCGAAAGTGACCATATCACCCGTTTCTGCGCACTCCCTTATCAGCGACTCATTAAGCGATCGGTCATTAGTAGTGAATTCCTGTGAAAGTAGGTATTTAAGTGATTATTAGTATTATGGATCTTTAAGAATCAAGTACGTTATTTTGTTTTACATATAGATTTTGTTCTGTACCTGTAATGTATAGTAATAATAACGGGTCTACGCCATGACTAACTTACATGCGAAATATTATAAGACTATTTTTTTAATGAAAGTTTTAGTTATGTTATTAAACACGCTGAAGGATAAAATTACCTTCATTTGAAAGCTTGATCTTTGTAGATTAATAGACATACAACTTTATTTGCCTAATTTTGCCACTTTAGTATTTAGAATCCTGCTACGCCTAAGTGGGCCTACGCGTAGCGGTACTACGAAAATATTACGTTACAATCTTAACCATTTATTTTTATTTTTTTGAGATGATATGTACGTCGGATCATTTACAAGGGGATTTGTATTTGAACTGTGGCTGTCTAAGAGTGGCTCAGATGTAGAAAGGCGTCGCCAAGTGATACAACATTTGAAATGGTCCCATATGCAGATAACGTGAATACTAGCAATTTAGAAAAAGTCATAAAGTACATTTGCGAACGAATTGTGTTTTTTTCGAAATCGTGTTCGAGAACCAAATCTTAAGTTCTAATGAAACATTCCGAATGGTTCAACGAGTTGCAAAGTGTTAATCTTCTTAAAACATGTACGTTAACCAAAAATACCTTGAACGTGGAATCCGATCAACAATCCGCTATCCGCTGAAATCACCGGTATACAACAGAACCTAATAGAAAGGTGTGAAACTATTTTGGAGTGCATATGATCTGGATATAAAATAAATGTAAATAAATAAATTTGACGAGTATGCTACAGAAACGGCGAAAGAACTGATGAAGGTATACGATTGGTATCCTTTACCATCTTCTGTACATAAAGTGCTCGTACATGGTGCTATAACTAGTTATAGAAAACGCTTTAGTTCCTTTAGGTGAATTGTCCGAAGAGGCTCTGCAGCCTCTTCGGACAACGAAAAAAGATATAAAGATCTTTCGACGCAACCACACACGGAAAATGTCTCGGGATCTCACTAACAAAGATCTTATTCACAGGCTTCTGCTGAATTCAGATCCATTTGTCACCTCCAGTAGAAAATTGCCCCGAAAAAAAAATCTACTCTCTCTATTGAAGTTTTAAGTTTATTAGATGTTACTGAATAACGTAGAATTTAATGTTTGAATTTATGTATTACTTGCTTTTGCCCGCGGCTTCGCTCGCGTTAAATTCGGGGTAACACGGTTCCCCTTTGCCCCCCGGAATGCTCCATACAAACTTCCACCCCCCATTTTAGGGAAGTGGGGGGGTTAGAAAGAGACAAAAAGTTGCCTATGTCACTCTCCATCCCTTCAACTATCTCCACTTAAAAAATCACGTCAATTCGTCGCCCCGTTTTGCCGTGAAAGACGGACAAACAAACAAACATACACACTTTCCCATTTAACTATAATATTAGTATGGATTTAATTTTTATATGCACTTATTTTTTTATTGACATTTGTTTTACATGAATTATTTTAAAATGTATATTTATTATTTATATTGTAAGGGCTGTTATGTTAAGAAATAGTAAATGTCTAGTTTAAGGAATAGTAATAATCATATACTTTTAAGGTATTTTTAAGTTTTTTTTTTACATAAACACAATGTTTTTTCATGTACCTATTTTGTTTCGTACTTTTTATTAAATTTAGCGTGCAATATACCTAAATACGTGTTTCATTGAACTTTACTAGTGGTAAATAGTATTTTAAAAGTCTTTGTTACCAGAAAACAAAATAAGTAAGAATCTAATTAATTCTGGCCGCCTTACTTAGGCGCGCCGGCCACTGTGCATCGGACGAAGCGTAGCGAGCGAAGTGAGCATGCCGCGGTAGAAGTCGGCGAGTGTCAGAATAAAATATTGTATAAAAACAATTTAAAAAACCTAGCATCCTTACGAAATTAATATTACGTAAACTAAAACATTTTGCTACTCGAAAGGTGGCATCTTGAAAAGTGACTTTATAAAAAACAGACCAAACGTACAGTTGGAAACTGTAAGGGGATGAAAACTAAAACAAAATCTTTTGATAACTTGGCACATGATCATTTCGCGAAATTAAATTATGCGAAAAATTTGTTGCGAACTGATGATGCAATACACTTTATAGCTGCTCGGTCTTTTAATCAGCTCTGTAAACGTCACAATCTCATCGATCTGTTCTGCGATAGCCTCAATTCTATACGTAAACTAATGATCCAAGACTTCTTCTGATATCACTTGTATGTAATTATATCTTGTTTATTTCTCTTTTGTTCTTCTTGTTGACTGTTTAATTTCATTCCTGTTGATAAGCAACCATAATTAGCTTAGTTATTAATTCATTTACTTAGTACTTTCGCACGCTATTTATTTTACGCAGTTTCTACCTGTGGAAACTTTTAATTGGCTCACTGTTTCTACATTACTGCCTATCTTGTTACCCTAGCTGTAAGTTTTCCTATGAAATAAAATAAAATAAATAAATAATTTTCAGCGAGAATTTAGAGAACTCTTACCGATATCTAGGCTACCAACTCCTCGATACATGTGTTTATATCCATAAATCTATATAATAAGCATGAATACATAGGTGCGAGTGGAAGAAACAATTTTAGGTAAGTACTATAGGTAATAGTTACACACGCTACTACATGTCACTAAGGTAAGGACAAGAAATAGATGCGTCGTACGTCACCAGCACCTGTCTGGCGATTAAACTTTGCACGAACGCAACATTTAATTTGGAAGCCGATCCCCAGGGCTGGTAAACCTTTATAGTGCGTCGTTTCATTACGAATAATTTTGCCTCGATCAAACACTTGATAGTAAATTATTACGGCCGGTCTTTGAACTTGATCTACAAAATTAATTATGAACGGCTAATAACCATATTGAATACAATATTGGTTTTGAATAAACATGCATTTGACAGACATCGGTGAAGCCAATGCCACGATTGCAAATAATTAGGAATATTAATTGAATATTAACGGCAAATCCTACCTTACTATTTTTCATGTAAAACTTCTGTGAAGTGTCAGTTGTCTATGTAATTATGTGCAAAACTGATAGGGTATTTATGTCATTGAATTTGATTTCCAAAATCAATTATGGACAGCTAATAACCATACTGAATACAATATTGTTTTTGAATAAACATAGATTTAATAGAGATCGGTGAGGCCAATGCCAAGATTTCAAATAATTAGGAACATTAATTGAATATTAACGGAAAATCCTACGTAACTATTTTTCAGGTAAAACTTCTGTCAAGTGTCAGTTGTCTCTGTAATTATATGCAAAACTGATAGGGGATTTATGTCTTCGAATTTGATTTCCAAAACCAATTATGGACAGCTAATAACCATACTGAATACAATATTGGATTTGAATAAACATACATTTGATAGAGATCGGTGAGGCCAATTCCACGATTGGAAATAATTAGGATCATTAATTGAATATTAACGGAAAATCCTACCTAACTATTGTCCACGTAAAACTTCTATGAAGTGTCATTTGTAAGACTAATAGGGGATTTATGTCTTTGAATTTGATCTTCAAAACTAATTACTCGTATGTAAGGCTAATAACCAATTAACCATACTGAATAGAATATTGGTTTTGAATAAACATAGATTTGATAGAGATCGGTGAGGCCAATTCCACGATTGGAAATAATTAGGAATATTAATTGAATATTAACGGAAAATCCTACCTAACTATTTTCCAAGTAAAACTTGTATGAAGTGTCATTTTTAAGACTAAACTAGAATTTATAATTGTACGGAGTGACTTGACAAGTCAACAAACACAAATGTTGCCGCAATTGACAATATTTCAAAATTTCCAAATTTTATAAATCGAAAACCATTTCGAGAAATACATTTGTAGAACACAAAAACCATTTTTTTTTTAATTTTTTTTCAGTATTTTTTGGAGAAATCACCAAAATATGTAAACCGGAAAATGACGTCACACGGCTGATTCAATACTACCACTATGAAAAAACGTTATCTTCCGGGTTTCCGTTTGACAACTTTGACAATTACAACACTACTGACAGTAACAGGACAGCTGACAGTTAATTTATTTAATTCGAATATTTGCTTGTAATTTACGTTTCCTTGGATTAATTTAATTATCTACGTGTTGCGATTTGTCACGGATTCTGGACTGCTTTCTTCCACGACGACCACAACTCGCTTTCTAACAGACCCCGGATTGCATTCTTCAACGACGACTACGATTTTCGCTTTTTCACGGATCCCGGACTGCTTTCTTCTACGACGACCTGACGATGGAATTCAGGGAATCGTCGGAAAATACCCCGGTTGGGTATTGACCAATACCTCTACAACGAAGCGGACACGAGAAACTCAGAAAGATTTGTCAAAGCTGACAGCAGGAGCTTGCCGCGTGTGAGTTTTTGCAAAGCTCGGATAAATATAATTTGCCTGGCACAAGAGCGAAGCTTCGTTATCTTCGCGGAGTTCTTATGTACAAACTGGCAAAGGCCTTTATTAAGTGCAGCCTCATGTTCCTTTACTATTTGTAAACGAAAACAGTATAGAAGTGATGCTGACCTCCCAAATCTTCAAGAGTTTCTCCAAGAAGCCAACAATCATAAAATGGATGACTGTTTGTGCTTCTCCAAACGGAATCTGTGACGATTTGGCTTTCAAGTTGAAATGTCCGTTTACAGATAAAACTGAGAAATTATATCAATTAAAATGTCACGAGCCAAAGTTGTTTTGGATTGTGGTAAATAAATTACATTTTATAGGAAATAAAGTACTTATTTTATTAGTATGGACATTTGTCATTTTTAGGGTTCCGTAGTCAACTAGGAACCCTTATAGTTTCGCCATGTCTGCCCGTCCGTCCGTCCGTCCGTCCGCGGATAATCTCAGTGACCGTTAGCACTAGAAAGCTGATATTTGGTACTAATATGTAAATCAATCACGCCGACAAAGTGGTAAAATAAAAAGTGGAAAAAAATGTTTTATTAGGGTACCTCCCCTATACGTAAAGTGGGGAGTGATTTTTTTTTTTCATTTCAACCCTAACGTGTGATATATTGTTGGATAGGTATTTAAAAATGAATAAGGGTTTACTAAAATCATTTTTTGATAATGTAAATAGTTTCGGAAATAATCGCTCCTGAAGTAAAAAAAAATGTGTCCCCCCCCCTCTAACTTTTGAACCATAAGTTTTAAAAATATGAAAAAAATCTCAAAAGTAGAACTTTTTAAAAACTTTGTAGGAAAATTATTTTCAACTTGATAGGTTGAATAGTTTAAAAAAAAAAATCAAAATTATTTCTGAACTAAGTTTGTAATTTAACCGTATAAGCAGGTATTGTCTTCGGTTGCCGCGATAGTTATTCATGAAATAAAACAATTAAAAACGGATTTTATCGCGTGTATTGAGTCGACCCGTTGACCACGAACGCTGTAAAGTGTTTGAAACGTCGGGATGTAATTTAAACTCAATACACGCGATAAAATCCGTTTTTAATTGTTTTATTTCGTATAAGCAGGTGTTTATTGTACCTGTAATTTCTACAAAATCACAATGACGTCCTTTTAAATAAAGTAAAAACGGTGAAAATCGGTTCACGAAATTTATTGCGTAAGAATTATCCCATAAAAATCATCATCCATACTTTAAGCTCGCGCGCAATAGTTTACTTAATTTGCCGATAGATATCGCTGTACGTGGAACGCTCATATCATATCCTACATGGCGGTGTTATTTTAACTCTTAAGTGTCCCCACTTACTGTGACGGACGGAAAACTATGGAACCCTACACTGAGCGTGGCCCGACACGCTCTTGGCCGGTTTTTAAACCTGTATCCTAAGTAGGTCCCTAAGTACTTTCTGATGACTTGTCAATAATAAGTTAAATATCTTTCCTGTACTTAGAATGTTACTACTGGAGAAGTAAAATTCACCATGTGTTAATCAGGGGAGAAATAAAAGGTATATTATAATAAAATTATTTTAATTTCGTTCAGTTATTCATTAGGCGGATACCTTCATATACTTAGCACATCTGTGGTGGAAACATGGCCTACTATAAAGTATACATTCTCACACAATATAATAAACAAACCAACATAATGACACACATCGGCGCAAGAAAAACAACAAGATGGGCCCTCTCCTCAGGTCCATCTGTATATAGTCTCAGATAGTACTTCCCTCAGCTGATGGTAGAACAGTAAATAACTGGGCTATAAAGATGTGTTGCTATTGTAAGTTTTCATTAGGTAATATTGAATGCAAGGCATTTTCAACAATCCTTAAGATATCTTTCGAAGTTAGCGGTTTGATATTTTAAGTTTTGACATTTATCTTGTGCTTCAAATGTCAAACTGTTTAAGCGCACTATGGTCACGCTATGGTTTTTACGTAAATGTCAATCAATGTAACTATTTCAACGTTTTTTTAGTGTATGAAACACAACATGTGACGTCATTTAGCTGATACTTCGACGACTGTTACATACGCCCTTTCTGTCCAAGTAATAATATAAATGGATTTTTCCACTAAAAAACATGGATTTTCGCAAAAATAAAAAAATACGGGTCTCTTAAAATTGTGAGTTCTTTCGGGCCATACAATAAAAAGTAGCACTCAAAAAAATGAAATGTTGTCAATTCGGCCAGTGCTGTTCTTATCGATATTTTTATTTAATTATTAAGGGTTCTACAAACGCCGCGACTTATTGGTTGCGATATTGTCGCTGCAACTTGATTAAGGCTTTAAGGCTGAAGAATGCTGCAACATGACGTGGAAAATACGTTACTTTTACGAAATGACTGTTTCTTATTGATAAAACTATGCGGTACGCGACAAATCAAAGTCAATTTATAACTTCTGTACATCCTATTGGAGACAATAATAATTTCTAAAGGCGGCTACTCATACACCTGCCGTAGAGTTAATTAATACCGGGCGCATGGCTTAGTGAATTCAACCAACCGGAGCGGCCATGTCTCTCATTTTCTATACAAAAAAAGTCTGCCGATTTTTGCGGGGGAGGCGAACGTCAAATGTATGACTATTCGTACGTAACGTATAAATAGCCACGTCAGATAAACGTCAGTCCGTACAATAAATATGACCACTGGTCTTATTTATTGA
The DNA here is from genome assembly GCA_947086415.1 of Pammene aurita. Lineage (NCBI taxonomy): Eukaryota > Metazoa > Arthropoda > Insecta > Lepidoptera > Tortricidae > Pammene > Pammene aurita. The sequence goes on from OX352298.1 coordinate 14,654,179, forward strand.
CCATTGTTTTCGGTAGAGGGGAAATCCTGTCAATGGCCGCTTCGGTTAGTTAAATTCTCCAAGTGCACGGCGGCGGTCGGGCCAATATTGGAATTTCTCTACACACATATGCCAGCCGTTCAGTTTGTGAGTGAATATCTTGCACATATCATATCTTGAACGCACGTCTCTAAAATGGAGCCAGAGGTAGCTTAGAGTGAGGAATAGGACATAGGGTACTTAACTACTTTTATCCCGAAAAAAAAAAACTTTCTCAGAGGGCCACACGATAGCCGAATTCTATGCGGACGAATAATTATCCAAGTATCTTTTCGTCTATTTTGGAAGTAGTTAAGTAGGTATTTTTGAGAAATATCGTCTTCTGGCTGTTCGTAAATATCGTTACGTTTTGTTGTTATTACTCGTAGAAGTGTTGAATTGAATTATTAAGTGATGTTGCCTCGGATTACGGATTTCTGTGGACGTGCAAGAATTAGAGCCAGAACAATGTTCATCCAAAATGTCGCCTCCATAATAAAGAGCTCAGAGTTATAGAAACTATATAATAGTAGTCCGCCTCGAACTGAGAACTCGCGATTTCCTTGTAAATGCATTGACCAATATAACAAGACTCTTATGATGATTGTTTTGCGCCTTCTAGCTCCATCACCCATTGATCGATCCTGCTCATATACTCGTACGAACTCTAAAATTATATTGATTTCTGCTATAACCCCAATAAATTTCATAAAGATTAGAAAAAAATTTACTACAGTTACCGCAACAACTATTCAAAATCAAAAAGCCATCGAAATGCAGCGATGTCCAGGTAGCCAGCTGACAGTTCCGTTTCCGTTTCATCCGAAGCTGTCTATAACTTCACTTCGCTTAGGCTCCGCTCGTTCGACGTGATAGAAAAATAACTATATGATATGTTGTATAACATAACTATACGATTTATCAGCGGCAACGTATTTCAAAACTTTTGTCTGATTTGAATATTGTAGCATTTCAGGCTGTTACATGATAATTTAATTTCCTAACGTTTATGGATCCTTTAAATGGAATCGTATTGGTAGTGTTTACAATTTTCGATACTTTTTATCGACATATACCCATGACTATTTTATTTTTGCTATTCCAGGCAACATTTTAACTGTCAGTCATGTGTCAAGTCACTTTTTATAATTAGAAATTCAACCGTAATAGGGGATTTGTCATTGAATTTGATCTTCAAAACTAATTACTCGTATGTACGGCTAGTAACCAATTAACCATATGAATACAATATTGGTTTTAAATAAACATACATTTGATAGAGATCGGTGAGATCAATTCCACGATTGCAAATAATTAGGAACATTAATGGAAAATCCTACCTTACTGTTTTACAGCTAAAACTTATATGAAGTGTCATTTGTCTACGTAAATAATTATATGCAAAACTAATTCCAGAAAAGCTACTTCGATCAACAGATATAACAGTGCTTCTTAAAATTGGAACTGAATAACCGCTTGGGAGCTTTTTTTATAATATATTTTATCCAACGACGATTTACCTAGTATTATTATTATTTTTTACCTAGTGGGCTTCAACTTTGTGTAGCACCACATGTCTATCATGCGGTAGACAGCCAGGTTATCTATCTTCTGTCACTTTCTTAAATATAATTTGCGCTATAAAATAACGCTTACACTCACGTCTTTTTTGTTACTTTGCGCGACATGTTTCGGAGAGCCCAGGTCTCCATATTCAAGCAGTACGAGTGCTATTGATTTTGTTATTTGAATTTGCTTCCAGACTGAGTAAAACTGTGTAATTAGGTATCTTTGGAGTGTATTGAATTTTATTTATCCACAACTTCAAAGTCAAATGGTGAATGTTTTACACAGTCGAGATCTGGAGACTGCGCGTATGTAATGCGAGCCCTAACCGAGTAAGACGGCGTTGTCTACCCGACATTATTATTTTGGCAATAATATCCTACGCTCAGCTCAGACGCTACGCTGGCACAAGCGAGCTACCGAAATAGTATTAGAAATTCATAGTCTATTATTGAACGTGTACTTTCGTATTTAGGACGTGGAGCTTTTGTTTGGAAGTGTCGCGGTTAACTCGCGATTATGGGATGGCACTTTTTCGTGCTATTGGACTTTTGCCAAACCGCGGCTAGTTTTTTGTACCTACTTGTTTAACATGTCTATAAAATGTATGAAATTAGTTGCAGAAACCGCACAGGCGTAAGTAATTACCTGAAACAAAAAAAACTAGTTTAATAATCTTATCTATAAATCAATATCACCGGCATAATAAACCACTTATTTAGAATACGAATTAGTTTCTTCATTGAAAGTATAATAATTAAAATACCAATTTTAAGGGATGCTTGTTAGGAGCACGATATATACCTAGGTACTAGACCTACATTATACTTTTATCTGTCCGTCTAGTGTCTGCCTATGTAACCTTTGAAAGGTAAATTCAGTTGAATCCTAACCCCCTTATTCAAAAACGTCTCTGAGGCCGTAATTATTTAATAATTTTTTTGCCTGTTTTTAACAAACACAACTGTCAAAATGGCAGATAAAGGCAAAACTATAGACATATAAAATAAGAGCCCGCGGTGCCGTGAAGACCATAGTGAAGACAAAATTGTAATTCCATAATAAGCCGATTTCCTCATGTTTATGTGCGACACGCACACATTTATAACTCGTGGACGAGCGGTGATTGTTTCAAACGTCAAAAGTGAGTGTGTGTGCACGAGACCGCAGCTTATTATTGAATCACAGTTCTATCTTCGTGGGACCACGTCTTCCGATTTTATATGTCTATAGGCAAAACATAAATAAACTAACTGGAGCCTGAGAGAAGTTCATGAATAAGGAGGTAGTTAATATCGTTTTGATACAAAAACAAAACTTTAGAATTATTAATCACACTCCTATAAGGAGTCCTAGTTTTGTACCTAAACTAAAAATCAGATCAAAATACGCGTATCGAATGCGTTCCCATCAACATAAAAGTCCTTTCGAAATGGATGCGCATTCGCGACTAGTGGCCGATAAGAGGAGCGAGTCTCACTTATGCCGAACAATACGCTTCCGCTTATGGCGCCGGCATCGGTCGTTGCCTCGACAGTCCACAGCAACATCATAGATCATGAATTGTAATAAATGTGCGAGCGCGTTTAAATTCTCGGTACTAGCGTGGTGTGGTGTGACCTCAAGTTGTATAATTTGAATTCCAATAGATGTCATAAAGAAAATGTTATAGTTAATAAAATAATTAGGTTTTCTCTCTAGTTGATATTATATTAACTTACCATAGCTTTATAGCCTTGCTAGCCTTAAATCCTAGCTCTGTAGGTAATGCGATATCCTATTGCATCAATCTAATTCTTGTTTGTTTTGACATATAATTAGCAAAAGGACTAGCCTAATAAGTGTTCTTTTTTACCCTTACGCCCAGACTTTAACTGCACTTTCAAAACTTATCACTTTATTCTTATAAGTAGGTAACTATGTTAATGTTTTAATATTTTTCAAAACAGAATTATTGTATGATTAATTAAAATATTAATTATTGTTCTTTGACATAAATTCTTACGTCGCATTTGCCGAAACTTCTGTTTTGCCTTCTTCAATCAAAACAACCAACGCCTTAGGTAAAGGAAATGGTTCATTTCCAATTTTGTTCAACATAAAGAGATAATCGATTATGTCAAAAGCAGCATTAACGAAGTTATAATCTTAAGAGTTTTACAGGATTCACCACTCGAATACAGGGTGGGTTTTATAACATGACCAAACCGTAGATTATTAAGCTAAGCAGTACGTATCGAGGGTTTACAAAAAATAATGCACATCATTCCTTTTTATTTATGGAATTTACAATCAATAGCGGTTAACTGAGTGCCGTCAAAAATGGGTTTAATAAATGTACATCTTAGCTGCCTAACATAGAATATGGGCCTATAATGTAACAAATTTTACGTCACACCTGACCATAATGCGAGTTTTACCGTACGCGTAGGTGGAGACTTAAAATTGTGTACTCACCACGGGCAGTAAAATAGAAAGCCCTCTATCGCATATTTACAACCCTCGCCTGCGGGTCGGGTCACAAATACCTGCGATTTCGGGCATTCTTTCTTTTACAGTCCTTGGTAAGTAATCCACTCTCCCATACAACTCTGTATGGCAATGTGGGTACTTAAGTTGGGGAACCCACCGTACTAGTGTAACATTTGTACGTATTTATTAACTTTAAATATCATTCATTTGGACAACATTAAAAAAAATAATGGATGGATTTGATTGGATCGAGTTTAAGTCTTTGAAATAGATAATTTTGAATTAAACACACTTGTGTCGGATATAAGTTTCCATATTCTTGCAGTCTCACCCCTTTTTGTAGTTATATAAGGTGCTAACAAATTAGTCAGGGATATTTTTACCGCTGATAGTACTCGGTTCTCGGAGTATATTTAAGTATGAAACTTCATAGGTTTTGTTATGTTTTTTTGGAGAAAACAAGGAAATAAATTTCCTACGTTAAAACACCCTGTTAATAAGATAATTAAATGAGACCTCTTTAGACCCGAATCATAATGACATTTAAGAATAAAAACTATTGACGTGACATGACGGACAGTGTTAAACATCTTGACAGGTACATTATAGGGGATGGTTATTTTAAAAATTAATTATAATATTTTTTTTGTTCGGTAAATGAAAACAAAAAAAATTATATACTAAGGTTCCTTAATTACAGTTAAAAGTTAATTGTTTTAATGTAATGTTAATTATCTCTTAAAATATCCGTGACTAATTTGTTAGCACCTTATATATTGGTAATTTAAGCGTTCGATATTTCAGAAAGCATAGTAACCCTTTTTGAGCCGTTCTGACGGTAATATCCGTTTGTTTGAAAATGTTTTAAGCTTTGAAAGGGGCCTGTCATTTCAGTAAGCCGAGCGGAGATAACTCGATGACAGAAATTACTTGCTTCACTAAATTTAAAAAGTTTGAAGCTTTGAAACACTTCACCCTTTTAAAATACGCGTTGTGATTTTGCATGAAGTCTCGTTTGTTTCTGGAAATTAATTTAATATAAATTAAGTTTTTAATTACTTGTCCTATACGTATTATACTTATGTAATAACATAAGTTCGAATTACACATTTTCGCTTATAAATATGTATTACACCTCTCATTACACCTATGTACCATTTGTGCTGGCTTTTTTACTGCTCACTGGCTGGGATCCGCTCGGCAACCTAATTATTCCAACCAAAAGGTCAAAATGTTTTCCTTCACTGCTACATATCAAATGATATTTTGTACATAGGTATATTCAGATTGAATGTCGCACGCCTCACTTGGCCACCAGTGCTTTTATGAAATATTCAACTTTAAAATTTTTGCAAGTGGAAGAAAAAAAAAGACGATATTAGATGTACGATTCAGTTCAGAGGCGAATTCTATGAAATTCGTGTCATGTTTCTAGGTTCTATTTTCGGTTATCTAACAGTGATCTATCAGTTTCTAGGTAACAGGTAAATTTTATAAAAGTAGAGGAAGTAGGTGTACCCCAACGCTATTAGCACAGATACCTGATAGCTAAGACAATTATTTGTCAAATATACTGACCTGCCGTAGGTTAAATATTCTTGGTCTATATTGTTTTGGCCTTTGGTCCAGTTGTGTTATGTTTCTTTAAACATTGCAAACTATAGTTAACATGTTTAAACATGGTATTTGTTCAAAGCTAATTGTTACTAATTTTACAACTGTAGTGAATTGAATATCTATTTACAAAACGCTTCCTTAGAGTAACGCGTAACAAACAGGGGTCGATGTCAACATTTGACGCGGTGTCAAGTGCCGCTGTGAATGTAGGTGAAAGGCTAAGAGGGTTCTGTACAAATCTCAGAGTCGCTCGAGGCGCACTCCGCGAAACTTTCTTTATGTTGGAAGAACCCGACAGAAATATAATCGACGTGTGACGTTTTTTTTGTCTCTTCAGACAAAAGTCAAGACTCCTTAAATGAAAGCAAGACGAGCTTTCGTAACTGTTAGGTACATTTAATTAAGTTACATAAAAAGTAATAGATATACGCTCATGGCGGACCAGTCAAAATGGGATATTTAATTTTTTTCTGATAAAAAAATCACCTCTTTCTGACATTAAAAGTAAGCGTAAGGCGCCAAGGAACAGTGAATACGAGTTATTTTGATGTTTTTTTTTATATAGACATGTTTTTTCAATAACTAGCCATATTGTGAGAGGTTATTAAGTAAGTCATATTGAACAACTTTTTGTTTGGGACCAGACCCGAAATCCCAAAAAAAAATTTGGCCTCCCCATAGAAAACTTCAACGTCTGATCAACCGAAATGTATGAAACGGCCAAAAGTTTATTTTGTGATTTCGGAGTTGGTCCCATAGTAAAAATTCCCTGTATTAAGTAACCCGTCTTCATTACCCTAGAGTATACTTTTACTAGAAGACTTTATTTCTAATAACAAGTCCTTTGTGGGTAATTTTCACAAGCATTTCAACCGCTTGTTCATTTGTCTTACGAATTTATGACATAAAAGTTTTTAATAATTTATAAAAAACCACGAAAAAATTATTCGAAACTTGTTTCACTGTGTTTCATTTATCATATTAACACGTACCTACCGTAAAATGGGGTGAGCAGAGACAAAACCGAAGTTCAAACCTGAATAAAGTTTATTTTTATATGTGGCACGTTGATTATTATACATACTCGTAAAAATTGTCCGGTCGCATGAATTGCCAACACGCATGTGTGATCAGTCGCGCGCTATTCGCCTCTTCATTCGGCTGGTCACTCGCATGCATATGTGATCGCACTATTACAAAATACTTGATTTGTAATCATAGTTTATTAGAAAATAATAGAAATTATGACGATTATAATTAGAGGCCTAATTATTTAGTTTAGCTTTGTTATCAGTATCAAAACTTTTGCATACTCGCTCACTTGCCGAGTTCCGTGACATTAAAGTATTCACATTCATATTTTCATAAGTTAACAGCAAATTTATAAACAAGTACATACTCCTACGAACTCTAAGTATTCACGTTGGAACGGTAAAATTCCTTAGTTTCCGCGAACTCGTCACTCCAGCTATGCACTCGTGCAACAACGCCGTTTGAAAACACATCACACATCATATCATATAATCATACTAGTAACGTACGACTATGAAAACTTTCTGTTTGCTAGTGAATTTTATTTCAAGGCAAATATTTTACATGCTGGGACGGCGGTTTCTTTTCCTCGTTATAGTGGAATTTTCATTGTTTGTTTATGTAGATCAATAGTGCAGTGCAATTTTTGATAAGTACAGTCACGTCTGAAAATATGAATACATTTAATGTGACAAAAATATGTAGCCACGATTACCAAGGCCTAAAGTCTTGGATACATGTTTATGTCACATTAAATGTATTTATATTTGCTGACGTGACCGTAGTACTCTCGGAGTCGTTTTTAACGCAATATTTATTGAACATTGGATTCATACAAAATATTTCAATATTGAAATATGTGCAATACCAGATTTACGAATATTAATATGAAGCAAAAAATAAATTCCTTTGATTTTTAATAAAATGGAATATTAATTTTGTTGCCCAATGATAAACATACTAAAAATATAACTAAGCCTATGTGGGAAGCTAACTATTACTCGTAATATCTACTAATAACGTTATACGTATTTTGCTCGAGCACTTATATTACTAAAAGTGTATGACAATTATGATATTAAAGCATTCTACTCTACTGTTCAAATACATACAAGGTGTAACGTAAAATACTGGTTATCCGTTTAAGTATTGGTATCTTATTATAATTATTAAAAACTAAGAAAAAAAAATTTACATGCGAAAAAAAATTGTATTGTATTGTTGACCTACTGAGACTTACCTGGTGGCCGCGAATTTCTCCACTATATCTTTTTATAAATGCAACTTAGGGGGATGCCTAGCGTCATCTGCCAAAGAAGACTTCTTCCTTAAGGTCCTTAAAGCACACATATAGTCCAAGGTTCCTCTAAGACGAAACTACACGAAATCACGTTACGTCACGCCAGTATATTGTCTTTGACAGTTAAGTTACATTGCTTGAAGGCACTATTTTCCACGAATACCACCTGATTTAAGCACTTTAGTAATAGCATTATCGTAAAGTACTACGTGATGTTAAGGCACTCACATAGTGCATCGATTTTTAATGTGCTCCATTAAAGTGAGAGAGAGCCTTGATTGCTCCATCAGCAGCGTAATGTGTCTGTCAGTCCTCGCCGTGCAGGAATTGTGGCGTAATCCTACAAGCAATTTGACCTTAATATTAAATATTATACGGAAGATTCTTAAATTGCATAATAGCTAAGATCCATACTAATTATAAATGGGAAAATGTATGTGTGTGTTTGTTTGTTTGTTTGTTTGTCCGTCTTTCACGGCAAAACGGGACGACGAATTGACGTGATTTTTTAAGTGGAGATAGTTGAAGGGATGGAGAGTGACATAGGCTCCATTTTGTCTCTTTCTAACCCCCCCACTTCCCTAAAATGGGGGGTGGAAGTTTGTATGAAGCATTCCGCAATTTTCAAGGTAAAAATTGGTATGCGGACTATTTGTGACTAACAAAAAAATCGTGCATAAGCTATAAAGACAAATAATATCGTTTACAGTAGCGTATTAAAATAATATTCTGTTCCGAGTTCTCTTCTATGTTTTAAATCAGGAAAGGGGAACCGTGTTACCCCGAATTTAACACGAGCGAAGCCGCGGGCAAAAGCTAGTATTATATATTTACTACTGTCGACGGCATATGTGACACTTTTAATACGTATTGGTATACTAAGAATTTAAAAAAAAAACCGATTCTATAATACGCGTATGAGATTGATGATATAAATAGCCCTGTGTCAGCTTGATTACCTTATCAAGCATCGAGCCGATGGACTCCAATGTAAAATTTCCGTACCCAAATGACTTTTCTACTACTAAGGACTCCTAAGTTCAGTTGAGTCTTCATTGGGAAATAAATATAAAATGAGGGCTGGACCTTACCGTATCCATAGCATTATATATTTTTTAGATTATTAGCTGATGTAGTATTTACTTGACACAACGTATAAATCATAACCCTACTTGTGCTTCGCCTTCAGAAACAAGGCCTTTGATTGTGAATGTACACTACATCAAGTCAACTGATCAGTTTCTTAATTTGCTTTGATATTGTGATACTGACTAAAGTGACTAATTATATAGCTTTGTGCATAATAATATATCTGCAAAGTTACATTGCACAAGCACACTACCATATTAAAGCATCCGCTGCCTGTTAAACACAAAACAAGGGGGAAACTCCACACTTCTTGAAGTATGCGGAAAATAGTTTCCCGATTACCATATTTGCTGTTTCTTTGCGAAGGCAATGAGAAGTTTTCAGACTTACGTGGCTGTAAGCTGGATAAATAACTTAAGACGAGTTGCATAATCGTAATGTAATGAGATACGTTTGAAACTTTAAATAACTTTACCTCGGGGTGATTAAAGCCAGCGCTTCAGCGCAATTTGTCTAAATTGTTAACAGTCTTCTCTTTTGCAATAAAAAGGGCATTTTAAGAGAAATTATTCATAATAATTTACCTATTGAGACTGTGTAGTATTTAGTATACTAGCGATGGGTTTTTCACATACATATGGCGGTCTTAGCAAAAAGTATTAGTTATGCATATTTTACGTTTCGACGTCTGCAATTTAAGCCTTTCCATGCATTACGCTATGCTACTTTGTTACTGTATTTGGCAGAATTGATGGCTGATTTTAACTGATCTTAAAGGCGATATTAGGATAATGTTTTCTTCGCAAGACAGATATTCCTTATGCGTTTTTGAACAAAGACACGTAATTTAACCGTTCATTATTTATTTATTTAAACTTTATTGCACAGTATAAAGTATACAGTTACAAAAGGCGGACTTAATGCTGTAAGGCATTCTCTACCAGTCAACCTTTAGGTCAAACAGAGAAGCATCATTGGTGCAGGGTATGTAAAGAACACAGAACTAATAACTAAAACCGACCGTTCTGTAAACTAACCGTTCTGATAATGAAATAAATAAAAATGTTTCCACATCATTGGCCATCCGTGTCAAGTGGTTTTTTAAAATGCAAATTAAATTATACAGTTGTTTTAAAGAAAATTTATGATATTGTAAAAAAATGTTTTAAAATATCATTAATTTGTTAAATTTTTCCAGGTGTATCGAAAAGAGAACAGGTCATTGACCGTAGATACATTTTGTGATACAAGAAAAATAGTAGTATAATTCTTCAAGACAAGGTTTCTTGGTTTCTTATAATGAAAATGGAATTTTATACCACGACGGTGGCAAACAAGCATACGGCCCGCCTGATGGTAAGCAGCTACCGTAACCTATGGACGCCTGCAACTCCAAAGGCGTCACATGCGCGTTGCCGACCCTTTACAAAAAGGAGGATTCACTGTGTTGACGACTAAAGGAACAAGAAGGTCCCTCATCGTCAACACACTGGGTCCTCTTTGAGCTCTTAATTCTACGGACTATTTAGTTTAAGCTATGCGGTGTAGAGTTGAACAAATTACATCCAGTTCTTTCGAATAGGTAACAAGTTATGACCGATTTGCTGTATAAAATAATAAGAAAGGCTGTTCCAGGCGCATTTAATTGAAAATCTCATAACGTTATCTGCAGTGAATTGTATAAGAACGAAACCCAAATTAAATTAATATAACACTTTGTAAGGAAAGTTAAAAAGGTTAATAATATAACTCAGGTATTTAATTTTGTAGGGAATCTATTTTGATAAGTTTCATCTTACTTCTGTATTAAAGATAAATAGTAGTTTATTTTATGTAACTGTTACGTAATAAGGGTCCTTAAAATACGAGTGTGGTTTTATGAAACGAGCCGCAGGCGAGTTTCATTATAAGTTCACACGAGTGTTTCAAGGCCTAATTACGTACAGTTGCATACACTGCTTTATCTACACACATATTATTAATCCTAAATGACGTGTTCGGAAACCATTAAAATGACCGTCATTGCACCGCCGTGGCCAATTCGATTGTGCCGGCGGTCGGGGAGGAGGGCAACCGCGGTCAAGGAGGAGGGCTGGATTTTCATTACGTTACCAAAATCGGTGTTCCAAATTTGAAACTAGTAACTTAACTACATTTGAGCATGTAATGTTAAAATTACGTTACTGCTACAGATAAAAAACTTATCATAATAATGTTGTTGTAATGCTGGCCATTGCCTACCGTTTTTGAGCACATTTTAGAGGACTTACAATGTGAGTGTAGATAATAGTAGTTTATGTAACTGTTACTTAATAAGGGTCCTTAAAACCTGAGTGTGGTTTTATGAAACGAGCCGCAGGTGAATTTCATAATAAGATCACACGAGTGTTTTAAGGCCTAATTACGTACAGTTGCATACACTGCTTTATCTACACTCATATTATTTATTCTAAATGCATTATTCGGAAACCATAGAATGGCCGCCATTGCACCGCCATGGCCAACTCGATTGATTGTGCCGGCGGTCGGGAAGGCGCGTGTCGGGCTGTCGGCGGTAGCGCGGGAGGGTGCAGGTGTACATTATGTTATCAAAACTCATAACACATCAATAGTTGAACATGTAAAGTTAAAATTACGTTACTGCCACACATAAAAAGCTTATCATAGTAAAATCGGTCGTGGTAATGCTAGCCATTGCCTACCGTTTTCGAACACGTTTTAGAGAACTTACAATATGAGTGTAGATAATAGTACATTACTTACCTAGGGCTGTAAAAAAAAGAAAGCCCGAAATCGCAGGTATTTGGGACCCGAGCCGCAGGCGAGGGTTGTAAATATGCGATAGAGGGCTTTCTTTTTTACTGCCCGTGGTGAGTACACAATTTTACGTCCCCACCTGGCCATAATGCGAGTTTTACCGTAAGCGTAGCGAGCGGTAAAACTCACATTATGGCCAGGTGTGACGTAAAGATACTTATTTTTCAATTTAGGCACATAACAATGCACTTATGAACAACAGAGAGAGAAAAATGATGATGATGATGATTAAGTTGCACATAAAAGTTTTGTTTATTTAAGTATCTAGATTATACACACAATGTTAATTACTAAAATAATACTTTATTACAATAACTAGCTGTGCCCGCGGCTCCGCCCGCGTGGAATTCGGTCTGTGTCAGTAAGCGGCTAATTCACCGCTAATTTCTCTCCCTCTACCCTGGAGGCGGAACGTGAAGTAAAGTTGACAGATGGATACGCTAGAGGACAGTTGTCCTGATATTTTTTTTACAATTACCACAAAATGAAACTACAGTCAAAAATCATCAAGAGCATGTCGGGCGATGCTCAGTGTAGAGTTTCGTAGTTGCCGCCGTTACAAAACATCCGTTCAAAAGGTCGTTTATTAAGGGATATTTGGCGGCGCTTACGTCATTTTACTATCCGGCACTTCCTTTCACTATGCGTTTTTGACTGATAATTCAAAAACGGCTGAACCGATTTTATTCAATATAGTTTTTATTGAAAGTTCTTATCAGGCCTCACTTCCATTATTGTTTTCTATTTTTTTGGACCCACGGTTCAAAAGTTAGATGGAGGAGACGCCCTTTTTTGAACTTTCAGATCTAATATTTACGAAACTATCAGTTTCATCCAAAAAATGTCTTAGAAGACCTATATTCTTTTTGAAAGACCTATTCAATAATACCCAACACGATAGAGTTGGAGCGAAAAAAAAGTCACCCCCCATTTTATGTGTACCTACCCTAATAAAAATATTTTTTTAGTTATTATTCTATTACTTTGGCGGCGTGATTAATGCACATACTAATACCAAATTTCAGCTTTCTAGTGCGAACGGTCACTGAGCTAGACCGTGGACAGACGGACAGACAGACGGACGGACGTGACGAAACTAAAAAGAGATAAATAGTAGTTTATGTAACGGCGTGCCGGCGGTCGGGGAGGAGGGTGGATTTTACTTACCGTAGGTAATTAATTTTCATACGTTTTTACCACACTGTCACTACGTTACTGGTTGAAATAATGGTGGTAAGTACATACGGTTTCCGAACGCGGAATAGAGGATTTATGATATTGGTGTAGATCAATTTATTCTTCAATGTAAGCACATTACAATGCACTAATGAACGTCAAACAAAAAAAAATACGAACGAATTTATATTATTTCATTGATATTTTTGAAATTTTAGAAATTTTGAAAATTTAGAAATTTTAGAAATTTTAGGAATTTTAGAAATTTTAGAAATTTTAGAAATTTTAGAAATTTTTGAAATTTTAGAAATTTTTGAAATTTTGAAATATTCGAAATTTTTCACTTCACTTCACTTCACTTTATTCTATTTTATATTATTTTATTTACTTCCATTTTACATGTTTCTCAATCTTATAGGTGTCGCATTATCGGGACCCCGTCCCTCCCATCCGCGAACCGTCCGATAAGGAACTTCGTTCCAAAACTACCACCGGTTCTAACCCTACACCTGGCCCGAGAAGTATTATGTATGACCGAAAAGAAACTCGACGGGACTTATTGTTTTCAAAACAGTAATACATTATTAGATCTTAAAGATACAAAATAATGCGTAGTTCTTCAAGAAGACATCAAAACAGCTTGAGGGACAGATAATGTACCTATTGTTTAATTATAAAGAAAAATAAATCCTAATCTGACTGCTTCACAAAACGTTTGATATGTTTTCCTACCTAAACGGTGTCCTATAAATGTTAGATGATTTTGTAGTAGTTTCTGGTTTGGGCCTTGCATCTTTGTCCGTCATATATAGTCCTCGAACCTACGATAACCCTTTGACATTAATGACATTTTCAAATATTTCTTAAGAGCGGGTAAAGTTAAATTTAAAGCATCGACGGGTAACTTGTTATAAATATGAACACCTTGACCAAAAAATTACAAACTATTTCAATACCAAATTTCATCTAAATACGTACAGCGGTTATTGGTTGCTTCTTCCCCATGTAAACTTCCACCCCTTTTGCATCCGCTTAATTATTAGGACGATACAATTTTGTCATAATGGCCCACGAGGTCATCTTTTTTTTTTCAAAATTAGATCTTGTTCCAGAAGGTGAAATTTTAAAATATGATGTACTATTTTTAGGACACTGGGTCACTATTCCACTTGTATTTCAATACCAAATTTCATCTAAATACGTACAGCGGTTATTGGTTGTTTCTTCCCCATGTAAACTTCCACCCCTTTTACATCCGCTTAAGGTATAATTTCTGAGATAAAACTATTTTATTTCCTTTTCTAGAGCTCAAATTATCTCCATACCAAATTTTATCTAAATCAATTCTGCGGTTAATAATTCCCTATACAAATTTCCAACTCCCTTTTCACCCCTTTTGGGTTGATTTTCGGGGTGAAAACTATCCTTTGTCCTTTCTTGAGACACATACTATCTCTATACCAAATTTCATCTTTATCAGTTCAGCGGTAAAAAAATCCTCATACCAACTTTCAACCCCCTTTTCACCCCCACAAGGGTTTATTAAGGGTTTATATGAAAACTGTTCTGTCGTTTCTCGGGACTCAAATTATCTCCATACTAATTTCTATTAAAAATTCTCCATACAAACTTTCAACCCCTTTTCCACCACCTCCAGGGTTGATTTTCGGGATGAAAACTATTTATTATCCTTTCCCGGGACTCAAACTATCTCTATACAAAATTTCATCAAAATCCGTTCAGCCGTTTTCACGTGATGCGCGGTCAAATAAACAGACAAACAGATAAACAGACAAACAGACAAAAATTCTAAAAATTGTTGGAACGTGTTCTGTTATCGATTCTAAGTATCCCCAGCCAACTTTTTTTCGAATATATTCCATGTACAGACTTTCGACCCTCTTCAGCTTTATTATATGTATAGATGTAAGCACATTACAATGCACTAATGAACGTCAAACAAAAAAAAATACGAACGAATTTATATTATTTCATTGATATTTTTGAAATTTTAGAAATTTTGAAAATTTAGAAATTTTAGAAATTTTAGGAATTTTAGAAATTTTAGAAATTTTAGAAATTTTTGAAATTTTTGAAATTTTAGAAATTTTTGAAATTTTGAAATATTCGAAATTTTTCACTTCACTTCACTTCACTTTATTCTATTTTATATTATTTTATTTACTTCCATTTTACATGTTTCTCAATCTTATAGGTGTCGCATTATCGGGACCCCGTCCCTCCCATCCGCGAACCGTCCGATAAGGAACTTCGTTCCAAAACTACCACCGGTTCTAACCCTACACCTGGCCCGAGAAGTATTATGTATGACCGAAAAGAAACTCGACGGGACTTATTGTTTTCAAAACAGTAATACATTATTAGATCTTAAAGATACAAAATAATGCGTAGTTCTTCAAGAAGACATCAAAACAGCTTGAGGGACAGATAATGTACCTATTGTTTAATTATAAAGAAAAATAAATCCTAATCTGACTGCTTCACAAAACGTTTGATATGTTTTCCTACCTAAACGGTGTCCTATAAATGTTAGATGATTTTGTAGTAGTTTCTGGTTTGGGCCTTGCATCTTTGTCCGTCATATATAGTCCTCGAACCTACGATAACCCTTTGACATTAATGACATTTTCAAATATTTCTTAAGAGCGGGTAAAGTTAAATTTAAAGCATCGACGGGTAACTTGTTATAAATATGAACACCTTGACCAAAAAATTACAAACTATTTCAATACCAAATTTCATCTAAATACGTACAGCGGTTATTGGTTGCTTCTTCCCCATGTAAACTTCCACCCCTTTTGCATCCGCTTAATTATTAGGACGATACAATTTTGTCATAATGGCCCACGAGGTCATCTTTTTTTTTTCAAAATTAGATCTTGTTCCAGAAGGTGAAATTTTAAAATATGATGTACTATTTTTAGGACACTGGGTCACTATTCCACTTGTATTTCAATACCAAATTTCATCTAAATACGTACAGCGGTTATTGGTTGTTTCTTCCCCATGTAAACTTCCACCCCTTTTACATCCGCTTAAGGTATAATTTCTGAGATAAAACTATTTTATTTCCTTTTCTAGAGCTCAAATTATCTCCATACCAAATTTTATCTAAATCAATTCTGCGGTTAATAATTCCCTATACAAATTTCCAACTCCCTTTTCACCCCTTTAGGGTTGATTTTCGGGGTGAAAACTATCCTTTGTCCTTTCTTGAGACACATACTATCTCTATACCAAATTTCATCTTTATCAGTTCAGCGGTAAAAAAATCCTCATACCAACTTTCAACCCCCTTTTCACCCCCACAAGGGTTTATTAAGGGTTTATATGAAAACTGTTCTGTCGTTTCTCGGGACTCAAATTATCTCCATACTAATTTCTATTAAAAATTCTCCATACAAACTTTCAACCCCTTTTCCACCACCTCCAGGGTTGATTTTCGGGATGAAAACTATTTATTATCCTTTCCCGGGACTCAAACTATCTCTATACAAAATTTCATCAAAATCCGTTCAGCCGTTTTCACGTGATGCGCGGTCAAATAAACAGACAAACAGATAAACAGACAAACAGACAAAAATTCTAAAAATTGTTGGAACGTGTTCTGTTATCGATTCTAAGTATCCCCAGCCAACTTTTTTTCGAATATATTCCATGTACAGACTTTCGACCCTCTTCAGCTTTATTATATGTATAGATTGGAATCACCAACCTGTAAAGTGTTAGCAAAAATGCATCTAAGTAAAATAATGAAAGGAGATCGTCAATTCTGGGCCACCTGATATAAACCGTATACAGTTTGTACTTCAATGTAAATTAAATACTCATTTTATTACTAAAGTAGACAAAATATTACAATGAAATGAAACGGGAATTAGAAATACTAAATAAATAAACATTATGTTGATCTTTCCGCGATTAAAATACAGCAAGACAAGTCGTTAACGTCCTTATGGCATTGACATACAGTTTAACTTCACCTCGACTAAAACGGGTTTGTTTTTTGGTTTGACACTGCCAATGTCTACCGTCACATAATCTGCGTTTTGATACTGTTCGGTAAGTTAGAACATTGTAATATTAAAATAATATCTAAGCCTACGAATACGGAAGTTTAAATTAGAAATCGACTGTCTCAAAACGCCTAAAGATTGAAAATGCGTATTTTTGCATTTTTGATCGGAGTTTGAATATAAAAAGTTGGTTTCATAATGGCATAATATCATGCTCCTTCGATAACGAAACGCATCTCTTTTTCAATTTTGCAATGTCAGATAATAGTCGTATCGCACTTAACGGTGGTAAACCTTATCCCTTCGCAATAGGTGTTAGGAATGTTTAGTTAATAGTATCAACGATGGTTTGACAGCCGTCTTTGTTTACCGAAATACAGGCACTATAAATACGATCAAAATATGACTTTTTATTATTTCACCATGATTCCCGTTTTGTTTTTAAGTACGATTTTGTAAATTTTGTTTAAAAAACCGGTACCTTTTTTACCTTAATTTAAAAATCATAGGCATGCACGCTTCCAAATATTGTCCTTGTCAGATTCAAGTTTTTAATGCATGATTTTTCAATTTTCCCATTATATTTCGCAATTTTTTTACCACCGTCCTGATCTAGAAATTATGACGATTTTTTAAAGGTAAGAATCATTCCTAAACGGTCCTAAATAATCTAGGCCAGATCACCTAACAAAAATTGACGATCTCCTTTGCCTGAATGCCCGCTACTTATAATACATACCTACTTATAATTTTTCGGGTCCATACAGACCACAGAACAACATAGCCCACCCAATGAAGGAAAACTTAGAGGAAATAATTCGTGTATAGCCAAATTTTGGTGTAGTTGTAGTCAAAGGTATCTTACACAACATACTAAAAGTACCGATGGATGGGGGCGCCGCTAGCGGGGTGGGAGGGGTGTAAAGGTCCCTTATTTTGGGTTTTCGTAAATAACTCGGTAACGGTGGCTCATACTAGAATATGTGCTATTGCTTAATTCATGCACATATAATTTTCTATAAAAAAGATTATTTGCACTTTTTTGCTGGGATCAATGTTTAATGAGATATCGCGGAAATACGATGAGCACTTTTTTAAACTTTCGGAGCTAATATTTATGAAAGTATTAGTTTCACCCAAAAATTGTTTGAATACCCTCATTTTTTTTAAAAGACCTATCCAATGATATCCCACCCATTAGGGTTGGAGTAAAAAAAATATTTACCCCCCCCCACTCCATGTGTACGAGAGATACCCGAAAAAATAATATTTTTTCACATTTTGTTTTAAAACTTTGTCTGCGTAATTAAAACATATACTCATACGAAATTTCACTTGTTGCCGGCGTGAATAAAACACATACTCATACGATTTTTTTATTTTAGTACTAGCCATCACTGAGCAGGGTGAGCAGGGTGCCTACCCTTATAGTTTCGGCATGTCCGTCTGTCCCCGTCTGTCCGTCCACGGATTTGCTCAGTGATGGTTAGTACTAGACGTCTAGACGGACAGATGGGGTCAGACGGACATGGCGAAACTCTAAGGGTAGGAAGTGAGGTAGCAGGGTGAGCATCAGCCTGCTCAGTGATGGTTAGTACTAGAAAATAAAAAAATCGTATGAGTATGTGTTTTATTCACGCCGGCAAAGTTTTAAAACAAAATCTGAAAAAAAAATATTTTTTCGAGTACCTCCCATACACATGAAGTGTGGGATAAATTTTTTTTTTACTCCAACCCTAATGTGTGGAGTATCGTTGGAGAGGTCTTTTAAAAAAATAAGGGTATTCTAAAACTATTTTTGGATGTATTGGAGATCGAGGGCTTCCAGAAATAATACACGTACTTCAGGTGATTCCAAACTGTTAGGTATATTTAGTATTTCCAATAACACAGTACCTAAGTATTTTTTTGACCATCATCCACTCACTACACCGTTATAGGTCTCTGTCTGTTGCAGAATACCCGCCTGTTGTTTTTATCAAAATTCATGCCATACCCACATTTTTATATTATTACAATATCTAGTGTTGCTAACAGACGGCCATTCTGCTACAGGAATGTCCCTATTCCGATTGATGCTCGGCCATTCTAAACAGAGCGTATGGCCTCACACAATTATTTCGTTGCACTAGCAAATCAAAAAAAATATTTATGTAAACATATTTAGAACATATTTTTTTTAGTTTGAACCTTCACTCTAACACATCTATCATAAAGCAGACAAAAAATACAATAAAAATATAAATCAAAGTAATTCTATTACTTTGACAACAAATAACATAACTTGCATTAATTGTGCAAACTAAATCTTCGTGATGTGCTCACGTCACCGTCGACTGATTACACGCTCCTTCGCAAGTGTGTACGCCACCGAAGACGTAATCACACGCTCCTTCTTAATTGTACACGTCACCGTAGACGTGATCAAACGTTCCTTTTGTAAGTGTACACGTCACCGTAGACATGATCACACTTGCTCTGTACATTGTAACTGTGTCACCCGAGGACACTAGTAGGATGTTGTGTCACCACCGCTTGCCTCCCGCGGGCTACGGTCTGATTTTTCTTTTAATTTGTTTTATACGTACTGCCACCCGCGGGTCAGATACGGAGTGTATAGTCATATTTCAATGTCTTCATTTAATCAATCTTCTTTTCTCTGCCGATATGCTTCTCCATTTAATACCGAACCTAGGCTATAAAGGATACGAATGAGAAATGTTAGATTTATAGTCATCGTCATTACTTTGGGAAGCCAATATATAGTGATCGCTATCGGTTTCGTCAGCACTATTTGCCGAAGATATGCGAAAGGTAACCCAACACTAAAGCTGATCAGCAGGAAATATATTACTATACTTGTGTTGGGAGTGACCTTCAATATTAGCGATTTGGTACCTATCATTACCAAGGACTGCAGTTAAAGGGCCTCGGTGTTTAGGGGCAAACTTTTTACTCTTCGCTCAGGGTTATGGTTTGGGATCATGACTAAGTTTACCTTCTTTAAATATTTTTTTTAGGTGCTCTAGTTTGGTCAAATCTTTCTTTCATCTTCTGTGTGTCATCCCTCTCATCAATTGTATCATCGACAGGTTGTTGAAGAGCTCCTTTTAAGATGCCTTCAGCTGGACCGCTTGTCCTCTGGGCATAAACAATCTCTGAGGGTGATTTACCAGTCCCTTTATTTAAGATATTGTTAAGACTCCATTGCAGTTTAGGTGCATTTATATCCCAATCCCTTTCATATTACCTAACTTTATACAGAAAGCGAATGCCTCTTTTTTGTAAAACAAAACTGAGTCTGTATATCAGCTACTTTGCCCCAAACCAGAATACCATATGACATTACACTATAAAAATAACTGTAATAAACTAAGCGAGCTGTGTCAATATTCGATAATTGTATAATTCTCTTAACGGCATGAGCGGCCGAAGTTAATCGAAGAGCGAGTTTTCTTAAATGAGGACTCTATTGTAGATTTTTGTCCAACGTCGAACCAAGGAACAGTGCTTTATCTACTATTTCTAAACATTAAGCATTCAGGAGAATCTTTATGTCCACTGGTGAAACGTTTGGCAAACAAATCTAATACATTTGGTTTTCTTAGCATTAAGTAGCAAATTGTTAATAAGATACTAGTTCAGTAGAGCAGCTAGTGTGTTATTGATTACAGTAAAATAAGTAGATTGCCCGTCAACTTTGAAAATTAAAGATGTATTATTGACAAACAGAACTATATCACGAAGGTTTTGTACTCCACAAGGTAAATCATTTATATAAACCATAAACAGAAATTGGCCCAAGATAGAACCCTGTGGCACTTCTAATTTTATTAAAGTCCCTTTAGACTGGGTTTTATTTACAACAACTGTTTGTGTTATGTTGCTAAGATATGAAGACATGAGATCCAAGGCATTTTCTGACAAACCATAATGTTCTAGTTTAAGAATGAGTGTTCTATGATCTACACAATAAAACGCTTTAGAAAGTAGCATCGTAATATTTTTTCCAGGCGTTGAAGATATATTTAATGAGTACCGCAGCAGCATCGGTTGTGGAACATCCCTTTGTGAAACCAAACTGATTGCTTGTAAGCAATCCGTGTCTGTTGAAGTGACCCAGTAGATAATTTAACATTAGGCTTTCAAAAGCTTTACTTAGTAGGTACATGAAGTATTACATCGGTTGGAAGTTATTCAGATCACTAGAATCGCCCGATTTAAAAAGAGGTATGACTTTACGAAATCTGGGAAAGCGCCTTGTGAAACTGAATTATTATAAATTAAGGCTAAAGTAAGGCATGACATCTATGATATGACTGATGATTATAACTGATGTACCCCATAAGTCTTCTGTTTTCTATAAATTCAGTGATTTGAATATCTTTATTTTTTATCCGAATCTACAAGATTAAATTCAAATATCATATGACAGTAATGAGCTTCAAATGAAGATGAGAAGGCATTTTGTGGTATTTAATGCTATGTTAGAAAAATATTCTTCGAATACCGCAGCAAATTCGTTATTTGATATGATCTGCTGCCCCTCTGTGACAATGTTGATTTCAAAATCGCGTGATTTAAATTTACTAGCTTCCTTATTTATAATATTCCATACTGTTTTCACCTAGTTGTCCGACATTTTGATTTTTGAACTAGTATAGTTCCCCTTAGCAGTTAAAAACACTTTCTTGAAATTTTTTGAATGGTTCCTAGCATAGTCCAGAATGCATTCTTGTTCAGTATTCTCTCTCCATAAAGTTTAGAAAAGTCCCTTTCTACTTTTATGAATGCTTGCGGTAGCCCATTCGCTAAACTCTGCTTTAGCTTGAGTCTTTGATTTACTAATAGTTCTCAATTTGAAATGTTTGTTAAACTGACAAATAATCATACCAACAAATGTTCATCCTAATTATTTGACAGATGTTTATGAATTTCTTTTTTTGAATAATTCCAATAGGATAAGCAGTAATAGGTCTATATGTTATAGTTTGTGAAGTTTTCTGAATCGGCTTTATAAAAGATGCCCTTTGACCGCTCTGATCAGAATTAAAACAGTTAAATTGTTGCTTATCCAAACATTCAGTTACAAAAAATATTATTTAGGCATATTGCACTAGTGACGCCCACCCAGGTAGGTTTAAACAACGAATTTAACATATTAAACGATTTTAACAAACAGCAATTTAGCAGAATTATTAGATGATTCAAGCGAATTAATATTAAAATCTCTACAGACTATAACATGATTTTGGCAGTTTCGGCTATTAGTCACTAATTTCAGCACATTTCCCATAGTATTTTCAATTTTTTTTTAATCAACTGCTGCCGCTGTTGGTGCTCTATATATACAAATAACAATAACTTTCTAATTCTACACAAGCAATTTCTCCAATCCTCTCTATGGAACATTTTACGACATATAACCCTCCGTTCTTTAGATCTCAAGTCTTTTTTTAACAATTATAAGGGAACCGTCATGATTGGTAGATTTTCTAGCATAGTTACTGACTAATTTAAAGTTTAAAGAGTCAAATATTAAATGTTCTTCTTTAAGCCAATGTTATAGAACATCACACATTACTTGTACATAATTATTATCAAAGAATAAACCTATCTCTAACTCCTTGCTGGATAAACCCTGAATATTCTGGTGAACAACATTCATGTTCAGATGTTTTTCCGCTGTCTGATAATCTTGTTTAAATGTGACAAAGTGGAGCTGTTGGTTTGCTGAGATCCTCTTATAACACTATTGTTTCTATTTGACTCAATATTAGAGGCCAATAAATCAATAAGACTAAATCTTCCCCGGGGTTAGCCAAAAGCGCTCAATGAATTTATTTAAGTCAACGAAATGATACTTATTACTGAGAGATATGGAATTGCACATTAAAGAGTTGTAGCGTGATATTTTACTATTGTAGTCATAAGGGATATTCTCTGAATAGGGCAATGCACATAAAATAAATTTGCCCACGCCAGATCTTTCAATAACATTTAAAGTTGACATCAGTTTATCTATACTTGGGTTATCAACATAAGACTATTTCCTATTAAAATTACCAATAGTATAGTGCTGTTATCATAACATCCCTTTGAAATAAGGTCACATAAATGAGACAAAGTTATGTTGCGGTAACAGTCATATAATTAACTTATATTTGTTGCGATTTTGAAATAATGACGACGTTTTGGTCGCCGTACTCGATGTACCTAGTATCATTTTGTTTTATTTGATTATTGTATTTAATAGGTGGTACTGTTCCCCTTTGCATTTGAGTTTTTTTTTTCATGATACGTCGTAAATATCTGAGTAACTGGTATGGCCTTCTAAAATTAGAACTTTGCGCGTTCAATCTTACCTTATGGTCAAAAATACCGTTTATGACATACAGTCTACCGAATGAACCGCATTTCTTCTAATATTACACATTCGAACCAACCGCGCTTTATCATGAAAGTCTTCTAGAGATTCGTCTCTTTTACTCTTATGTTCGAGCATTTCTTCTGCTGTTTGAGCATTTGAATCTGGGTCAAAATCAGGAATTACATTCTGAGCTCCCTCGAATCGCGTCCCCCTACTTCCTATAACTTTCGAAAATCTGTCAAAAAAAATATGTCAGATGAGGTGCGTTCCTTATTGATCCTACACCGTTTATGTCGCGCACCTCGTGCGTGTCTCCTGCGGTCCAAACTTGTGTCAAATGAAGTTGCACTAGGCGCATCACTGTGTTTGCGTTTATTAGCACGTCAGTCTGTGGCTATATCGCGCATGTTGCTTTCCCTTTCTATACTGACTATTTTCACTGCTTGTCGAAGAACTGGTATCACGCTGAACTACTCTACGTGCCGTAAATCTATTTCGAGGGCGGCGGCACCCCGAGGCTTCGCTACTCGCAGAAGAACTAGTCACAGACGTCGAAGGGCTGCTGGTACAGGCGTCTTTGGAACTTACGCGTCGTCCGGGTCGGCCGATATGTTTGTCGTTTACGCTGATTCCGTACTTGAACATGCGATTTAGACCGCATACGACGCTTGCTTCCCGAGCGTATGTGCCTTTTGGACAATCTAGTAGCACGTTTCTCTTTCCTCGCATGACGAGGAAGCGGTGGGGTACAGTACATGCCGACCTGATCGGCGATGGACTCGAGGAGCTCATACTACCTTCACTTACATTTACATTTAGTATAGAAAACGGACAGTTAGTAAGGAAGTAAAATAAGGGTTTAGAAATAAACACAGCATTAGTTCATTGAAATTACAGCAACATAAACCGTATCTAAATTTCATTGTATTTTGTTAAGTCAATAACCAATCTTGTGAAAACCGTGAGTGTTTTATGTCCCTTTTTTCTATATTTAATTCACCTGTCTTAAACGGGTAAGTAGTAGGTACTCTAATATTTAATAATCGGTTACATACCTAACATTATCAACGCAAATAGACACACCTAACAAAGCGGCGCCTCATGTAACGTGACAAACAAACAACATAACGAGTCACTTGAATAAAAATTGAAAGATATTGTCCAAGATCTAAAGCTCATAATAAATAGCTAGTAATAGATCCAACTGACTCAAGTGGTGATGCTAAATTCCACACTCAGTACGTTTAAAGTTTTAAAATGAAATAAACGTACTTAACTAAAAATAAATTTCATAAAAATATTTCTAATAACATACATTTTCTATCTTGGTAAGACATTAAGCCGTGGCGCGCCTTTATACTTCATAGCACGACGGATAGGTACCTAAATTACTTTTTATATCGAACACATACGTAAGTTAAAATCGCGAGTTAAATGAATACCAACACCTACCTTTATTATTATTCAATTAACAACATTCAATAAAATATTTCGTTGAAATATCAACCTTATTCTGTATACAACATAATTCACGTTACAGTGAACGTTCTGACACGTAAAACCTCCATATTTACTAGATTCACCGGCCGCTGCGTACCGATAGAACCAATAAACGTTGAGCTACGATTACGCTTAGTCGCCACAAATGAGAAAAAGCTCAAATTATATTGGACAGTTCGCGCAGGCGAATAAAAGCGTTTTGTAAATTACCATCATGTATTTAATCCATAATCATATTATTTTCATATTTTGCAATCGATTCTAATAAGTAGACCTTATATATTTGTACAAATTATGTTACTAAATAATGACAAGAGTAGTACTAGTACAATTTCGTATTTCATTGTAATTGTACTGAACAAAATTAGTTTACTGCATATTTTCCTAAGTGACTAATCACTATAACTTATTAAGATTAGCTATGTGCAGTGCAATGACAACCACTGCTCTTTATTGTCTAACACATAATGTGTAATGATTCTATTGTAAAGAATCTAATGGTATTTATTGCATGTACCGAATAACTCGGTTTTTTTTATACATGTTGTAGGCGTGTAATTGTAAAACTAAGTAATTTAAATGAACACATACCTGAGGTTTCTCTATACGTTCTTACCACTTCGGATATATTGGAGATCGAGGGCTTCCAGAAATAATACACGTACTTCAGGTGATTCCAAACTGTTAGGTATATTTAGTATTTCCAATAACACAGTACCTAAGTATTTTTTGACCATCATCCACTCACTACACCGTTATAGGTCTCTGTCTGTTGCAGAATACCCGCCTGTTGTTTTTATCAAAATTCATGCCATACCCACATTTTTATATTATTACAATATCTAGTGTTGCTAACAGATGAAACTAATACTTTCGTAAATATTAGCTCCGAAGGTTTAAAAAAGTGCTCATCGTATTTCCGCGATATCTCATTAAACATTGATCCCAGCAAAAAAGTGCAAAGAATCTTTTTTATAGAAAATTATATGTGTATGAATTAAGCAATTAAGCAATAGGACATTTTTTTGTATGAGCCACCGTTACCGAGTTATTTACGAAAACCTAAAATAAGGGAACTTTACACCCCTCCCACCCCGCTAGCGGCGCCCCCATCTACCGGTACTTTTAGTATGTTGTGTAAGATACCTTTATCTACAACTACACCAAAATTCAGCTATACACGAATTATTTCCCCTATCAGGCAGTTAAGCGTCTTCGTTTGGTGAGCTAGCAATGCGCATGCACTAGACATGATGTTTGACCTAAGAAGCTTGTATCACTCTTGCGCTTTGCGCCCCGTTAGCGCCAGTGTCTTTTTATTTTTTTTTATGAAACTTGTAGCAAACGAGCAGACGAGCCGCCTGATGGGAAGATTTGAGATTTACGGAGTTAACATTATCATATAAAAACTTTTTACAAAAAAAGATAAACCGACTTCAAAAAGGACAAAATAAAATATTATATTATTTATATGAGTTACAAACTGATATGTTTGAAGTCGGTGCCAAGCCAAATTTGGAAGAGTTAATACGAACGAGGCTATGTGTTCAGTGAATTGTTCTTCATACTATAGAACTATTTTAATACGGTATTGATTGCATGTAGTTATTAATTCAATTACAGAAAGAAAGTATAATCATGCGTCTTATGATGTTTGTTAATTTAATACTGATCTTTCTATACTCAGACACACTAGGTGTGTGGGGCCCACCTTGTCAGTAGAAAAAGGCGCATTATTTAAATTTTCTATGGAATGTCAACCCTACGCCTTTTACATTTTATGAAATTTGTCGCCTCTGATTTTTCACAAAGTAGACGTGCATCAGAGTATATATACATAGGTAACACATTTCAACAAAATTGGATTGAAGTTTAGACGTGAAAATGTAACAGATCCAATCACATTCACCTTTGCAATATACATAAGTATGTATAGATGTTTTGTGATTTTCAGACTTGAAGCTGATTTGACCGGTATTGTAACTTTTTGGCTTGGCACCGACTTCAAACATATCAGTTTGTAACTCATATAAATAATATAATATTTTATTTTGTCCTTTTTGAAGTCGGTTTATCTTTTTTTGTAAAAAGTTTTTATTTTTCCATTTTTAGTAGTTATATAAGTATCATAATCGGATAACGGTTCTCGGAATAATCGGTCAAGATATATAAGAAAAAGTTCATAATACGGACTCAATCTAAGGAAAGTTCCACATATCATATGTGGTCTTCATCATTAGGTCCACTCCATCAAATTGATGGTTTTTGAGAGGAAATGGCTAAGTTGCTTAAAAAAAACCAAATCATAATACATGTGCCTTTAAAAATTGAGGAGTTCCCTCAATTCCTCATGGATCCCATAATCAGAACAGCGCCAGATTAATGTGGGACCATCTTCGAAGTAGTTCCTTTCAACCAATAAAAAATTGCTCAAATCGGACAATGGGTTTCGGGGTAATCATTAAACATCCTACATAAAAAAAACATCATTATCATTAAAACAATCATAATCTTCATCATCCGGTCCACTCTATCAAATTGGTGGTTTTTCGAGAGGAAATGCTTGAATTGCTTAAGAAAACACTCAAATCGCCATACATGTGCCTTTAAAGATTGAGGAGTTCCCTTAATTGCTCATGGATTCCATCATCAGAACAGCACCAGATTAATTTGGGACCACCTTGGAAGTACATCCTTTCAAACATAAAAAGAATTATTCAAATCGGACCACGGGTCTCGGAGTAATCGCTGAAAATCCTACATTAAAAAAAATCATCATCATTATCATCAAAACAATCATCATTATCAGGTCCACTTCATCAAATTAGTGATTTTCGAGAGAAAACTCTCGAGTTGCTTAAGAAAACACCTAAATCACCATACATGTGCCTTTAAAGATTGAGGAGTTCCCTTAATTGCTCATGGATTCCATCATCAGGACAGCACCAGATTAATTTGGGACCACCTTGGAAGTACATCCTTTCAAACATAAAAAGAATTATTCAAATCGGACCACGGGTCTCGGAGTAATCGCTGAAAATCCTACATTAAAAAAAATCATCATCATTATCATCAAAACAATCATCATTATCAGGTCCACTTCATCAAATTGGTGATTTTCGAGAGAAAACTCTCGAGTTGCTTAAGAAAACACCTAAATCACCATACATGTGCCTTTAAAAATTGAGGAGTTCCCTTAATTCCTCATAGATCCCATCATCAGAACAGCACCAGATTAATTTGGGACCACCTTGGAAGTACATCCTTTCAAACATAAAAAGAATTATTCAAATCGGACCACGGGTCTCGGAGTAATCGCTGAACATCCTACATTAAAAAAAATCACCATCATTATCATCAAAACAATCATCATTATCAGGTCTACTTCATCAAATTGGTGGTTTTCGAGAGAAAACTCTCGAGTTGCTTAAGAAAACACCCGAATCACCATACATGTGCCTTTAAAAATTGAGGAGTTCCCTCAATTCCTCATAGATCCCATCATCAGAACAGCACCAGATTAATATGGGACCACCTTGGAAGTATATCCTTTCAAACAAAAAAATAATTATTCAAATCGGACCACGCGTCTCGGAGTAATCGGTGAACATACATAAATAAAAATAATTTTAAACAAAAAAGAACCGACTTTACTAAGCATCCACCTTTCCAACACCAAATGCTCGAGCTGCTGTAAAAAATACTCAATCCACTACAGATGTGTGCCTATAATAGTTGAAGAGTTCCCTCGATTTCTCCAGGATCCCATCATCAGATTCTGACCTGGTTACAATGGGACCAACTGTGAAGTATACTCTTTCAAACAAAAAAAGAATTTTCCAAATCGGTCCAGCCGTCTTCGAATAATCGGTGAACATACATAAAAAAAAAAAAAAAATAGCAAAAACAAACATCCCGACGAATTGATAACCTCCTCCTTCGAAATCTTGAAGTCGGTTGAAAAAGCCCAAACCGAATACAGAACCTTCTCCTTCTATGAAATTGAAGTCGGTTAAAAATAGGTTCGAAACACCATTTTGTGCCATAAATAGGTGCAATTATTAGAAGAAATACGGATATATACGAGCGTATGTTACCAAAAATTACTGACTAGAATAATATTAATAATTATTCAAAAATGCAGTACAAAGGGGGCAATAGTAATGTGACATATTGATTGGCGGCAAGTCGATATGAAATGTACGATTCAGAGGCAAATTCTATGATATTTGTGTCACGTTTCTAGGTCCTATTTTCGGTTTCAACTGAGGGTTCTATCAGTGATCTATCAGTTTCTAAGTAACAGGATAATTTTATAACAGTGGATGAAGAAGCTACATCATGACAAAAAATCCAAAAATACTCATTATTATACAAACATTTGTAACAGTTAGATCCTGCGTAATATTACTGCTGATTGATTATAATGATTATTCAGATTCTCTCATCAAAATCTCTACAAAAGTATCGACTTCCACCCCAACGCTATTAGCACAGATACCTGACAGGACAGGTAAGACAATTATTTGTCAAAAATACTGACATGGGCGGTAATCATATAAAATTACGTATATTTCTAGTCTATAAGGGGCAAGAAACAAGCTAAATACTCTTTGGTATATGATACAGACTATATTTACTGTTCATGTATGAAAACAGGAAAGTAATTTCCAATTTCCCTACATTTTATTTATTAAGACAGATAAATCGAGTATAAGACAGTCGCCAAAATGATATTACATCGTTGTATTAAATGGAATGCCCAGTGTGAGTAGACCCATAAATATTTCATAAAAACACTCATCATCAGGTAGCGACCACTCGAGAGATGGGCGGGGAAGGTCAACCAACGCTGGCGAGTGCTTATACGTGCAAATGTTTCCTCCTCTCAAGACTCCTCTAAAGTGATCTTTGATCTTTCCCTCCTTACGCTTCACAAGATAACGACGAGTGATAATTTATTTTTTCTAATTCTGTTTGTTCAAGAATCTTGAAGCAAATCAAATTATTTTGTTCAATATTTTTTTTTGATTTGTAATTTTTTAAGTAGTTACACTACTATATATAAACTGAAAATAGATGTCATATACGTCAGAAAAAGTGACCAAACCCTCCGGTGTCCGAGGCCAGATTGGAACTGGCGTCTTCAGCTTTCGCGGCTGACGTCCTGACCACTAGACCACCCGGTCACGGCGGAACTTGACAAATTTTCTCATGTATATGCAATCTCTGAATTTGAAACGGCTAGGCGCCGTTGACCATACTCTAAGGGCATGCGCAGTGCGTGCTTGCACCTCCTATCCGAATCACTTACGTGATTCTGGTATAGCGAGAGAGATGGTGCTGCCATCTATGAATCTTGAAGCAAATCAAATTATTTTGTTCAATATTTTTTTTGATTTGCAATTTTTTAAGTAGTTACACTACTATTTATAAACTGAAAATAGATGTCCTATACTTCAGAAAAAGTGACCAAACTCTCCGGTGTCCGAGGCCAGATTTGAAATGGCGTCTTCAGCTGTCGCGGCTGACGTCCTGACCACTAGACCACCGCGTCTTCAGCTTTCGCGGCTGACGTCCTGACCACTAGACCACCCGGTCACGGCGGAACTTGACAAATTTTCTCATGTAAATGCAATCTCTGAATTTGAAACGGCTAGGCGCCGTTGACCATACTCTAAGGGCATGCGCAGTGCGTGCTTGCACCTCCTATCCGAATCACTTACGTGATTCTGGTATAGCGAGAGAGATGGTGCTGCCATCTATGAATCTCGAAGCAAATCAAATTATTTTGTTCAATATTTTTTTTGATTTGCAATTTTTTAAGTAGTTACACTACTATATATAAACTGAAAATAGATGTCATATACATCAGAAAAAGTGACCAAACCCTCCGGTGTCCGAGGCCAGATTTGAACCGGCGTCTTCAGCTTTCGCGGCTGACGTCCTGACCACTAGACCACCCGGTCACGGCGGAACTTGACAAATTTTCTCATGTATATGCTAT
The DNA here is from genome assembly GCA_947086415.1 of Pammene aurita. Classification (NCBI taxonomy): domain Eukaryota; kingdom Metazoa; phylum Arthropoda; class Insecta; order Lepidoptera; family Tortricidae; genus Pammene; species Pammene aurita. Next base: position 14,685,180 of record OX352298.1, read on the forward strand.
CTCTGAATTTGAAACGGCTAGGCGCCGTTGACCATACTCTAAGGGCATGCACAGTGCGTGCTTGCACCTCCTATCCGAATCACTTACGTGATTCTGGTATAGTGAGAGAGATGGTGCTGCCATCTATGAATCTTGAAGCAAATCAAATTATTTTGTTCAATATTTTTTTTGATTTGCAATTTTTTAAGTAGTTACACTACTATATATAAACTGAAAATAGATGTCATATACTTCAGAAAAAGTGACCAAACCCTCCGGTGTCCGAGGCCAGATTTGAACTGGCGTCTTCAGCTTTCGCGGCTGACGTCCTGACCACTAGACCACCCGGTCACGGCAGAACTTGACAAATTTTCTCATGTATATGCAATCTCTGAATTTGAAACGGCTAGGCGCCGTTTAAGTGGGGACACTTACTGCGACGAACGGAAAAGCACGGAACCCTACACTGAGCGTGGCCCGACACGCTCTTGGCCGGTTTTTTTTCTGTTTCCAACAAACACAACTCTCAAAGTGATAAGGACAAAACATAAATTAAGCAATTCCAGCCTGAGAGACGTTTATGAATAAAGGGGTTAGAGTTCCAAACTCCCTAACCCCTATACAAAATGAACTTACCTAGCGTGTTACTGGCAGTAAAAGTATTAACTAACTGAGGTACACGCTTGGCCTTATTTGTCCAAATATTCGTCTTGCATGTCTTTCTATTATATTGCAAAAGAAATTGAAACTTATGTACGGAATATCATTTGATATTTACCAGTCGCTTTTCGGTGAAGGAAAACATCGTGGGGAAACCGGACCTTACGTGATAAGGCCTAGCTTCCCCTTTGGGTTGGAAGGTCAGATGGCAGTCACTTCCGTAAAAACTAGTGTCTACGCCAATTCATGGCAATAGGTTGTCAAGCGGACCCCAAGCCGGGAAAAACGCTAGGAAGAACAAAAAGAAAGCGACTGAACCATATTAAATTTTTGCCCAAATATAAGATGAAAAATTCATACTTACATACGTAACGTTCTTTACCGTAATTAGCGCTTTCGTAAAACCTAGCAAAGGTAAAACATTAAATAACTACTCCAGTAAAATCGTTATAAGAAATAAATCCATAGACCCTAAACATTCAAGGACTTGAAAGAGTACTCAAATTCTAAACGATATCAATATCGGATAATGAATTAACAATAATTTTCCAAGAGTTTGGGGATGGTATTGATTTTTAATTTGCACCCTTAAATCAAGATTGCGCAATCTGTTTATAAATGGCGCTAGGGCGCCGGGTCGAGCGGCACTACATTAAACATAAGACCAGTCAAGGGTTAATGTCGGTTATTTGAGAAAAACCGACACGATCCAACTTCAATACAACTACAATGCATTAACCACGCAATATAGCTAACACATAAACGTCTGAATCAGAAATATTAAAATTTGTTTGAAAATTATTCCGATGCATCTCCAATAAAACTTCAATATTGGTTAAATATTTGTTGTATGTTGAAGGTATGTTTGAGAAAGATTGTATTTTTAATGTATTATTTATGTATTTTAAAATTAGAATACGGCACTTGGTGGAAGACGGCCGTAGAGACGATTACGGTGTTATGTACGTTTGCCTTAATATTGTTTATTGACACCATTATCCGGGAACGAATTTAGAAACGTAAAATATGATAGTTAATATTCTTAATGGTTCCGTGTGAAATGTATTGGTTGTCTTAATTGTTTCTTTAGGTAAGTACTACTAAGTAGGTACTTACGGTGCTTTCTAACCGTGTCAAATGAAACCTTACTATACCTAATCGTTTTATGATTTCAAAATCGCGATATATTTTTAACTCTCGGAAACCAAAAGATTTTATTTGAATATATTTAAAAATCAAAATGAATCATTTTAAATTTTATCGGTGACCATTGCTAGACGATTTGATTATCTGTGTCGCATTCCTGCATAGTTAGAATAAGATTCACTTTTCGTGGATGTATTCAATTTTTTTTTAATTTAATTGATACACAGTTAAATACAGATAGCAGATTAAGATATTAAACGTTATTATACTTAATTCTATTTCTTCAGATAAATGAAATAAATTTCTCGACAATTATGTGACATTTACTTTAACGAATTATTGTTTTAATCAGTGTTGCCAGGTGCGTCCAAGTGGATTATCGTACCAACCTTTAAAAATTATCGTACCAGACGCAAAATTATCGTACATCTATAAAAGTGACACTATCGCTTATTTTTCATTGGAAATGAGCTGAAATATGAAAAGAACACACGCTCTTTACATACTACAAGGTTATTTTAACTTAAATTTTGTGAATGACGGGGATTTTTTTCTGACAATGAATGGCAAAACTCAGTTTTTCTTAAGGCCTAAAAAGCCACATGCTGTCCCTTTCCTTAGAGTCACTAAAATGAGATGGCAGTTGGAACATGCGAATGTCATTTCTGCTCTAGTCCGTCATATTTCTTAGTGGACGATAAGTGTCAAAATAGACCAAATGGACCAATAGCATATCAGCCTGGTACACGATGCCATAGAAAGGATAGTTTTTTTTAAAAAGTGTAGTACACTACACTGAAACCTTAAAATTATCGTACTTTTGCGTACGATAATCAACATTGGAACGTACATCGTACGGAGGTGCAAATTATCGTACATATACGACAATTATCGTACGCCTGGCAACGCTGGTTTTAATTATATTATTACTTTAAATATAGGCTCGCCGACATGTTCCGAGTCCCCAAACATCTTTCTAATTGCTCCTATTGTTTACGAAACTAACTTAACGAACAAAATAATCACAGCCATTCAACCATTGTTTAAGCTCAATGTATAAAGCGTGCGTATTCACGATGATGATTTGAATAAATAAGGTTATCCAATTAGGCTGATGGTTTAATTGCGACATAGGTAAGACCGTAAGTTTTACGGCGTATCTATTTTAGATTAGATTTCGTATGAAGTGAACTTTGTAATAATCATTAAGTAATATCGGTATTAAAGTTTCTACTAACTAGTGATATTTCTAAATAGTAATATCACTAGTTAGTAGAAGAAACTTTAATATTGGTTACACAGCTACTTACAATAAAATATAACATTCAAAAGGGTAAAAATCGTCCTAACTAGCTTTAAGGTATCTATTACGATTTCCATGCACTTACGTTTGTCTACATACTCGTATTGTAAGAATTTTTTAACAATAGAAGATCAAATATACTCACCCCATTAAACTAGGTACGTGATTACTTATACAAATAGCCGGCCGATACCGCATAGGAAAACATATAGAATAACAAAACTTGCTAGAATAAGTCATAGATTTTTCATTCCCTGATTGATGTACCTATAACGAAATTGTTTTGATCGTTTCATCTACAAATTTACCTACAATTTAAACACAGATAGCTGGAAGTGTAAAGTTCGAGTAAGGACAAACAAAGAGGGTCTTCTAAGTTACGCTCCTGACAAGGAAACTTTAATTAATTGAAATGTTTATGATGTTAACCGTTGGGGAGTATTTATTACGAGTATTTTGATAATATCAGACAGCCTGGCCTATATGGAATATAAATTGAAATTACCGTTACTCGTTACCGTTTGTACATTTATGTCAAAAAGAGATTTGAGCTAGCCCTCTTAAGGTAGTCTTCGTGCCAAAAAGTCAATTTTGAGACTCGTGGTCCCATTTGGTCCTAAAGTTGGTCTTAAACTAAAATTATATAATAGGGATGATGACTCATGTTGAATTTTGTAATAAAATTTAGTTAAATGGATGCAAAATGATATATCCTAATAAAGTGAAAATTAAAGAAATCTGTTGAAATAATTCAAAGATATCAGGCTTCAAAGTTAAAAAATTAACGACTTTATGAAAGTACTAAATTAAAAAAAACAATGACACCATTCGATTTCTCATATATTACTGTAAAATAAATTGTACAGAAAATATATATATATAAACGCAATATTTCACTGTCAAAATAACAATTTCATAATTTTTCCATACTTTGAACAGGGCAACTATGCAATCGTGACGTCACTGTTGCATATCATTTTGTTAGAAGCGTTTTGAGAAACAAAAGCGAGTGTCTGATTTTGAACCTCATTTCTGACTTTTGTGTTGCTTTAACGCAATTGGCCCCATATATACATTTGATCCTCACAACAAAACGAATCGATTGATACCATACGTGAAAACAATTCATCATGCATATTACGAGTACAAAGCATATTTGTATCTATAAATACAGGTAGATTTGTATCTTTACTCTATCTATAGGTAATGTATCTATGTTGAGTATTTATACAAGTCTTATTTTTTATTTCTCTAATTGCCAGTACCTATATCATTAGACATTTTTTTGCAATATATACTTAAGCATACGAAACCCGACAACTAACTATATATTAATAATTATTATCTACTAATGGAAACAAATGTTTATTAAAATAAGATAATCGGACGGAAGATAAACAAAACTCAGAAGAATGCTATCTTTAGGCGGTCCACATGACCTTTTAAACCTTAAAAAATTATAGCTTTTTCAAACGTCGACATTTAAACGCGTCAATCCAAGTGTTAATTTAATTCTGCGTATGAATACTTTAGTTTGAGTCGCGTGAAATGTAGGGACGAGCCTAAATATAGTTTTTTATGAGGTGCGGCATACAAAGTTTAAAAATTTGATGTTGATATTATATTGATATCATGAAATAATAAAAAAAAATAAAGTCGAATGTTGCTTAAATAAGTTACTACGTTGCCGCTTATGAACAATTTTTCAATGGTCCACTTTTATTGCTGTTCCAACGTTTGAAAACCAATTTATAAAATATTTAAAGCCAAATAAGACATTTGATCTGTCGGTACAGGGGAGTTCCATTACGTTTGTCTAGCGACACTATCCGAAAGCGACTCGATCGGCGCGCTAAATGAGGATTGACGTCGACAGGTTTTGTAAAAGCATTGCACTGTTGAATTATTAAGGCAACTCCGGCTGGCTCTATATTCGTACTGCGGGCAGCCCGTCAGTAAGCGGATCTATACCTACGTAGGTAACAGTCCGTTTACAAAAGCGGCTCATTTAGAATTCTGACACCCGGATAAAGTGGTCAGAATAAAGCCGCACTCGATGTTAAAAAAATATCTTTGTTAACCTTAACTAACGCAGCGATTGCATTTATTTTAAGCGCTAGGTTTTCGCACCGCCGTGAATCTTCCGTCAGAAGAGTTTAGGTGTTGTGCTCATTTACCATTTCGTCCAAATTGGTACGACGCGTACTTATTTACGTTAGGTACAGCTATTAGAGATTGTAATAATTCAAAGGTAATTATGCACGTCTAGCAGGTGAATAAACAGAGTAACAGTCTTATTAATGCAAGAGCTACGTATCAGGTTTCAAACTATTCCGTCGAATATCGAGATTGGAGCTTATTAAGAGGGCAAAAGTTCGAAAGCAATTTCGTGAAAATTTAATGCTTTCGAAAACTTAGAATGAGGAGTTTGCGAAATGAAGCGAACACTGAGCATAGCTAATTTGTTACGAATTTTGAATGAGGTCCACCAAAGAGGCTGTAAAGGTTTTTTGTATTAAAATCTTTAAGAACTTTTGTAATTGCTTCTTAAGCCTGCCTTCCATTACAGTCAGAATGAAGGTGACAGGCGAGGAAATTACTGTTTTAAGGTACAATATAAATACCGTGAAAGACATTTCTTTTAGCGGGAAAGGCCAAGTTTTTAGAAATTCGTGTACTATGTACAAACTTTATTTCTTAGGTAAGTTACCTTTTCTAAATAGGTTCAATTTAAAACTTATTTTCGGATTACAAGGAATCTCTACATTAATTTGCTACCTTTTTAGTACTAGTTTCCTTTTAGAGGTGTTAAATAAAGAGTGTTTGTTTGTAATCTCACCGTAGTAACTTTTGGCCGATTATTATAAATATTTCAACTGTTTTTTTATAACTACTAGCTTCTGCCCGCGTCATTGTCTGCGTAGCATTACCACTTTCATTTAAAGTCAAGATGTCTTTGTACCCCATAAGGGATAATTTCTGTGACCGTAGAAGATCTGTCCGGTTGTGATATAAACTATAGGTAGGTATGTAATTGTTATGTAACTAATAAATCAGTTCAGCAGTTTAATCATGCAGAGGTAACAAACAGACAGACGGAGTTACTTTCGCATTTCATAGTAGCGCTTAGTACTTCTGATTGTATTAAATAAAAACGTTCCTGGTATTTAATAAAAAAACACGATTCTGTATTGCTTTATTTTATTTACCATATAATAAAAATATTTTTATTATATGATGTAACTAAAAAAATACGGTTTTCGCAATTTTTCCTTTATCTGTGCTATAAGACGTTGCTTCGTACCAAATTTCAAGATTCTGAGTTCACGGGATGCAGCCTGTAAGTTTTGAATCCCTTGCGAGTTTCGAAAATTTGCGGCATAAACGGCTGAATCTTTTGTTTGTGTTGGATTAGAAGTTTGATTTTTTTACAGCTCCAAGGGACAGTAGACCTGAGTATTTTATATAAATTTCAGCTTGATAATTGACGCGTTCCTGAGAAAAATGGTGTACCGTCCCGCTCAACCCCTCTTATAACCTAAACGTAAGGAGCGCGAAACCCCTTAACATGGCCTTAGTGATCGATTGTCTAGTGGTATTGGGGACCCTTCGAAATGCTACGTGTAACCCAAATTCTTTTAATGAAAAACTGGCGAATCTTCCGAACTCTCGAAACACAATCACAATTTTAATAGCTTAATTTTACAGAAGAGTTATCCGATGAAAATCAAAATGTTGTAGAACGTAGATTTTAAGAAATAAAGTAGATTGATGAGTAAACAGAGGAATTACATGTTTATTATAAAATAGATGATTTTACAGATTGTAGAGTAGGCTATTGGCTTAGTGTGGTAAAAGATAGTTAGTAAAGTTATAAAATATTATTTATTTAAAAAGTAATATCATCAACCGCCTCCTAACGCTGGCCGAGTACATGCGACAACAGGTCCTTATAGTTTGCTTGGATATTTCCCTTTCCAACCCATTATCCTCCTAGCTAGCTAATAGGGAAATATATTTGTCTTGGGCAAAATATTTTATCTACTACATCTTAATAATGCAAACACCAGCTTGTCGTCATGGACGGATGATGTATGGCCACGCTAACCTAATACCCAATTTATTTTGTATTATTGTTATTAGGTATTCCTAAACTCCACAACATAATTAATCAGCGTTTCATGTCCTAGTTTTAAATGAGAAGAAACGCTAAAACTAACTAAATAATGTCAATCTTTTTTGACATGCCCAATATTTATTCTTAACATATTAAAAGCTGATATTTCTAGGTTTATCTAAAACAAAGGCAAAATACCAAAGTAGTGACCTAAAGAGAAGAGTCAAACCAGCCATTCATAGCATCAGTTTGATGTATTCCCAACGAACTGCATCGATTGGCGTCAGGAGCAAGTCAGCCGTCCATCTCAGACTAACTCACTATCCCAAGACATAAATGAAATTAAAATGAATGTGACCAGACACTATATTCCAGAGATACCTTGCCTTCGCAATAGGAACCTAGAAATATAGAATTACAAAGATTTGCTTTTAGAACAATGATCTCATTTACTCAATACCAAAAGATTTCAAAGTCAAAAACCCACCAAATAAGTAGTAAATATATTGCTTCAATAAAATCATGAAAACCTGAGGAAGAAAAACCCTACCTGCTTTCCCAGAAAGTGTGTGTGACTCTACCCTATCGTCTATTGTCCCTAATCTAGTATATTCAAAATACCAGCTGTTCTTACCATCAGCTTAATACCTTGAAATATACATAATGTATCCCTATGGAATCTGTACAGTTCGATGGGCGAAGTCGAGATAGCAAAACTATAGGCCCGTGTAAGTGAGTCCCCCATTCACGGCCGCAGCCAGGGTGGTGAATAGTAACTCGGCCCTATCCGGTGTATATAAAGAAATATATAAACATATTTAACAAGACCTCTGGCACCGATTACTGCAGACATTAGCGGGTCCGGATATCCCGAATGGCCAACTTAGTATAAAATTATGTGGCCCCCGCCTTTGCCTAACAGCTGGACTTCGGAACCAGGGATGGCACCTTAAGAGGTGTTTCAATCCTTATGTTGGTAAAGAAGGATTGCCAAGCACCATCAACTTGGAAACAAAATAGACCCCAAGCTTGTCAAACGACTTATGTCTGGACAGTTTCTGGCTTTTAAAATATAACAAAACACATAGACTTTAAGTTTACATAAAAAGAATAAGAAAATAAAACAAACATTAAAACAATAAAGTGCAACACTCCACATATATCTGATGTCAAAGTTCCCCGCTACAGAAACCTTGCAGGTTCCAGAAGCGGAGAACAGAGACACATCTCCAAGTCACAGCATTACGACAATTTAGTTATTGCACATAAAACCAAACACAGAGATAGAAAGATATAGCAGAATTTTGCACTTACCAATAGATTAGTAAACCAGAGTCACTTGTCGGTCCGAACGTAGAGATTTGAATGCCTGACTACGACCAGCTCTGGCCCTTTTATAGTAAATTCCGGGGTCCCAACCTTGAGCATCATTGTATGAAATTTTAGCCTAAATATATGAGATTATAGCATCAATATATGAGATTATAGCATCAATCTATGAGATTTTGGCATCAATCTATGAAATTTTAGCCTAAATATATGAGATTATAGCATCAATCTATGAGATTTTGGCATCAATCTATGAAATTTTAACCTAAATGTATGAAATTTCAGCCTAAATGTATGAAAAAAAGGCATCATCTCCTTATGTCAATAGTATTAAGGTTCAATTTATTCAAACTGTTACTCATGACGCTGACAGCCGTCAATATGACAGATGTCAATCCAGACAACCAAACTGTTTGAGACATACAGAAAAACTGTAATACTATTATGACAGGCTCTAGACGTGTCGTGACTTAAGGTTGTGTTAATAATTCGTAAGATTTCGTTACAATACTCGCGAATTTGTTAGTTTTCTTTAACTTTTTTGTTAAGTGGAACAAAAGTTAATCAAGTTTGTAATTAAATGCGTAATACTTTTACCGTATTATTTTTATCTTAGTAATTCAATACGAAGAAGGCCTCCCGTTTAGGTACAACGGTCTTGACACACAGACAGACGGACGAACGGACGGACGGACAACAAAGTGATCCTATAAGCGTTTCGTTTTTCCCTTTCAAGGTACGGAACCCTAAAAAACAACAAAAGTTAGGTATAAATGTGGAAAGGTAGATTAATAGATAGCTTACGACTGACTCTCACCGCGATTTATTTGTCAATATCAATTGTCCAATCAACGTATCCAAACGTCGACTAAATGGAAACTCGTAATGGCGTTCTTACGTGTCCATTGTTAATTGCAATTATTTGTTGATTTGGGTTTGGGGTTGCTCAGCGCATAATTATATGGATATCTGAGTGGATTGTAATGAACCACATCAACACGATAATCTAATACCATTCATTCCATATTCCTCATATATTATGCCTTTAGGATTAAATCCATACTAATATTATAAATGCGAAAGTGTGTCTGTCTATCTGTCTGTTACCTCTTCACGCTTTAAGCACTGAACCGATTAAGATGAAATTTGGTATAGAGACAGCTTGAGTCCCGGGTAAGAATATAGAATATTTTTTACACAACAATAGATTATAAACCATCCTTTAAAGAGCTGAAAAGGGGGTAAAAGTTTTTATACTTAATTTCTAATTCAACGTAGAAAAAGTCGAGGGCAAAAGCTAGTCTATTATATATCAACGTTGATTAAGTCTGGCGAATTATGTACCTAAGTACATTATTATTGTGCCAGCTGTAGCGTTTGTTTCAATTCATAAGAAATAGTCCGAAATTAGTTTGTTGAACTGAGATAGTTAGTAAAGATCCCTGGTAGTAATTTAAGTTTAACAGAACGAATTGCGAGCTAACTAGAACTTATTTATACGTCGGTCATATAAAGTAAAATAGAACTTGCCAATGTTTTACGACTTCCAGGATTCAGCTCCACAAATGACTAATTTTACAAGTTCAGTCTTAGCTTCGATATCCCTTGGAGATGTGATTACGACGAATACTAAAGGGGTAAAGGTCGGCCTCAAAAGGTAAAACAAACTAATTACTCGTTTAGACTGTTTGCACAAGCATTGAGGTTGTTTCGCTGCCGCGGGGCAAGAGCGAACACCGAGCAGGCTGAGCCGAACACTGCCATTCCGTTCCTTAACGTGCCTTGGAAATGTAAATTAATATTCGCCCCCAAATATTTTAATACTAATTGGAACAGATACGATATGGATTTAATAACACGCCGAAACAAATACGTCGCTCACGATATCTAAACCTGATTGCGTCATATTTTGTACAAAAATTAACATTTCGTGCAAATTTATGTCAGGTTGGTATTTCTGAGAAACAAAATTCTGTGCCTCGGTTCGTTACATAATCAATACAAAAATAAAACCTAGATCATAAAACGAACTCGATATACACACGGATTAAAAACTTTATGACATAACTGGGACTGGGACACAGTTTTTAGCACGAAGATATGACTGAAAATATCCCCATTTATGAATGAACTGAATTCAAAATTTAGTTTGAGAGCGGGAGTACCCGCGGGTTCGACTTATCTACTCGAGGCTGCATGGCGCACACATATAGAAACCACTTTGCTAAATGGGCCTTCAAAACGAAGTTACAGGCTGATTGTTTTGACGTGACAGCTCGCATAACTCATAAGAGAACAAGTTTTCCTTCACCCGCGCATAATTATTGTTACACTGGCTTTGCGAGAATTTATAACTGACATTTATTTCTTGGGCGCTTTAATAATGCTTGATGTTTGGCCATGCAATATAACAGGATAACTTCCGTCTGCGGAGGTATTTCAGCCACGTGGGTAGTTTGCCGGCAGGTAGGCTCTGTCCCTCTTGCTCTGACGAAGTTTTGATTAAGAGCAAGAGGGCAGGCATAAATTCACCGCCATGAATCAATAAGCTGGTTCACTCACACAGGGGAGGCGAAGTGTTGTTACGTCACACAGCCTAGGTATCCGCAGACGATATTTTGACGGGAGGCTGTTTAGAAATTACACGGCGCGGCGTGGCGTGGTAAGCGCCCCAACAAGGAACAGCCTATTAATTGTATGGATATATCGTTTGAAATAAATTGCTCCCTTATTCATTGCTATTTGATTGTGACAATATAATAAGAACTGATATTTTGTGACAAATTTTAGGTCGGTAAGTAACTTTTCTTTTAACATTTCTATTGACGTATGTGTACAAATATGATTCGAAACTATATGTAAATGTGCTAAATATGTACCTACTTAGCTTCATTCATACTTTATGAAAGTGACGTTGTTAACTTTGTTATAATTGATCATTTACGAGGTCAACAAAATAATTGAATATTTCATCTGGCATTGAATAGATCTAATATTAAAAATAAATGCAAATTTAACATGAAAATTCCATAGGTACAAAATATTGTATGTGGGTACTTCGATTAGGAACTCACGTGCTTTTTCATCGAGTAAAGATACTACCTGTTCAACATAAACTATGGAATTCATCGAGGGAAGTTTCAGCTTAGTTAGCAGTCCAAATCATTGGTCATTGCCGTCATTGCATTGGCATCAGCCACATGAAGTTACTCACATGTATGTTTATATGTAATACCCGCATAAAAGCCGTGTTATCGTTCCTGCATGAAATGCTTTGTTTAGCGGGAAGATGACGTGAGTTACACCGTTTTTACGTATGAAACAGAATACTCGCGTACCTTGTTTCTGCAGTATTTAAATATGTACCTACTCGTATATTCATGCGTCTGAACAAAAGAGGTTATGAAAATATTACGAATTTATTTTTTATAAGTAGGTGCAACTGCAGCTAAGATCCGAACGCGGTTTCTGCTGTTTACTATTAGAATCCTCTTCTTCTCCAGGTGCCATGTTTGCTACAACTATCCGGAACTCTTCTCTATCTTACAGCCAATGAGGCGACGTATATAGGTATGTATGGGCGTCGTCAATTCCCTTCCAACTAGGGCATGCAAATATCGGACGATTCTCAATACCGGTATTGAATCCGATATTAGGGCTCAATACCGGAATTCCGGTATTAATACCGGTATTGGAGGTGACCATTGAAAAACGTTATTTAAAGGCTAAAATCAGTTAAAAACTCAATCAACCTTAACAGTTAATCATATTTTGTTGTATTTATTAGCTGCAACTTGTTAATATTCATTTCATATAAGCACAGTCGTCTTGAATATATGATTTTTGGTCTTTTAAATTTGTGGTCCAGCAACTGGGTACATAACGTTTTATATAATTTAATATCATACCTATATTCTAGTATCGTTGTTTCGTACAAGGTAATAAATAGCATAACGTTTTTTGTTTTTTTTTAATACCACGACGGTGGCAAACAAGCATACGGCCCACCTGATGGTAAGCAGTTACCGTAGTCTAATGGACGCCTGCATTCACACGCGGGTTGCCTACCCTTTAAGAACCTATACACTCCTTTTTTGAAGAACCTCATACTGTAGCTCGCTGGAAAAACCTCGGCAGGTAGTTAATTCCACAGACGCAGCGTTCGTGGGAGGAAACTATTCAAATCTTGTTTTCTTCAAGCTTCGATTGATTACTTCAATATGAGAAAACACATTAGATAGGTGCTTAATAAGTAGTACAAGTACGTGCAAGGGTCTACGATATTTTCTTACCGATATTTTAACTGTATTTTTTCTACGGATAATGATACATTTCGTTGTGTAAAAATAAATTCTGTAAAATGTTATCAACGGATTATCTCATTTTACTAGTCTTAGTACTTACTTGTAGTTAAATTCCAAAACATCTTAGGTTTATTTGATAAAAATCGTCAATCAATCGAAAAAATATGGGGCTGATTTTGTATCAATTTTAATGTCCGTGCGGAACTAATGACCCGGCCATATTTAAACTGAACAAACAAAGATTGAAGAAGATAAATAGAGCAGTAGGTACATGCAAAATAATAATTACTTATAATATTAGACTCAATATCTGCAAATTTGTACTTTTACCCATTAGTTTACTGAAATTTACATAAAATTTTACGAAAACTTTCCAATACCGGGATTCCGATATTGGTCCTTAACAATACCGGTATTGAAATATCGTAAATATTGGTCCGAGATTCCGGTACTTCGAGATTCCGGAATTCCGGTATTCATGCCCTACTTCCAACTCCTGAGGTTGTCCATCCTAGTGGTTCTTCTTTTTCTTCTGTCCGTTTTCGCTTGGATTTTACCTTCTAACATCCTTTTAACAATACTACATGTCTCATTTCTGTAATTCTGTATACATTTCCAAAGTAAGCATTTTCCTTTTCATTACTATTGTGAGTACTGATTTTCTAGCCTTTTTCATTCTTCATAGTACTTCTAGGTTAGAAACTTTATCTCGCTAAGATGTTCAGCTCTCTACTCCATATAAAAGTACTGATAATGCTAATGTGATTGTCAAATAACAAATAATTTTAAAAGGAGAGAAATTCTAGAATTAAATTTAACCTTAATGCAAACTTAAAGAGCTGAATAAAATATCTATTAGGAAAAGCTCTCAGATTGTTCCCTAAACAAACTTGAAAGCGAGTTTAAAATGTATGGCAATAGGAGCGGAACCGCGGGCAATGTATTTTCATCACGTTTCGCCTGTTTGAAATATTCAACAGCATCGATTATCGGCTCACTTTGTACACAAATGCTTTTTTATTCAATTTTCAGTATACATTTAGAAGTTCTCAAATTTTATGCAACGAGGAAAGATTTATCACGGTTAGTTGTTAGTGTAAATATTTTCATTTAAATAAATAAATAAATAATAAATAAATATTATGGGACAATCTTACACAAATCAACCTAGTCCCACAGTAAGCTCAATAAGGCTTGTGTTGTGGGTACTAGGCGACGATATATATAATAGATATATACATATAAATACTTAAATATATAGAAAACATCCATAACTCAGGAACAAATATCCGTGATAAACACACAAATAAATGCCCTGACCAGGATTCGAACCCGGGACCTCCTGCTTCGTAGGCAGGGTCACTACCGACTAGGCTAGGAGGCCGTTAGTCATTTGAGCTTTTAAATCGAGGCTAATAACTACCTATTTGTGTTATTAAAGTTGTAACAGTACAATGTATGTAAATGTACCTACCTACATAATAAAAACTCACCAAGCCCTCTTACAACTGAATTCTCGGAGCCGCGAAGACGCAGATTTAAATCCAGTCTTGGGCACTGGAGGGTTAAGTTTAAGCCTTTGTCACTCACGGGCGCGATACCGGCGTGACGTGAGCGCGGCGCGACACTGTTGTGCCTAATTTAATGACATAATATATTTATGGCACATTCATATTTAAGGTATTTTATTCGGTCGTCAGCGACGCGCTCCTATTACGCCACGGTGGCATCGCGCTCGTCTGTGATAAAACCTTTACCAATATAAAAAAAATAAGTCAATTATGCAATTTATACGCAAATCCCGTTACAATGGGCAATTAATGAATACCTATCTATTATTAAACCAGGAACCTTTTCAGTTTAATTAAAATTGGACTTCATTAGCACGCTTCTTAATTGATTCCAATCTTTTTGCAGTTAATCAAGAAATGAAATAGAATCCCCTTGAAACCATACAATAGCATCGAGAAGTAACGGAAAGGCGTCCAATTTTAGTTAGTGTTTCTGTCTAGCATATTTAAAACAAAACACGAATACAAACTGCTTTTCGATACTTTTTACGATCACACTGCTTTACGATCACACGATATTTTTTCTCGAGTTGAAAGAAAGTTTGAAATTACTCAGTCGATAGGCAAATCTAAACTTATTTAGAGATGATAAAGTTGTTAAGAGTAAACGTCAACAAAGAAATAACAAGAAATAGAGAAAATTATAGATGGAGTATAGAAGGCAAATAATGCTGAGTTTATATAGATCCTTAATATGAATGCGAAAGTAACTCTGTCCGCCTGTTACCTCATCATCATCACTCTTAAACTGCTTTATCGATTATGATGAAGATATTTTGAGTCCCGGGAAAGGACAGGATAAATTTCATCCCAAAAATCAACCCTTATGTGGGTAAAAAGGGGGGTGGATTACTAATTCCATGCAGACGAAGTCGTGGGAGCTAGTTCCTTATAAATAATAAAAATAAATATATAAACAAGAACATAATAATATATAATAAGCTTGAGCGTATTCAAAATGCCTGCATTCGGTTCATTTTCGGATTACGCAAATTCGACCATGTTTCTAGTTTTCGTTCTCAACTCAAATGGCTCCCTATCCGTCACCGCCGTAACTCTCACATACTTTCTTTACTCTTTTCTATACTTTTTAACCCTGCAACTCCCCGCTACCTCAAAGAGCGTTTCTCTTATCTTAATTCTATTAGATCCTCTCAAAAATTGCTCCTAAAAGTGCCATCTTCATCTTCCAAATTTTATAATTGCTCATTTACGTTCCAGGCCGTTCGTTTGTGGAATTCTCTCCCTCTCGACATTAAACGCGCGCAATCTATTGGTAGCTTTAAATCGCAACTTAAGGAATACTATTTATCTCTTCCTTAGGTTTTTAAGTTGACACTGTTGTTTCTTATTGTGTGTATTATATATGTATATATGTACGTATATGTATGTTTATTTTGTATTTATTTAAGTATGTATATTCATATGAATGTGCTGTGTTATCTATTTCGTCTCTTTTGTTTCTATGCACCACCTACTGCTTATTGTTTTTCTCTAGTCTCCACTACCCAAAGGTTGTCTGGAAGAAATCGCTCATTAGCGATAAGACCGCCTGTTGTTACCTCTACCTAAATTTATCTAATTGTAAAATTTGTGCTTGTAACTGTATGTGGTGTGCAATAAAGAGTATTTATTATTATTATTATACTCTTTATTTATTTTTCTTCTTAGTTTAGGGTTTTTACAATATTTTTATAAAAGTAAAATATAAAAATACATCTAAAACATATAAAAACAATAAAAGCATTATAAAAAACCTAAACTAGGGTGCCGCCGGCAACGGAGCAGGGCCCAGGCTGCCGGTGGTTAGGGCCGCAGAGTGAGGAACCTTCGGACTATGCGCGCCGTGTCCAAGATTACCGCCTTCTGAATCTGACCCTTAATCCAACCACAACCCCGTAGCGAAAGTCTCTCAAGATGTTGGTCGAGACTCTTCGCTATGAGACCGTTCGCAGAGACAACTATCGGCACAATGATCGCCGAATCGACCTCCCACATGGCGGTTACCTCGTGAGCCAAGTCTAGGTACTTGCTGGACTTGTCCTTCTCGGCCTTCACGAGGTTCTCGTCACATGGGACGGTGATGTCGACGAGCATGGCCCGGCGTTGCGGTCGATCTATTACCACGATATCAGGCTTATTGGCTACAATAGTCCTGTCCGTGATAATAGATCGATCCCAATAGAGCATGGCACGACCATTTTCGAGAACTGGTGCAGGTGTGTACTTGTAGTACGGCACTTCGTGGTCCACAAGACCGTATAGGAGAGCAAGCTGCTGGTGTATAATCCTGGCTACGAGGTTATGTCTGTGCAAGTACTCGCCGTTAGCAAGATGAGAACAACCGGAGATGATATGCCTGAGTGACTCTCCGGGACGGCGGCATGCCCGACAAATGTCGACCGTACCGTCCTTCAGGATATATTTCCGGTAGTTATTCGTCATGATAACTTCGTCCGCAATTGCACAGGCAAAACCTTCGGTTTCTCCGAAGAGGTCCCCGAATCGTAACCAGTTCACCGACGCGAGCAGGTCTACGTCGGGTCCCGTGAGGGCCCTGTAGAACCGCCCGTGTAGCTCCTTGCTCTTCCATACCGCCTTGCGATCCTCGGTGCTTAGCACCACAGGTTTGCGCCAGTTCTTGTTTGCCAAGGAGAGCGGCGTGAGACCCTTATCTACTGCCACCACATCACGATGCATCCCACACTCGTTGTTAAGGAAATAATTCCTGAGATTGTACACCTCACGGTTGTGGAGATTTTTGGCGTTTAAAAAGCCGCGACCTCCACACTTCCGTGGGATGTACAATCTCATAACAGACGAGCGTGGGTGAAGCATACGGTGTGTGGTGAGCAATAGACGGACTCTCCGATCCAGGGCATCCAGCTCGGTCTGTGTCCACCTTAGTATGCCAAAGGAGTATGTGAGTAGGGGCATTACCCAGGCATTGAAGGCGCGCACCTTGTTGCCACCTGACAGAAGACTATTAAGTACTTTTGTCAGCCGACCAAAGAAGCGCTCCCTCAACGCCTGTTTAATACCCACATCCTCAATGCCCAAAGACTGTGACATACCAAGGTATTTGTAGGTTTCTGATTCAGAGATAGATCTGAACGTCATTGTCTCAGAAAGCTGTATATTTGTTGAATTTACTACTTTCCCCCGCTGTACATGCATAACCGCACATTTATCAACACCAAACTCCATCTTGATGGAACTACTGAACACTTTAGTGGTCTTCAGTAGTTCCAACAAGTCTCGATTATTTGGTGCAAATAACTTGAGATCGTCCATGTACAGAAGGTGAGATATGACTTCACCCTCTCTCCGAAGCCGGCAACCTAGCCCTGAATCCTTCAGCAGATTGCTGAGCGGATTTAGAGCTAGGCAGAACCACAGGGGACTCAGACTGTCGCCCTGAAATATTCCTCGCTCGATCCTTATAAAGTCCTGCGGGCCAGTGGGGTCATCCCCGCCTCCTGGTTGACGAAGGACTGTGGTCCACTGCCTCATACACGCGCCAAGGAAGGATCTTAAAGCTGCATCAATTTTATACAGCTCTAAGATCCTCTCCAGCCATGAATGAGGCACCGAATCATAGGCCTTCTTGTAGTCAATCCAAGCGGCCGAGAGGGCCCCCCTGTTCCGCCGGACTCGTTGGCAAATGGTCATGTCTATGAGGAGGAGCTCTTTAGTACCACGGGACCCAACCCTACATCCATTTTGAGCGGAGACCAAAATGTTGTTTGCGACCATGTGCGCGTTTATTTTTGCTCTCAAAATGGATGTAAGAAGCTTGTAGAGCGTAGGCAAGCACGTGATGGGTCGGTAGTTCTTCGCTTCCGTGGTACTACCGGACTTATAGAGCAGGAAGGTTACACCAGTTGTTAAGGAAGGCGGGAGGGAGCCAAGTTCAAGGGCTTGTTGAAATTGCGTTGCCAGCCGCGAGTGCGAGCACCGAAACCATTTTAGCCAGAAGTTGTGCAACCCATCCGGGCCAGGACTTTTCCAGTTCTGGGCCGTACGGATCCCGCAACTTACGTCGTCGGGGCTGATGGTGATAGCCCCCATTGGTTCGATGGACTCGCACTCACGTTCAACAACACTCATCCACTCGCCCTCCGTGTGTTCAACGGGCGCTGACCAGATGCTACGCCAGAAATTAGTCATGGCAGTAGCATCCGGCAGTCGCACGTCGGACACACGGGGGTCGGTTTCCTCCCACCTTCGGTATACCTTCCTTTGGTCACTTTGAAAAAGACGATTCTGCTTGAATCGGTCCACACGCTCTCTGTAACGGCGAATACGGCTTGCCCATGCATAAACTTTCTTCTTCAGAAAGTCGATGCGCTCTACGACGTTGGCCATGTAGTCGCGGGGCTCGATATCCGTCCCCGCGAACGCCTGGTGCACAAAGCGCATTACTCGGGGGCGGTTATTGCCCCCCCTGAAGCAGATCAGCTTTGCAATGAGAGTCCTAAATGAGTTGATACGACGCTCGATCCGCACCTGCCATGCGGGGACACCCCCGGCGGTCCTAGGTGCACGTTCAGCGTCCGGAAACTTGACTCGAGCAACACGGCACGCCGCGATGGCTCCGCAGTACATTATCGAGTGCGTATCATCTAAGTCTTTACTAGTCCGCAGGAATGGATCTAGCAAATCATTTAGGACTGCCATTAACGCTAGATTGCGTCTATTCATAGACAAGCGTGGTAATCGTGGCCTAGGGATGTTTGTGGAGCGATACTGCGTAATTGCCTCTTCCAAAGTCCTCCTCAATTGCTCATTGGCTGAACTACTCACACTCTGATTCGCGATCCCCTCCTCATCGGCACTGGGATCAACCCGCGGTGCCCCCGATGCCAAGTCGGGTGCAGGCATCGGATCCGGCGACGTGGCGAGCGGATCCCGCGCCGAGGTGGTGGTCGCGCGAACAGAGAGAGTCTCCAGGCGAAGCCGATCAAGTGTCGCGTCATCCAACCGCTTTAGCCGCTGAATGACGCGCACCTGATCCGACAACCGCTGCGCAGTCGTGTCAATGGTTGGTTCAAGGGCCTGAAACAGAGGAAGTATCCGGTCACGATACGCGCACAGATTAGTTCCCCCCTCTGTAGCCCCATAATAGGCGCGCATGACGTTTTCATTCATGGATGAAGTCCATCTCATGCGACACACTATACCACCGGCAGCGGGGGCCCTGGGCGGGACAGGTTGTCCCGCAGGCCCCAAGCGTGCCGGCAGCGGTGGCCGTCCTCGTCGCGCAGGTGGTCGTGGCGGCGGCGGCGGCGGCCCGCACTCGTCGCTCGACTCGCTGGTGTCGGGCACAGTAGCGAACTCATTGCCCGACAACGATGGTGAGGAGACTGACGAGGCGGGCGAGGATGGTGGGCGTGCGTTTGGTGGGGACGCTTGCTGCTGTCGTGATTTACTTCTCGTAATCATTTCCTTTCCTTTTCCTTTTTTGACGTTTAATGTCCGGGATTCTGTTTACGTGTTGTAACCATATTTGCGATTACATACGCCCTGCGCAACATTCATTTGAGTGGCGGGCAACTTTTCCGCAAATAATCGTATAAAAACAGATGTATAAATGCCCGTAAAACATAATTTTATCAAAAATATTCGGAAATCAGAAAAATCACGACTGACTTTGACGGCGTCATTTTGTTTTTTTTATTATTATTATTATTATTATTATATCTAACAATAAATATAATCCGTGTAAGCCGAATGAGACCTGTATTTTTAAACAACACCCGTTTGCAGCCATTTAAGACATTTTGGGCACGCGCTCATATGCGTTGAAAATGTTGTCATGTTTAAATAGTTAGTTGTAAGCGTTTTGTTTGTCCTCAAACTGACGACGATCGTAGTTGACATAGACGTATGTAGAATGAAAGCTTAGACAACAAGTTAATAATCATACCAAGACCAAACGAGGTGGTCTTATGAAACTAATATAGGTGTGGTAGAGAATGCGTTATCATAGTATGTCCTTCTGAATGAAAACTATGCACTTTTCATTATTGCTCACTATTATTGCTTTGGGTGGGAAAATGGGAAAGGCATAGTAAAATGCATATATTATGTTCTAACCCTCTCGAATGCACGCGTGTGGCTACTCTAAAGTTATATTTACCACACCGCTGCTTAAAAAGACGTTGACATATGGTACAAAATGTAGAACAATGTATAATCGTATCCGAAGAGGGCATGTATATTTAGTCTTACAAAGGTATTTATCACAAGTGTGTAGTGGCCACGAAACCATTACTAGTGCCGGATTCGAATTTAAAAATACATTAACAATACATTAAGAATACAACCTATCTCAAACATAACTCCAACACACAACCAACATTCAACCAATATTGAAGTTGCGTTGGAATATTTCTCAAGCAATTTCCGATATTTCTGATTCAGATGTTTATGCCGTAGCTGTATTGCGTTGTTAATGCGTTGGAGTTGTATTGTACATATTTGGATCGTGTCTATACCTGGTTTAAAGTTAGAATACGGCCTAGTAACGAGTAACTTAACCCAGTTACTCGTTACTAGGCTACTGTAAAAGTTTGCTACCTTTACAACCTGGATTGAAATGAATAACGACCATCCTCTCTGACAGAGAATGTGGGAATGCCCGACCGACCTTAAGAAAAGAGGCTGTAAAGGTAGCAAACCTTTACATAAGCCCTTACACAGTTACTCGTAAGTTACACAAGTAATGGCGGAATGGCTTCATCATGCTGATTTGAGACTTGGTTGTACAAATCTTGTTAGCAAGGGACGCGCTGCGGGCTAAATGAGCTCGTTATGTCCAAACATGGTGCACAGATGAAAAACAGGATAAGATTGGAACATGTTCCTTGTATTGACGTAAATGAGGTTTGCAGTCTGGGTAGTGGTAGTTGGTACACCACTCTTTTTTTTTGACCAGCTCGGCTCGTGATTGTTCCTAATAGTTGCGTTTGCACACGACATAAAAAGGTCAAATACGGCTTTTTGCGAACAATCGATTTCCTTCGGCCTGATTATTCCTTAGGACCCAAGGATGGATTTGAGAAGCGGAGCCACCAAGATTTTTCATTGAAATTTTTAGGAGAGAAGGCTGTTACAGAGAAGGCTGTTGGGGGTTTAGAAAGAGACAAAAAGTAGCCTATGTCACTCTCCATCCCTTCAACTATCTCCACTTAAAAAATCACGTCAATTCGTCGCCCATTTTTGCCGTGAAAGACGGACAAACAAACAAACAAACAAACAAACAAACAAACACACACATACACTTTCCCATTTATAACATTAGTATGGATATCATTGAATTCCAACATATGTTTTAAGAATGATTGCAAGTCAAAGTTCCTTAATTTTCGCACTGATTCACTGACTCACTGATCACGATCATCATATATCTAAGGTACTTCTAGCAGTCCCACAAGCTCAAAATTTTGAATACTTCTGGGGTTTAGGCTATAAAGCCACTGAAAATTAAAACATACCGCAATATCAGTAGGGTTGTCTAGTTTTACAAACCGCACAGTTAACGTCGTAATCCCATATACATATATGCGATAGTAAAGTTATGCTTGCTATTGCTAAAATTTTAGCTTTTTTTTTACTGCAAAAAGTATTGAGATCTAATGTAAAACCAAGCCGGTGTGCCGGAGTTTACTAACAACATGTCATTGTGATCCTTTAAATATAAGATGTCTATTTTTTATAATAAATAGAATGGCTTGGCAATTGAATTCGGCATCCCCAATTTATACGAAAACGATACTAAACTAAACTTGGCCTAGTAGCTTAACTGATGTAGATATCAAGATTGAGAGCCTCTCCCCCCCTAAAAATTTACGTCTTGGTGGCTCCACTTCTTAAATCCATCTTTGGATCCTAAGGAATAATCAGGCCGAAGGAAATCCTTTGTTCACTTAAATCCGTATTTTTTCTGCTACAACGGCCACTATAATAGGAATTGAGAATCTAGAGAGTCAGAAAAAGAACATCACTCTCTTGCATGTGCCACTGAGCGGTCTTCATTGGCTGATCTGTTCTTTGTGTCGAGCGTGATATGAGATACCTACAAAATACGTTATAAAATCATCCATTTTTATAATTCGAACAAGCCAAAGTAAATTTAATACAGATTTAATTTAACATTGGACGTTATTCCCTCTTAACTCGGTTGAGATATTCGCTAATTAGCTGCAGCGGCAATGTTTCGTTCAAGGTATGTATGTTTTAACAAATGTTCTACTTAGTAATTATTTTGTTAGACGAATAAGGCAAACATTTGGTTAAATCCGCCGACAGTGGAGGCACCGTAACAAACCCTATTGTTCAAGTTTTTGCGCAGGCTAGTTAGTCGAACAATATGATGGCGAGGGTTGGCTAACGGCATTTTGTGTATTTCTAGTTGATTAGTATACTTTTGAAATACACGTTTTTAGAAGGTGAACTGATGATCTATTTAATAATAGAGGCTAGCTGTAAGAGTTAAGCTTAATGAAAAACAAACATATGAATTTGTGATTTAAATATGAGCTAAATAAGTACCGATGACAATTATAATATAATATTAATATACTCATATCACCTTTATGGTTTAATGTTTTTTTTTGGTTTAATGATATAACTCATATAACTATAATATAGGATATTTAAATTTTGGTAAAATTAACCTTAAAGACTTTAATTTATAACTAGAAGAGGAAACTAGACCTGTGTCCTTTACACGTAATAACTAGGTTAAATAATAACCAATATACATAAATAAACACTAAAACAAATTATCCCCCCGCGGCATAGTACCGTAGATTCTGGCTGCATTTCCCCTTTGTATGACAATACCAATACGTTGGGCGATACGTTGAGGATACGTTGTGTGGCATCCACTAGCCTCATGTTCCGGTTCTTCTGGAGCCCGCTGGCATTCTCAGGGACGACGGCAAGAGGTCAGATGGGATTTCTTTGGTTCCGTGGAGGATGGGTCGGGTGCTGGTGTGGGACGCCACATGTGTAGACACACTAGTCCCCTTTAACCTCCACGGAACTTCCGCTAGATTCCTAGGAGGCAAGTTGATGCCACCGGTGACCGTAGAGCTAGCAGCTTCCTCGCCCAACGTATTGGTATTGCCAAATTGATTTACTAAGGATGCGTTTAGATATCAGAAGAAGAAAATGAAGAGTTTTAGGTACAACAGAACCATAAACTTAAGCCAATTTATGAACTCGTCCGAGACAAACATAGAAAACCAGAGGTGTAAGTCACCATCAGAGTAATTTTTAGGGCCATATTATCGAATTGTATATTTAGGTATCATACATATGTAATCTATCGCCTAAAAATGTAGAAAAATACTACTAAAACAATGTCTATTGTAGTTGTCATAAAAATGTATAGATTTCTATATTGACTATATGGTGACTAGATATAGTCAAAGACGTATCACGATCAAACATAATTTCATTTTATTACAAGGTTACAGCAGCAAATGCTTTCATAAACCGGTTACGCCGCACGAATCATCGAATCCATTCAAACACCGAAATTGGGTTTATCGTCAAAATCGGGATTTCAATCAGCAAGTATCGAGTGCTGAAGCGTCTCCGTCAAGTCAATCAGGCCAAATTGAACATGGGCACCACTGTCATAGCTCAAAGAGAACCGGAATGTACGCGTCAACGAATTGTAATTGGATTTTACTTTTATTTGTATTGAACGTGCGTTGTAAGTTTATTAAAAAATATTGTCGATCTTACTGGGAGACTAGGTCAATTTGTGTAAGATTTACGTCCCATAATCTTCTTTCCTCTTTTTCTTTGCCTTATCCCACATTAGGTGGAGTCGGCTCTCCTTTTCTTAGGCCCCAAGATCTGTTTTGAGTTATTGGGTTGGGTAGTTGGTATTTTTCCTGTAGATTGGCCATACTCGTCCAGCACGTCAGAGATTGCCGTTCTCTACCTTTTCAGTCAAGATTTATGTCCCGTAATATTAATTTAATTTAACTATTTATAATTTTTTATTTGTTAATTTATTCATATCGTCGACGACATAACAAATACAATGAATTATTAACGATAAGAATAAATTAAGTTGAATGCAAGGTCCGGCTATGGAATGCTCTACCTGCTGAGCTTTTCTCCAACCTGAATTCCCAGTTATACTAGCTGAAAATAAAAAATACTTGTTAGTATTTTATTCTTCGTTTATGCATTTGATTAACCTGCTGAAAGTATGATAAGATCACTGCTAACCAGTCAAAATGAGCTATTTTTATAGAACATAATGTGTGACGTCAAAATAATTCTGATTACTTTTAATTCATTATTGATAACTTTTAAACAATTAAAAGTATGATTATTCTCTAGTGTACTTCCATATATTAGATTTCATGGCCATCTTTGAAACAGCGATTCCATCTAAAAATAAATACAAGTATACCTACGTGTGTAAACGTAGAAATACTTAATCAAAACTAAAAGGGTCCCGCTTTTGATTATTTCGGAGTATTGCAATTCGGAGCATAACCTTAGAACCATTAATTTTCGTCGAAACCGTGAGGTAAAGTGGCAGTTGCGGGCGGGACCCTACTCCGCGATATTAGCGAAATCACTATTGACTTGATGAGTATTGCCTTTTAGACCTAACTTTACTTATGGGACACACTGTTTACTGAATGGCGGTTGATGGGTGGCCTAAGTTAGATACATCATCATCATCATCATATCAGCCGAAAGACGTCCACTGCTGAACATAGGCCTCCCCCAAAGAGTGCCACAATGACCGGTCCTGCGCCACCCGCATCCAGCGGACTCCCGCGACCTTTACCAGGACATCAGTCCACCTTGTGGAGGGTCTACCGACGCTGCGCCTTTCGGTTCGTGGTCGCCACTCAAGAATCTTTCCGCCCCAACGGCCATCGATTCTACGTGCAATGTGCCCCGCCCATTGCATTGCCACTTCAGTTTAGCAATTCGGAGGGCTACATCGGTTACTTTGGTTCTGCTGCGAATACATACTGAATTAATATTGCTCTATGAAACATTTTCAAATGCTTCTGCCTTCTGTTTTATTATATAATCTGAATGTTCGTTGTGACTATTAAGTTAGATCAATTTATAAATTAATAATTCAGCCATTATTATATTCGAGTAATGAAAATGTCAATCCGATTAGCTAATGATAGTAATTTTACTTGGGTTAGGATTTTTTTTTATACTACGACGGTGGCAAACAAGCATACGGCCTGCCTGATGGTAAGCAGCTACCGTAACCTATGGACGCCTGTAACTCCACAGGAGTCACATGCGCGTTGCCGACCCTTTATAAAAAGGAGGATTCACTGTGTTGACGGCTAAAGGAACAAGGATTTAAATATGAATTATTTACTTGCTAAAAAAATGACAACTCCGTTCGTCAATCGCCATGTAATGTTATTTGTAGTCATGTCAAAAAATATATAAACCAGGCATAAGAGGTAAAATATATTGTTACTTCTAGTTAAATATTTGTTCGCCGCACATTGTTCCTTAATACAATACACATGAATACTGGAAACATTTTCCACCTCGGAAAACTACAAAATATGAAAAATAACTTTTCCAAAGAATCTAACGTGTAACATGAAATGGAGCGCGCCGCCACAATATAATCTTAACTTGTGCCTTTTCGAGAAACGGCAAAGATGTTCGTTCGGCTCGGCCGTTGTTCAGTGATTCACGTCTTGTTTGTACTTTACGCGGTTGGAGATTTTCTATGCTCGTATTATTAACTTATACCAGTTATACCTACTTGGAAGTTCGAGACCTCATATGTGAATAGTCCACAATCATCATCCTCTTTGCGTTTGTTCCGGCTTTTGCCACGGCTCAATTGAGCCCAGGGTCCGCTTGGCGACCTAATCCCAGCATGTAATGGCGCAGGCAATAGTTTTTACGAAAGCGACTGCCATGCCGTGTAACCTTCCAGTCCAGAGGGAAAACTAGGCCTTATGGGCATTAGGTTCAGTTTCCTCAGGATGTTTTCCTTCACCGAACAGCGACTAGTAAATATCAATGATATTTCGTACATACATTACGAAAAACTTTACGGTACGAGTCGGGTATGAATGCGAGACCTCCGGATTGAAAGTCGACCGTCTTACCGCCAGGTTACCAAGGCTTATATAGAGATTATTTTTTTTCCTAATCGATCCTTACAACGGAATGGCCTTAGCCCAGCAGTGGGACACTATTATTAAATGTTTACGTTCATGTCACTGTATTTTATTAATGCGGGACTTCGTCAACATCCGCGTCGATAACTTGGTCAATTATGGTTCTTGGTTCGGTTCTGAAAATTAACAAAAATTTACATAATGTAAACAATTAACGTATTTTTTATTACTTAGCTTCTTTTCGTGTGATACATACACTCGTACAAACAGACTTACGTACACTGCATAGAGGCAATACACGCCTTGTGAAACTTTTAAATGTCTACACATATTCATTAATTGCGAATATCAATCAATGGACGGAACGGACAGACAACAAAGTCTTACGGAACCATTAAAGAAAGAACAAAGTTTTGTTGTAAATAGGTAAATATTCTCCCTAGAACCCGCAACGTAAATATGATAAATTAGTCACTTGAGAGAGGCCAATTTTGATCAATCTTAATTGCCCGGGAACTTCCAGAATCATGAACCATTACTTAAATGAAAGAAAAAGGGCCCAGACTTGGTGTGGACTTACCATTTGTTTTCATATTCCACCCCAACTGGAGACAATTCTACTTACTTTAAAGCATATTTGGGGCATGTCAAGGTAATAAACTGCCACATTTAAGTGGTATCATTGGATAATAATTATCCAGTGATACTACTTGAATGTACACACAGGTACTTGTTTTCTGGTTACCTGTTTAGGATAATATTTAAAATATACCTATTACAGTCACAAACAGTAGAAGTACTTAAGATTTTTTGTAATCTTAAGATATAATAAAAACTTTTTACAAAAAAAGATAAACCGACTTCAAAAAGGACAAAATAAAATATTATATTATTTATATGAGTTACAAACTGATATGTTTGAAGTCGGTGCCAAGCCAAATTTGGAAGAGTTAATACGAACGAGGCTATGTGTTCAGTGAATTGTTCTTCATACTATAGAACTATTCTAATACGGTATTGATTGCATGTAGGTATTAATTCAATTACAGAAAGAAAGTATAATCATGCGTCTTATGATGTTTGTTAATTTAACACTGATCTGGTGGGCCCCACACTGGGTGTGTGGGGCCCAACTTGTCAGTAGAAAAAGGTGCATTATTTAAATTTTCTATGGAATGTCAACCGTACGCCTTTTACATATTATTAAATTTGCCGCCTCTGATTTTTGACAAAGTAGACGTGCATCAGAGTATATATACATAGTTAACACATTTCATCAAAATTGGATTGTAGTTTAGACGTGAAAATGTAACAGATCCAATCACATTCACCTTTGCAATATAAGTATGTATAGATGTTTTGTAATTTTCAGACTTGAAGCTGATTTGACCGGTATTGTAACTTTTTGGCTTGGCACCGACTTCAAACGTATCAGTTTGTAACTCATATAAATAATATAATATTTTATTTTGTCCTTTTTGAAGTCGGTTTATCTTTTTTTGTAAAAATTTTTATTTTTCCATTTTTAGTAGTTATAAGTATCATAATCGGACAACGGTTCTCGGAATAATCGGTCAAGATATATAAGAAAAAGTTCATAATACGGACTCAATCTAAGGAAAGTTCCACGTATCATATGTGGTCATCATCATTAGGTCCACTCCATCAAATTGATGGTTTTTGAGAGGAAATGCCTGAGTTGCTTAAAAAACTACCAAATCATCATACATGTGCCTTTAAAAATTGAGGAGTTCCCTCAATTCCTCATGGATCCTATAATCAGAACAGCGCCAGATTAATGTGGGACCATCTTCGAAGTAGTTCCTTTCAACCAATAAAATAATTGCTCAAATCGGACAATGGGTTTCGAAGTAATCGCTGAACATCCTACATTAAAAAAAACATCATTATCATTAAAACAATCATAATCTTCATCATCCGGTCCACTCTATCAAATTGGTGGTTTTTCGAGAGGAAATGCTTGAGTTGCTTAGGAAAACACTCAAATCGCCATACATGTGCCTTTAAAGATTGAGGAGTTCCCTCAAATCCTCATGGATTCCATCATCAGAACAGCACCAGATTAATTTGGGACCACCTTGGAAGTACATCCTTTCAAACATAAAAAATATTATTCAAATCGGACCACGGGTCTCGGAGTAATCGCTGAACATCCTACATTAAAAAAAATCATCATCATTATCATCAAAACAATCATCATTATCAGGTCCACTTCATCAAATTGGTGGTTTTCGAGAGAAAAGTCTCGAGTTGCTTAAGAAAACACCCAAATCACCATACATGTGCCTTTAAAAATTAAGGAGTTCCCTCAATTGCTCATAGATCCCATCATCAGAACAGCACTAGATTAATTTGGGACCACCTTGCAAGTAAATCCTTTCAAACATAAAAAGAATTATTCAAATCGGACCACGCGTCTCGGAGTAATCGGTGAACATACATAAAAAAAAAGCCCAAACCGAATACAGAACCTCCTCCTTCTATGAAATTGAAGTCGGTTAAAAAATAACTTAAATGCACGACACATCATATATTTTGTCTGCATTAACCTATAATGTATCGATGCTTCATTCCTTTGATGATCATTTTCCTAGTATTTGTCCCGGCTTTTTAATTCAGCTCTATTTAAGCCTGGGGTTCACTTGGAAACTAATCCCATGAATTGGCGTAAGCGCTAATTTTTCGAAAGTGACTACCATCTGTTCTTCCAACCTAAAGGGGAACTAGGCTAAGACCCAGCAAGCTGGGATTAGGTTTGGTTTCCTCACAACGGTTTCTTTCACTTGGTAGATATCAAAATAAATTTTCATACATACATACATAAATTCCGAAAAACTCAGTAGCGCGAGCCCCCCGGCTCTTGAACCCCAGACCTCCAGATTAAAAAAAGTGTCACGAACAAGGAGAGATTCGAAAATTGTATTATTTAAAAAAAAAAAAACAAAATGACCCGCCGGGCTTTCAAGGTTGAAGTGAAGACTCAAGTATAAAATAAGTATTCTAACCCTATTAACATTTAAAAATACCAGCAATGCCTGATTTATTGCACGGCAAAAGTGTCACATCCCAAAAACCCGCCTCTTTCCTAGTCGAAAATGATACAAAAACTCTGTTGAGTAAGTTAAGGGTACACTTATCTTATACCCTTAACTTACTTAACAGAGTTTTTGTAACAATAACGATTTCAATGGTTCACTAATGTCCAGTCTACAGTCCTCCATAAAAAACGATTTCTGTTTTTGAATCATAAATGTTTATTTCTACCTTTTCCTTATCAGAAAACGATACCGTTATGCTTTTAAATGGGTCGCGTTTATTTCAGGCGATGGCCCATATTGTTGTTAATAAAGTATAGACATATACAGGATGTCCTAAGCCATTGGAAAAAGCCTTAAATCCCACATAGGGATACTTCTCAGAAATGTTAAAACTCACTAACGTAACTACGTTCCCTAACTACGTTCAGCTACCACTAAGGATATAACACCTAGTGTGCTACACTAAATCTGGTTAAAAAATTGATACTTAAATAATCCATACTAATATTATAAATGGGAAAGTGCATGTGTGTGTTTGTTTGTTTGTTTGTCCGTCTTTCACGGCAAAACGGGGCGACGAATTGACGTGATTTTTTAAGTGGAGATAGTTGAAGGGATGGAGAGTGACATAGGCTACTTTTTGTCTCTTTCTAACCCCCCACTTCCCTAAAATGGGGGGAGTGGAAGTTTGTATGGTTTGTTACCCCGAATTTAACGCGAGCGAAGCCGCGGGCAAAAGGTAGTTTTAATATAAATTGATATAAAAAATTGGAAATATTAATCAATCAAGTACCACCTTTCGTAGTTGTAATTACGTACACTACTGCCATGCTATCTACGAGGCAAGGTTTAGACGTAGTTTTTAGTAAATAGAATATAATAAATAAATTTGATATTTAGTTTTATAACAGAGCACAGACTCACAGTTCTCACACACCGCCACCGATGTGTCCGGAGCTTTACCATCTACCTTACATTCTGTTCATGATTGGCGAGGACGAACTAATTAAAATTTTAATTACGACACGCATCTGTTTCTGATACTTTTACGTGAGCTGAGAAAAAATACCAGCCGTTATAATATGTTTCCAGAGCAGGGCAGGGTTTCGCAGAATAAATTGTTTATTTTGTATTAAAACTTATTGTTAAGCCGCTGCTGCTTTAAGTTAGAAAGTTTTGTTTTCATTGACACTATAAATGGATTTAACTGACAACTCACAATTTGATTGCGTTTGCTTGAAATATGACAAGAACATAGCATATGGTTAAACTTAGATGCCTAACCTTATTAATAATATAATTCAGCAAACCTCTACCCCTACCAGCACTTAAGCAATTGAAAACCAGCGGTCTCCCTGAGTCACGGTATATCTTAAAGATACACGATAATGCGTAGTTCTATAAAAATACATATCAAAACAGCATTATTATTGACAGTGTCTGGTGGCCTATTGAATCAACGTTAGCCGGATGGCGCAGGATCGGTCTTTGTCGCACTCTTTGGGGGAGGCCTATGTTCGGCAGTGGACGTCATTCGGCTGATGCGATGAAGATGATGAGCTTTAGACTGTGACTTCGTACGATTCTAAATATAATGTGCCTTATCGTAATTATACAATATACGGTATCCTTAAAGCTATACAATATATTTACTTTACCTATCAGTGATAGGACTAAGTATCCTTGTAAATCGACAAAGTGAACCCTTTCACTGAACTCGTCCACAATTAATCAATTAGATCTATGATATATAATAATCACAGGATGGGTTATGCACGGTCTAAAATCGAATACACTTAACGAAGGTGTATTCGTGATGTAGATGAAGATGTACTCAAGGTGACTGAGCTCATCTTGAGTTCTCGTCTCCCGCGTTCGAAAGAGCTTGTAATTTTCTAACAACGAAAGTGACAAGCATATATATTTTTTTTTATACCACGACGGTGGCAAACAAGCATATGACCCACATGATGGTAAGCAGTTACCGTAGCCATGGACGCCTGCAACTCCAGAGGATTCGCATGCGCGTTGCCTACCCTTTAAGAACCTGTACACTACTTTTTTAAAGAACCTCATACTGTAACCCGCTGGGAAAACCTCGGCAGGGAGTTCATTCCACAGTCGCAACGTTCGTGGGAGGAAATTCCTCTTAAACTGTACAGTGCGCGACCCCTTAGGCTCCAGGGCTTAATTATTGTCAGTATGGATCAACATACATAACAGAATCATGGCTAGGATATGAAATAAATTTGGAAGTTTTTATTTGTACTCATTCTGCCGTCCTAGTGTAAAAAGCGACTTTTTGACATTTTCTCGAAATTGACTTTTTATGATATTCGTAATGTAGGGATTGAGGTGAATCGACCTATCTGGTCCATTTTCATATAGATGGCTTAGTTATCAAGATAAAAACAGTTAAAAAGTCGTAAATACACCCGTTTTTACAACCGTTCCTAACCTAAAAGACGACTATTTAACAAAACCAAGCAAAAAAGACGTATATGCAACAATACGTATTTTATGTTCTGGTTTGCGTAAAAATATTGTGCACCGTGTTTAGCCTAGAACTACTTACGTACGTTCTTTAACGTTAAATCTTTACCAAAATATTTGACCTCATCCTTAGGCAAATCACCGTCGAAAATGGTTGTCAAAATTACAATTTGTAAATGTAATTTTATACAAAGGAAGATCAAAAGAAAATAAATCTGTAACAAATCATGATTTTAAAATTAGAATAACGATCGTAGTCAAATCCACTCTATTAAAAAGCAGTCAGTCGTTAACCGGTTATAAATGTAATATAATTTAATATACATGAAATAAAACAGGAGGAAATTACAGATTGTAAACCACCGTGGCCAGGAGCAAACAAATATTAAGAGTATTATTTTTATGTTCGGCCAATCGCTAAAGGAATAAAACTTAAAACAGGGAAAAAAGAAAAGCCATTAGCGCAGAGCCGATTAGTACTAGGTAGTATTTCTCGGTGGTACCGGCTCGTTTGAAGCGGTCCAGTTACTTTATACTTATTTTTATGGTTTCATCCATTGGGTGAAGAGAGCGACGCTAAAAAGAGCAATACTCAGGTTAATTCATTAAGAGTAGATCTATTGTGAAATGATTTATTGGATTTTAAACGAAATGGTTTGCGCGACGCGACTAAGGGCTTCAGACAAACCATTTTCGATTCTTGTTTGTAAAATAAGTTACAAAACGAAATACTAACACTAAAGCGTTAGCGTTAAGTTGCCTTACAGTAATGTTCACCTTAGCAGCTCAAACAAGGGTTCTTCGATATTTAAAAACAATGGGAAAAAAAATATTTATTCTACTTTTAACCTGTGTACTGTACTGTTCTATTTTATTGAGGTGTGCAATAAAGAGTATTTGTATTGTTGTATTTTATTGTATTTTGCTAAGATCGTGAGACAAAATGATCTTGAATAGACCTTAAAATAAGAATCTAATTTTGGTAAAGTATGGGGTCTTATATAGAAAGAGGCAGGAATATATTTCACACTCAATCTAATGTTGAACTCTCAATAGCAGATCCCCGAAACAGAGCCATAACAAAAGATTCAGAAACTGATTATATGTATACAACACAGACCAAATAATCAACCAATATTGAAGTTGTATTCCAGTTGCATCGGAATAATTTACAAGCAAATTCTAATATTTCTGATTAAGGACCCATTTCTCAAAAGCTTGGAACTTGTAATACAAGCGCAAATCCCTTTCTAGCAAAAGATGTCCAAAAGTGACATCCGCTTGTATTACAAGTTACAAGCTTTTGAGAAACGGGCCCTAAGCCGTTTAGGCGCTAGCTGTATTGTCTAGTTAATGCATTGGAGTTGTATTGAAGTTGGATCGTGTCTAAACGTGTTTTGAAGTTAGAATACGGCCCCTGGAAATATTAATAACGAAATTATTTATCAGTTTATATCTGCATATCACAAAGCTCGAAAGCTTACTTGAAATATTTGTTGAAACTAATGAAAATAACAAAAGTGGTGAACATGCCGACTCGCGTTTCGTTTTCTCGTCTCACGATTCGGGGAAACGAGAGATATTGTTGCGGTCCGCCGTGATCGAAACTCGAACGCGGCCCGTGCGTGTTAGATTCCACATTACGGCGGTAAGTAGCTTAATGACCCGGAACATATTGCCAATTTGCACTTGGCCGATCGTAAAATTGGCGCAGCGTGAGTTTTTGAACTTGAGTATTTGGGTAAAAAATGTGTTCATCTACTTTTTTTACAGTACCTATTTTATAAAAAAACTCGCAAACGGGACTTTCCTGCAAGACCTAATATAAAAGGAAGTATTATGCGAGAAATCGTCGCCTAAGGCCAGCCTCAACTCTGTGAAACTTTTAGTAACTATGATAATAGTACCTGCACAAATCTAAAGAATAACCTGATTGATGCGCAAGGTGAATTTTTATCGCATATTTCCTGGCTGTATTTTTTTTATAAAAGTGTCGTTTTATGTACCTGAAGTGTTACTTGCAAAACTCATTGACCTGTGAATTTTGAATTTATTTCTCATGTCCACTATATCCTGATCCCCTTATTCATAAACGGCCACTAAAGTTAAGAGATCGCTGATAATCGTTTATCCCTTTCCCTCATATGGGTTGGACGGAAAGGGACAAACGATTATCAGAGGCCTCTTAACTTTAGTAGACGTTTATGAATAAGGGGTCGAGGCTTTTATTCTAATATCGCCTCAAAAACAAAGTATCAGAGATTAAATTTAAAAAAAAAATTCAATGTTTATATCCGTATTAATATATGCAAATATCTTCTTCAAAGTATTCTTATTTATTATAACTTATTTATATCCTAACTAGACTAAGCATAATGCGCCTTAAAACTCCCGAATTAGGTTTAGTAGGATATTCAAACTAAATCTACACACCATTACGCAACTAAATTATTCCATTTAATCTACTACGCTTGGGAAATAGGGTTTCCCACTAAATTACACATAGCACTGTGTTAAATACGTGAGCGGTATTCAAACCTTAAAATTATTTTTTGCGGACTTGTTATCAATACGATCTTCTTTTGTCATCAAAATCATATCAAAACAAATTGAAATTCCGACCACCGATGTCATTAACCATAGACCAAAGAGGGTTTAGCTTATCTCTGCCACTTATAGACAGGAAATACACGTAATTTTATGTGAAAACCGCCCGTATATTAATTTGACAAATAATTGGATATTTGACAAATAATTACGAATATGCATGATTTTTTTGGAAGACGTCATTCGATTCTATTTCCCTGTAGATTCAAATGTCTCTAATAAACCTACTATCGATGATAGCCCTGAAACGTCAAAAATGTGAAAATACGTTAGCGTCTGCGCCGCGCGTCAAAACGCCCCATACAAAAAGTTTGAGGTTTGTGACGTCACCGACCACAAAGTTGCAGAAAACTGTTTGGAAGGAACAAGTTTTTGGAAGATTTTTGTAATTTTAGGCACGAAAAAATGCGTTTAGCTATATAGTTGTCATACATTTGTTTTCTTGTTAGAACATAAGTAATCGAACTGAAGTTTCGAAAATACATTTGAGGTATTAAAAAAATGCCTAAAATTTTACGTTTTTAAACCGCAATATCTTTAAAAAACTGTTAAAAATTATTACGGATTTCCACTTATTTATATTAATTTGGGGTTATTGAACGAGTAAGGAACAAATTCAATTAAATATTTTTCAAGCATGTTCTCTATTGTCTTAGCTGTCAGATATGTGTGCTAATAATTTTCTTTAATAATTGCACCTATGTATGGCACAAAATGATGTTTCGGACCTAAATATGATAATGTTAACTCCGCAAATCTCAAATTGACACTGCGTTAACGAGGCGCAAAACGCAATAGTGATTCGACTCAAGTACTGAACTAATTGAACTCTAATAGTTTGTACTGATTGACCTGGGTCATTATCTTTAAGCGTAAGCTCTGTCAAACCATTCAAAATAACACATTGACGGATTCAAGTCTGACCAAATCCAAGAAAACACCATCATTATTATTTTCAACATTGCTAAAAAGAGTTCTCAAACGGCATAAGCAGCTCGTATTGCTCTCCAACCAACAACCAATTAACTAACAACAGCCACTGGTTCTTGATTGGCGATCACATAACTGCAATAGAAGCGTGAGATTAATACTGTAGTCGTAGGCGTCGAAGAGTGCACTGTGCGGCCATTTATTGTGTAAACCATTTATGAAGAATTTATCACACCAACTTTACTTTTAGAATTAGTGGAGTACGGTAACGCCTTTTTAACCTATAAAAATGACAGAACTTACAAGTCCGATTTTATTTTGTGACCTGTTAGAATACGTTAAATAAATAAATAATCCATACTAATATTATAAATGGGAAAGTGTATGTGTGTGTTTGTTTGTCCGTCTTTCACGGCAAAACGGGGCGACGAATTGACGTGATTTTTTAAGTGGAGATAGTTGAAGGGATGAAGAGTGACATAGGCTACTTTTTGTCTCTTCCTAACCACCCACTTCCCTAAAATGGGGGGTGGAAGTTTGTATGGAGCATTCCGCAATTTTCAAGGTAGAAAGCTAAAAATTGGTATGCGGACTATTTGTGACTAACAAAAAAATCATGCATAATTTTTTTTTGGAAATCTGCACCCAACCTCTTAAAAGAGGGGGTGAAATTTTAATAATATTCTGTTCCGAGTTCTCTTCTGTGTTTTAAATCAGGAAAGGGGAACCGTGTTATCCCGAATTTAACGCGAGCGAAGCCGCGGGCTTTTGCCCGCTAGTAAATAATAAATAAATATTATAGGACAATTTTACACAAATCGACCTAGGCCCACGATAAGCTCAATAAGGCTTGTGTTATGGGTACTAGACGACGACATATATAATAGATAAATATGGATAAATACTTAAATACATAGAAAACATCCATAACTCAGGAACAAATATCTGCGATAAACACACAAATAAATGCCCTGACCAGGATTCGAACCCGGGACCTCCTGATTCCTAGGCAGAGTCACTACCGACTAGGCTAGGAGGCCGTTAAATACTAATAATAAAAAATATTTTCTAACAATTGTTAGCATTGCGCTAGGTATAATACATGTATTTGTTTGTTACACATAGAAAAGATTATGTAAGTTTTATTTTTCTCCACCAGGCTATCGCTTTTTACTATTGCAACATAACTTCACACTTAACATAACGGTTTTATCAAGAGCATGTGTCGTCTTAGCTATTGTAATTTTAGTTTAGAATTCAAGGTCACTTATATTTTGACAAACTTTTTCCGATTATGCCCACATAATCTATTGACCAAACTGTTATGAATGACAGATGATGTTAAAATAGTTAAATGCAATAGTATGGTGAAGGAAAATATATCTTGTATAATCTTTTTTTCGTTTTTATAAACAAATATCTATATAATAACTAGCGCGACGTCAAAAACTGTTAGAAAATATTTTTTACTATAAGGAATCATATCATATTGGTTCTGACCAACCACCACCACCAATGTCTGCATTGGTCACACATTGGTCTCATATTGGTCCAATGTGTGACCAATGTTGAATGAAAATCTGTTCGAATAGCAAATGTCAATGTCAATGTCGTTATAGCGTTGAGTTGAGTTGGGTTGAGTTGGGTTGGAGCTGTGTCTGTCCAGTGTGTGTGTTTATTTTTCGAATCGCGACCCTGTAGTAAATACCAAGTTGTAAACGCTGGTAGCCTGGACTTAAGACGTCCGACATTTACCACTGAGTTTCCCGGAACTATCAATTGATATTTACCAGTTTCTTTTAGGTGATAAAAGACCATAGTGAGGAAACCGGATCCAATCCCACTAAGGCCTAGTTTCCCCTCTGGGTTGGAAGGTCAGATGGCATTCACAATCGTAAAAACTAGTGCCTTTGCCAATTCATGCGATAAGGTTGCACGAGCGGCCCCCAGGCTCAATTGAGCTGTCGGGACAAACGGTAGAAGGATAATGACCACGTTGCAAACGCATCCTAGAGTTTCCTCCAGCCATCTATCAAGGAGGCTTTACCAGGTAATCTCAATCAGGAGGCAATCCGGATGCATAATATGGGCTCCGTATTCGCATACAATTTAATGGCGGGGAGCCAAAGGGTAGCCTTGCTTGACCTTCCGAGTCGGGGTTGCACGTGACTCGAATATATCGTGTTTACCTTTGCAAACAGAATAAGTTTGGTGTTGAATTTTTAAAAAGTTTTAGTTTGTCTATTGTTCTGTGAGCTGCCATGTTTGTTTTGTTTCATACTAAATTTTGCAGACCACCGATCAAATAATACTAGGAATACACAATCAGCCCAAAAAAAAGGACTCACAATAATACCGCCAGAACGACTCGGGCGGTACTTTCTTTAACAGTCTTATTACGTTATAAGACTGGCTGGTTACAAATTTTCAAGAGCCATATTTTCAGTATATCTTGTTTGAGTTTGTACCTCTTTACATTGTTGCTCGAAGTAGCAGACACATTATTTATAATTCAAAACGTATTTAAGTAAGGTCACTGATAATGTCTATAACGGGAGAGAAACAGTGTCTACAATTTTCTTATTGTAAGATAAGATTTTTTTTAATTAACTATGAATTATAAAGACGTAAAAGTGAATCTAAAGTACTCCAACAGCACAAATAGAATATTATCTACGCGAAGCACAAATTACGTTAATGTATAGAAACATAACTTCAAATAATTCTCGCATTTCGCGGCTACATATTCCGACATAAAGCTAACGTAAGTAACATTATCAACAGGAAATTAGTAGTTTAGCTACGAACATCAGCTACGAACGTAGCGTCGCTACGGCGTAGAGCTCACGAGAATAATATACTACTTATTGGAGTTTATTGCCTTCGCATATTAAGGTTAAATGCATTTTAAATACGAATGAAAACTGAATTCTAATAAGTCGTCTTATTAACCTTCCAAATATTAATAAAATCGTCGCCATTACTCGAGAGATGTCGTCATTATCTAATTGAATTACTGAAATAGATATCGTATTTTACTTGATGAAATAAAGTGTTCGAAATTATAACCATTTTTTTAATAAAAATAATTCCTGCTAACAGGAATATAAATTATATTCCAACATGTAAAAATATTTCGTAACATCTAAATTGAGTACTTTACTTTTCTCTATGTCCAAATATGAATGCGAAAATATTTTAGATTACTTGATCAAGCAAACAACAATATACATCAATTTGTATAAATTCTCGCATTCAGAATTTACGCACGAAACGATGTTTACCCACATCTTTGTACACAAGATTGCAAAGCCGCAGAAAAAAGGTTGTAGTAAATAACCTGAAAATATGGAGCAGGAAAAACACATTTTCCCCCTTACTTCGCTGGACAGAAAGTGAGGGATTAATAAGATACAAAGTACCTCCAACTCGTTCAGATATTCAGAGAATGGATACTCCCTTTAGATTACTGCTGTAACCTATCTGGACGAACCAAACTAATCTTGACGTAGCAAAGTTCAACTTTCCCAGGGAATATTACTTTCATTTAAAGAGTCTGTTGTAGCGGAATAATATTATATCTGCGACGCAAATGAAGGTATTCCTTCATTGCAAATTTGCTTTGACAAATAATTTTATTTTAACTTCATTGCAGTTAAGGTTACTACATAATACTAGCCCGGATGAAATGGAGTTCGTCTAGTAAATTGACGTGCTTTAAAAGTACCGTAATAAAAAAAAGAAACAATACTAGTAGACAACCTGCATAACTGTCAACAGATTTATTAATTTATTGCTAATTAAGAACTCATTAAAGCTTTAGATTTAGTGACTACAAAGAGAATGCTTGTGTACCAGGAGCAGTTTGTGAAAAATGTTGTCAACTCTGCGAAAATGAGCCGGAAAGTAAGGACCAATAAATTTTTGATTACGCCAGACGACGGGTCTAAAGGTTTTTTGCTGAAGAGGAAAATTAATTAAGAACGGCTAGTAAAAACCAAATCGTGTCGCTTAACAGGCTTTTGTTTCATTTTATTACGTTGTTAATAATTACGGTAAAGTTAGGAGGTCGTATAATGTGAGAAGCAGCGTACATAAAAGTGGAAGTTTACCGCCGCCGCTGCAAATGCAATCAGGGTCGGTCTCACCTTTCGTACGCACAGCTTTATGATATGATAAAGAAAGCAGGGCTAGGATTATCTCGGCTGTCGGAGGGTCGGGCCGGCCGTACGCTAACGAGGTTGCCTCAAACAATCAGAAGTCAAGCAGAAATTGATGGGGTGCTCCGCACTCTCACATCGACGTCAACGCGTACAACCCGGCTTAATTAAAAGACTTCACTCAAGCGTTATTCGCAATATTGGAAGGTTTGTCCCAGTGATGTTCGTAACTTTATACAAGTACACGAAGGTGTAAATAATTAAATGTCAAAATTGCGATTCGTAAAATATAACAGGAATAGTAAATTCAAGCTCGAACACGAGTCGAGTTACCGGCATATTACAAAGGTTTATTAATACTTGAGCCTCTACTTTGTAGTACAAGGAGTACAGTACCCATTATTTCATGGATGCTGTTAGCAGTGACTTTATTACAAATGCTTTATTTAACAGATATAATAAAGCCGACTACTGAATGACTTGACTACTGAATGTACCTACATTTATAGAAAAAAATTGCTATTTATACATTATTGTTAATAGTTATTACGTAATATGCTATTCAATTTATATTATCTCAATTTAGATTTATACATTTTCCGGTTCGCGGCTTATTTCGTGTTAAAAGAAAATTTTACATGCAATTCTCACGAATTGAGTTACTTTCAATTCGTGAGAAGTTCGACAGTTTTTTATGATATGCCCGCTTCTTGCGATATTTAACGTTAACCGAACTGTAAAATGTATTTGGCGCCCGTTTAAGTGCTGCTAATGGTCAACTTTGCGCCACTTCAACATTTTACAACGCACGAATAATCACAGCGAGCGCGATAAATTACGTAAATTTCAAGGAAAACAGCCGATTTTCCTAGCACATAACAAGTTAATTAATTGTAAAACTAGACAGAGCAACCCGCGCGCGTCAGTGTTTGTTCACCAGGCAATTCAACGCCACGCCAGCCCATTAAAATGTGTGCTATGTACATGGGCATCGTGTCCATACACTACATACAATGGCTCTCCTAGAGGAACGCATCGTTTGACATGAAGGGCGTACTTAGAGCTAGATTACACTCAAGTGTTCTGGAGGAAATGTTGTGTTGTATGTCCGGAGCACAATAAAAGGATATTTCATTCCAGATTATTTATAAGGCAAATTAAAGTGCGCGCTAAATGAAATATTTTATAGATAATATAATGCACGCTCAGTTAACGGGGGAATAAAACTTTAGCTAAACTATAAGAAGGAAACGTATAAACGGCAGTTAAATTACTCTAAACGCTGTGGTCGTAACAGTGCATGCCATTAATAAGATGGGAACATTAAAGTTAAAGCAACTTGAATTAAATTATCATATAAATAGGAATACGTGTTTATAGCACGATGCTTTACGATAGTTTTGACATTGCAATTATGAAATCTTTGAATTAATTTGCTGTAGGCTTGTATTTTTTTTTTAAATAGCCTATGTTATGTCCCACTGCTGGGCAAAGGCCTCCCCTCTCTTCCGCCACTCGTCACGGCCTGACGCATGTTCCCGCCAGTCGCTACAAAAGGCATCCAGGTCGTCCCGCCATCTCTTTTTCGGTCTGCCTCTGCTCCGGCCATCCTGCGGGGCACATTCAGTAGCCATTTTGGCCCACCATTCCGGGTGCATTCGGCAGACGTATCCAGCCCAGTCCCACTTGAGCTTGGCGGCCTTAGCACCCACATCCGCAATACCAGTTCTGGAGCGCAGTTCGGTGTTCCTTACGGTCGATTCTGCGGACTCCGAGTATACTGCGCTCCATTGCTCGCTGGCAAATCTTTAGTCGGGACTTCTGGGCTTCCGTCAGTGACCAAGTTTGGGCGCCGTAGGTTAGGATAGGCAGGATACACATGTCGACGAGTTTGCCCTTTAGTGCTAGTGGGAGGTTGCCCTTCATTAGCGTCTTCATGGACCAGAAGCTCTTCCAGGCGTTCTCGATGCGTCGATCGATTTCCTTGGACTGCCTGTTGTCGAAGGATGCTATCTGGCCCAAATATATGTATCCGTTAACATATTGGATATCCTTCCCATCTACCCTGACCCTATACTTCACGCCATTGGACATTAACTGGGTTTTTGCCCTATTCATTTGGAGCCCGACTTCAAGACTTGCCGCGCTGAGGTCTTGCAGCATCTGCTCTAGATGGGGTGCTTTGTAGGAGAACAAGACTATGTCGTCGGCGAAACGCAGGTTAGTCAACCTTTTCCCGCCGACATCGATGCCCATTGCGTCCCATTTGGTCGCCAGCTTCCGGTAAATTTCCTGTAGACAGGAGGTGAATAACTTCGGAGACAGCGGGTCACCCTGTTTAACTCCCTTTTCAATGCGAAATTGTACTTTGTCGATATATAGTTCCAACGAGTTCAACGTAGGCGTTTTCAATATTTTGCTGTCGGAGAATACAGCAGAGTGCTTAACACTGTCAAACGCCTTGCTGTAATCTACAAATGCAAGGTAGAGTGGTATATTAAACTCGTTGGACTTCTCTAT
Organism: Pammene aurita; assembly: GCA_947086415.1. NCBI lineage: Eukaryota > Metazoa > Arthropoda > Insecta > Lepidoptera > Tortricidae > Pammene > Pammene aurita. The sequence goes on from OX352298.1 coordinate 14,727,516, forward strand.
TATTTGATTAATGCTATGAAGGTGATCTGTAGTGGAAAAACTGGGACGGAAGCCGGCTTGTTCTGGGGGTTAATGTTTATCAAGCAGAGGAGCTATTCTGTTTTCTATAATTTTAATGAATATTGTATATATATATGGGATACTAAACTAATGGGTCTATAATTTCCAATATAATTTATCTATATTATATCAAATCAAATAATTGATATCGATATGTCAACTAAATGAATGATAATTTTAAACAAAAAATAACCGACTTCACTTAGCCTCCACCTTTCCAAAAGCAAGTGCTCGAGCTGCTGTAAAATATATTTAAATTACTATAGGTGTGCCTATAATAGTTGAAAAGTTCCCTCGATTTTTCCAGGCTCCATCATCAGATCCTGACCTGGTTACAATGAGACCAACTGTGAATTATATACTCTTTTAATAAAAAAAGAATTTTAAAAATCGGTCCAGCCGTCTTCGAAAAATCGGTGAACATACATAAAAAAAGCAAAAACAAAGATCCCGACGAATTGATAACCTCCTCCTTAGAAATCTTGAAGTCGGTTGACGAATACTACTATTTTGTCTAAATGTTACTCTGCACACCGGCCGCTTATTAAATGTCTTACGTTTGTTCTATCTAACGACAGCCTCTTCACAGATAACGCTGGCTTATAATTTTATTACTACTCCATGCATTTTTGTTAACAAAAGATTCCTGGGAAAACTGAAAATTTAATTATAGATGCATTTCTTTTAATTTGAATAAGCTCGCTTTTAATTCTGTTTAAATAATTAACCTCGTAAAGCGATGTAATAAGTTAAATACTTTATGGAATCAATTATTGAATAATTTATATATGTAAATATTAAAATATTTTTTCATGCATCTACGTGAATGAAAAGATATTATTAAATCATACAGCTGTAAAGTTTACGTTCCTTCTGCTGACTGAAGCCAAGACAAATAAAAGGTGTTCCATTGTGTTGTAGTGAGTCGCACTGTCTTACTTAGAAAACCTTTTAATATTTCTTTCTCTCTCCACTCGTTTGTGCAATATTCTGCTTTGTTTTAAGACCTCTGACACATTCAAATGATATACAGCATTACTCTAAAAGAAATAAACAACTGTGAATAATTAGTAAACGAAAATAAGTAAATAGTTTTTTCTTTATTACTTAATAAATCAGGAATTCCAAAAATTTGGCACTTAAGATTGTAATATAAAAATAATGGTGATCCATTTAAGGACATAATTGGTATGGTATTGCGACTAAGAAAATGTAGGAGAAAAATTTCTGGACGCGAAAAAATTTTTTTTTAATACAATTGCTCAAAAAGTTTACTTTATGTAGCTGCAAATCGTGCGTAAAGTTTGATTTTATGCACTAGTGCTAAAAAGTAATCTGATCTGCAAATCGTGCGTAAAGTTTGGTTTTACGCACGATTTGCAGATCAGAATTTAAAAATAAATGAGTATTATGCGAGGCCCGCTTATAAATGACCCACCTGAACTACGCGCGATTGGGCATAAAGGAGTATTATGCGAGACCCAATAGTATTACTTGAACAACGCGCGATTGAACGAAGATGTCTTTCGTATACTGACAGAATATAAATGTAATTTTATTTCAATGTAGTTTTTTCGCAATTGTATTAAAAAACGTTGTTCGACACACGTGCAGAAGTGTCATTTTCACTCGTCCCGAGTCTTGACCCTCGCCTATCGAAAACTACTATTTTTGTATAGGGCACATCGTCCCGGCCGGCCCTCCAAAGAAAACCATTTTTTTGCGCTTGAATTTTTTTTTCTTAGTTTTTCATAATAAGAATACTATACCTTATTTTATTGTTTACTGTTAATAATGTACATATGGGTTTAATATGATACAATTAATAATAAAACAGCTTTAGAAAATAAATAACACATTTTACAAATAATTTAAACGAATAACCCGCTACCTGCCGTTCTGCATTTCCACGCTGGATAAATATGGACAGCCTTTGCACCAAGAACGACTCGGAGCGGGGATCCTCCCCCTTTTGCCGGAGTCGACGGCCCATCTCGCGTACGAATCGTTTAGTATCTACCCCCCAGCAGCCCGCGGTTTCAACTGCGAGAGAGACGAATATGTAACTGGATCCTAATGGGGCATATTTTTGTCGCTTTAGTGCCGCTTGTGTCTCGGCTGCCGCTCCGGCCGTGCGAGAGATACGGCTAATGTGGGAGGCGGCGAATGTGCTGACACATGTAGCGTCCCACACCAAACACCGCCCCCGTTCCCAAGGCGCTAAAGTCTAAAGTCAGGCCTTTTACCGTCTGTACGGCTAAGGCCTGGCGGCTCGAGCACCGATGGCACACCAGCCGACCTAAGGTCCCTCTGGACAGTGTCGTTGAGGGCATGGTGCCGCGGATGCCTGCCGGTGCATCGGCGGAACTCAGTGCGTGATGACCGTCAGCCCCCACCATGGTACCGCAGATACATATGTGCGGTTGACATACGTCGCAGCCAAGGCGGAAAGCAACCTAGCAATTAATACTTACCTACATTACTTATTAATAAGTTATTATGTACAATGTAATTTATGGATAACTGTTACTGGCCATCTGTTATGTAACCATTTATATGTAATAACTACTCTTATTTAAGGCTGTTGTTGTCCTGAACATCAATAAACAAAAAAATTAAAAAATACCAATTATGACCTTAAACGGATCACCAGCATTTTTGTTACAAATGTATTAAACTATTTCGATTTTAATACGATAAAAAAAAACCCAAAATAATTTCTACTCTGTTACTCTATTCCATGTTTTCTTGTACGGAGTTACAAAAACTCGTTATTTGTATTAAAAATAACCTAAAAGTTGAGCCAAGTCGTTTTTTCTATTAACTTATTAGGGTGTATGAAAAATCTGCGAAAATTTGAAGTGTGCTCAGCTTTTCCCTTAAAAAGCTGGGGCCTGAAATGTCAAGCCCTTTGGGTCAGCAGTATCGAGGGTGGCATGCTCAGACGATTATCGACCGCAAAGTTTTTATTCCAGGTTTAAAAGACGATTGCGCTCGAATCATGTTATATTTATTCACTAACCTACTTATGGTAAATAACAATAATTCGATTAAGTATTTGATTTTATTAAAACATCTACACTATACCCAGGGGATTGGTTTATTTAAAATAACAATTATTTTATTTATTTATTTAAATTATTTATTCATGTTAAACACAAGTAACAAAATTTTACACTATAAAAGTCCTGAGAACATTTTAGAACGTGCTAATTAGTGTTCATGATTAGCACTATAATGGTGTTGTTAACCTTTACCTAACCTCAAATAGGCCCTGATAATAGTTTTATCACTGATTTATTCTATAAACATTGCATAAAGGCTCTCACGGTAATAAATCAGCTCTATGTTTGAAATGTCTGCAACGTTTATGTCACAATTTGGAACTATAAAAGTTACCAAAACATGTTTATAGTGCTATTTTGCACCGTAAACGATTCCAGTGATTTTTTTTATCGCCAAAAGTATCATGTATCATGTTATGTGATGTCGTCGTCGTGAGGTTTCACAAGAAATTAAACAAATATCTGCAAGTCATTCGCCATTGCCCCTTAAAGTGACATATAAAGATACATACTAAAAACATTCGTGAACCGTAGCTCTGCCGGTACTTGCACTTGCGAAAATAATTGTATTGATAAAATCATTATGCTGATTTCAAATTTGACAATGCGCTCTCATAATTTTACTGTTTGAATTAAATTTAAATTAATAAAATCAGGACTTGTCCCGACTGTGGTACACATGGGCTCCAGTTGTGCTGCTAATGTGCTATCACTTTCAGAAAACGGCAGCCATATTTCAATGGATTTGGGTAACCCTATAGCGATGTTGAAGGAGCATTTAAAAAGCTAAAACGTTACGTAATGGTCGTGCAAAGTCCTTTTATAGTTCAGATTGATCCTGTAATAGTGTTTACGATACTGCTACACGACTAGTACTATAAAAGTTAATTCGACGCATTATTAGTGCATAATAGGTACATACAAGTGTCAGTAAAGTGTCTATAGTATTAAATAATCGCTTTTTGCAAATCTATTACAGTGCAACACTTTAAACATTCCTTTTTATGGTTCTTTAAGCATTCTAAGAGCTAACTTATACAACTAAATTGCTCTTTAATTTATAGAACCAAAACGCTCTATTAAAAACCTTTATAGTACAAGCAGTCACAATGGTTACTATTATAGGCCTACTATATCATTGTTTAGTGATAAAAGGCCTTAGTTATAGAAGCTTTTGTTACTTGTAATTACAAGTTCCGGTAGGTACAATATTGCACTAAACTAGATTGACCAGTTTGATGGCGCGTCGCGTTTAATCACTTACTTAAGAATAAAATAATTGTTTACATTAAATATGTGACTTATCTTATATCGATTTTTTGGTAGGTATTTAAACAAAAAATAAGAAAACATGCATATGTGTTAGGTAAAAATTAATGGTATAGTTCTGTAAGTAAGTGTAGTAGTGTAAGTACCTAAATATATAAAACAGTAGCTTTACCCAGGGGTTGAAAGTAGGGCATGTATTACCGGTATTGTATGCCCAATATCGGTATACCGGGAATGCCCATACAATAAATACTGGTAATACATTCCCTAGTTGAAAGACAACTCACCTTTGCAAGAAGTGCTGTAGTTGTATTAGGTATTACTGTAATGCTGTGTAACTTGTTAGAACAATATAATTATAAATGAAATAAGGAATCACAATAGAACATATATTTACAAACGTTACGAAGTTCCAGTAAGAAAATATTTTTGGAATTTAAATTTAAAAGAGGGTAAAAAAGGAGTCGAAACCTTTTAAATAATTTGTAACAACAATCAAAACAGGTCGCAGGCGGAAACTGTTAGGTGGATGTAAACCTAATGTAAGTACTTAAAGATTTATCATAAGACAAACATTATTTAATTTGCCACTACATATTAGATTAAAGAAGGGATAGAAACCTACCCATTACATAAATATAACGGGTAGAATTCATATTAAAATGATTTCGTTATCAGTAGCACTCAAGATATTAAAGTTGTTAACATACAAAGGGTCCATATCATATCTACAAAAACCTTCAGACCCTCGTCGGGCCTAGTTGTGCGCTTATACAGTTATGGTTATTTCGCTTTATCATGTTTATATATTCATGAGTCATTAATAACACTAATAACTATTGGTGGTGAAATGTTAGTTTCAAGGAAATTTTACTGTTTCAAATTAGTAATTTAATCTTTGTTGCACGAAATAAAATCAGAATCGATTGTTACATCGCTTGCTACATTAAATGCAGCAGTACCTAAGATCAGAGTCAATACAAAAGTAAAATAAGGTAAACAAATAGGGCTGACTGATAATGATAACCTAATCTCTAGGCCTAAAACCATTTGCACAGGACAAAATATTATTAAAGAAATTCGTTTTCGCTGAGATATAATTAACGGATATTTTTACTAAAAACGAATGTAAATAATAAGATTATGTGTATAAATTAACAATGAGATAATGGGTATTCTTTAAAAGTGCGTGATTGTGAAGCAATGAAGGGCAAATCACCCTAAATTTCTATGTATATATTGCGGCTTATTGGCAAAAATATGGATCATGTATGGATAAAAATAACTGCATTTTTAAATGTGTACATTTATAGTCACCACCTTTATTATATTTTCTAACAGAAGTCAAGAATCATGTTAATCGATAGTTAATTAATCATGCCCTAATAATGGTCTTATCGATACAAAGCTCTGTCAGCTGCATTCACTCAACCTCCATATTGCAATT